>CAJQZJ010001511.1:16623138-16640859 GCA_907164525.1 Lophiomys imhausi
ACGAACCACCCGGCAGTGGGGAAGGTCATGTGGTTGGCAGTTCTGTCTGTGGTCTCACTTGTGCTCACCTTGATGAATCAGGAAGCCAAGAGAGCTCCAGCCAGCCTGTGCCCCTCAAAGGCCCACTTCTAGTGGGCCACTTTTTACCATCCACACCCCCCACTTCAGAGGTTTCCACCCCTCCCAACACAGTGCCATATGCTGGGACAGGTGTTCAAGCACATGCCCATGGGGACATTTCAAACCCAAACTGACAGGCAGCAGTGATGAAAAGTACAGTGAAGAAAGGGTGGACTGGGTTGGGATGTGGCTGTTGAGTGTGACAGTCTGAGGACATAGAAAGAACATGTAGAACTCAGGCAACCTACCAAGGCCTCCATCCCAGTGAGTCTTGCTTTGGATCCATTCTAATGAGAAGCTTCTCAGCCCTCAGCCCCAGCCAGTGGCCACCCACACAGCACTTTGCCCATGCTTGACGGCTGGCTACCTGCTGCTTTTTCTTCTGTTTGGAGTATGTAGATTTTGTTCCTGGTGTTTTTAGAGACAATTCCCACTAACTTTAAAGAATCCACAGCAGTGTAGCTGTACAAACATGGCCTAGTTGACGGGAGTGCCATGTGGCTTCGTAATAGCTGGTAGGATGTTATTTATCTTATTAGGAATCCCTGCTTTTGGCATAGAGTATACACACTCATCATTTCTAACATTTCTCTCCAAAGGAAATCTCTGTAGATTGACTGTCCAGGACATTTCATGAAATGCTCTCAGATAACATGTCTTTTCATGATAAGCATTTCCAGAGAGTGGGTTTGAGTCTAAACAATGTCATAGACTATGCTTGTATTTCATTCCCTATTTTGGACAAATAATTTCATCATAATATTCCATTATATAGATACACTCTTTTTTGAGATTTTTGGATTTTATTTTTATTTTATGTGTATGGGTGTTTTGCCTGCATGTTTGTCTGTATGCCATGTGTGTGGAGTGTCTTCAAAGGCCAGGAGAGGATGTCACATTTTCTGGGACTAGAATGACATATGGTTGTTAGCTGCCATGTGAGTGCTGGGAATGACACATGAGTGCCCTGGAAGAGCAGACAGTGTGCTCTTAACCACTGAGCCACCTCTGTTCACTCATTCATAAGCTGGTGGGCATGAGGCTCATTTCTGGCCTTTTGTTTTGGTTTGGTGTGGTTTTGAGACAAGGTCTCACAGATAGCCCTGGATGACCTGGAACTCTTTATGTAGACCAGGCTAGCCTGGAACTCGTAGAGATCATCCGCCTGCCTCTGGGATTGCAGGTGTGCACCATCTCGCCCACTTGGACTTGGGCCTTTGCACATAAATCTGCCAGGAGCAGCACTGGTGCAAACTGTCTCTCTTGGGTGTGTACCTAACAGTGGAGGGCTCTGTGGGCCGCACAGTGTGAAAAACTCTCAGGCTGTTTTCAGAATGGCTGCACTAGTCCACACTGCTCTCTGTAGTCTTCGGTGTGAATTTCCTCATGCCTCCAGAGCCTTGCTGCTTGTGTGTTTGGTTCCATTGTCCTCATGAGTGGGACCTGGCAGCGCACCGTGGTTCTGACTTCCTTCTGTCTGACATCTCTTCATGTGTGCTGTGTGTTTTCATCTACCGAGGTGTAACCCAGAACCTTACAAACCAGTTAGGGTGACCTTTTCCCTTTGTAGGCTACAAAAAAACTTTTAAGTTCCCATCTAGAGGACTGTGACAGGTAACAGGAGGTAGAAAGGACAGTTGGCTTCCTGGTTCTCAGGCTTACATTGCAAAGCTCCATTGTGTCCTCATTTCAGACTTTAAATATAACCAGCCATATGCATTTCCAATTAAATTATCTAGTTAATCCATTTTTCAGGCATGGCCATTTTCTAGCAGTCAAAATGCAGGGAGGAAAACTAAGTTGCACTGTGTTTAATATGCTCAAAAAGTAATAAAGGTGAGACTGCTTTGTCTGCAGTATTTAAGGAGTTACCTTCTGGAGTTGGAGCCTTTCAAATCTGAAGACAAGGGGATTCATGCCCCGGTTTTTACATACGATTTCCAAAGCTTCAAGCCTTTGTCCAGATCATCACAGGCTCCTGGTTCTCAAGACGTTTCAGAAAATCTGTAAAGTGAGACATATTTCCACAGGAAGACTTTGACTTTCCACTGTGTTGGCATTTGTTAATGAGGCGGGGCAGTAGCGGGTACAATATCTGACAGCAAGAAACCAGCTGGTGGCCAAAAGTGACTTTTGTGTTCCTGCCCACACACCCATGTAACAGAATATTTTTATTTATAAATACTTATATTTATTAATAACAAACATCTATGAAATTCCATAAATCCTATAACCTGAAACCTATAATCTAAGAGTACTCTAATACCTAAGAACACTCTAATACCTATCTAAAAACACTTAACTAACACTATTTTAACTTTCTTAAAAGGATAGTAATATTCTTAGCATAGGTCCATGCAGGATGACTTGATTTATGGCAGTCCCATCAGGTAGTATCTTTTAAGTTTAAAGTCCATTGGGCCTTACTTTACCAGTTCGCACAGCCAATTTATTTCAACCACCAAATGGTGGCCAGTTCATAAAGTCAGTCTGTTCAAATCTCCAAACTGAGACTGGCCTTTTCCACAGCTGAAACTTGCCTCCATGGTCTCTTTGGTCTGGGCAAGCCTCACGGCCATAAGCCTCTCCACCCAGTCTCAGAACTTCACTCACCTCGCTCACTTTTTTTTGGCACTCTGGGGCCCCAAGACTGATGCCTTCAAGAAACTCTCCCTCATCAGGTTTTATGCCACACCTTTGCCTCTATCACAGTCTAAATTCTGTTAATGGCGTTCCTTGCTGTGTGCTTCTCAGTCGGTGAGGGCAGGAGGAAGAGAGCAACCACGTGGAGCCTCTGGCTTGTTTATCGCATTATCTCGTGATCCTTGGCGGTCTGGAGGGTCCACGAAATCTTTTGAGGTGTCCAGGAGTCTCATTGCTTCTCACGACAACTGACGTCATCTGTGCAGCTTTCGTGGTTTCTTAGCCACGCGCCTTCAACAGGACATATCATCTGGCCACAACTCGCTTTGTCCATATTAGCAAGTAAAGGGACACCAAGCTTTCCTTACATGCTGCCAGATGCTAATCTGAACTGCCTACTAATTTCACTAAAGAGACCTAACTTCTACCTCACACCCACAGTAAGAAGCAGAAAACTCCAGTCTGTCTAAAATCGTGGGATAGATGAACACCATTACGTCACAGCCTCTGAATGCTATCTGTTGAGCTGTGGAAGATGGCAGTGGTGTTTGCATGATGCACAGGGGCCTTGAGGCAGTGCCATCAGAGAAGGTGTGCAGTGGAGTGGTACAGAATTTGCCACTGTTTGCATGGATACTTTTTCCGCCTGAAAAATTACTATAAAAACCTGTGATTCAGACTTCAGTATTTAGCAGGCACTTTAAAAAAAAAAAAAAAACAGAAAAAAAAGAGAGAGAGAGAATGAGATTACACTTCCAGGAAGTAACTGGTGGGGTTTGGGTTTGGTAGCAGGGAGATGAGGTGAGTCATAAGGATCAGTAGAACTCAGCAAACTGATATTTTCAAGATGACATAAACAAAATCGCTCACAGCAAAAGATCTGTTCACACTGAGTGTGTAGTCCACCTGGGTTTGACTGGAAGCAGGGACAAATCATCCCCCATTGAGGTCTCTGTCCCTATAGCATGTCACCTGTAGTAAGTCACTACTGGTTCAGTTTTGTTATAGTACAAAGAAATCCATTTATCTGGCTGCTATACATTCCTTCCTCTTAATACATACTTGGGTAGGTGAGATGGATGGCCCCACTGTTTTCTGTACACCTAGTGTTTTACTTTCTAGAGGAACAGAACTGACAGACTGAATGTGTACACACATAGAGAGAGGATTTATTAGAGTGGCTTACAGGCTGTGGTCCAGCTAGTCCAACAGTAGCCTTATATCAGTGGAAGGTCCAGGAATCCACTAGTTGTTCAGCTCATGAGCCTTGATGTCTCAGCTGATCTTTGGTATATGCTGAAATCCCAAAGACATAGACTGTAATGCCAGTGAAGGAGTGGACTGGCCAGGGAAAGTGAGAGCAAGCAGACAAAGAGACCACGCTTCCTTTTTCTGTGTCTTTTATAATGGCTGCCACCAAAACATGTGGCCCGTATTAAAGGTGGACCTTCCCACCTCAAAAGATCCAGATTTAAAGTGAAGTCTTCCCACTTCAAATGATTTAATTAAGAAAAAAAAATCCCTTCCAGGCATGTTGGCACACGCCTTTAATCATAGCACTCAGGAGGCAGAGTCAGGCGGATCTCACTGAGTTTGAGGCCAGGCTGATCTACAAAGCGAGTCCAGGACAGCCACAACTCTGTTACACAGGGAAACCCTGTCTCTAAAACAAAACCAAAAAAAAAAAAAGAAAAGAAAAAGAAAAAAATCCCCCAGGTGTACGCAGCCGCTTGAGGGTTAGTTAGTTCCAGGTGTAGACAACCAAGACCGGCCATCAGAGCCAGTGGAGATATAAAGCAGTGCCGCTCCCGCAGCTTAATTCCTTAGGCTTGGGGACTTACTAGCTATTGCTCATAAACATTTGTATGGAGACATAATTACTATTCTAACTTCTGACCAAGTTATCACACAGCAAACCTTCGTAGACAGAATAGTAAATGTCCTTTGGGGTCCCCAGTAAGTTTTAGGAGCTTAGCGGGATCCTGATTCCAAATAGGTTAAGGACAAAGTAGCTGTTGTCGGAGGTCCAGGTTCCCAGGTACCCCTGGGGGTGCCTGCAGTGCTCGGTGTTCATCTGCCATCCATGTGCTGGTAGGTACAGCTGTTACAGGGTTAACAGAAACTCCGGTGTCCCTTCTGCACTCAGGCCTGGGTCACAATGGCATGGCTGAATACATCAAGAAGGTCAGGATTGTTGGTAAGCATGGACCTACCATGGTTCCTTTGTATAGAAAACAGCAAAAAAGATTGAGATCAGCCAGTAAGCCAAGTGCACCTGCTCCTTCTGTGGGAAGGGCAAGGTGAAGAGACAGGCCCCAGCATCTGGCAGCACTGTGGCTCCCACATAAGAATGGTGGCTGGTGGCCTGGGCCTGTGACACCACTTCTCTCACAGTCAAGGCTGCTACTCAGAGACTGAAGGGATTGAAAGGCCAGTTAGGTGTGCTGCTGATTTAAACATCCTTACCCTGAATGAGGTAATTTATGGAAAAATAAAGCAAAGCCCTTGTGAGTGTAAATTCTCTAAAAGGAAAGTTGAGATCCTGAATCACTAAATTCATACCATGCTGCTTTGTACGAAACCTGGGCCATGGGGAGGGAGACCCTGAGGGCAGGAAAGGGTCTGGCTGGAGTGCTGTCTGGACGAATTGGCTGGCTCAGAGGCCCTCACAGCACATGGAGCTCTGCGATTACCCATCATTACTGATCAGAGCCCAGCTCAATGCAGGCACTGAATCAGGAAACACATATTGCATCCCTTATGGACTCCAGCACCCTGTTGCCTTGGGGTACTTCCAATGAAAATGGTAGTACAGCCCTCCCAGAGCCTGCCTGGACGTGTCTGTGAGTCAAGACCAGACAGCAGTAGGCACAGAGCTGAGGGCTGCACAGGAAACCTGACCTGTCAGGAGGATGAGCTGATCCACCCAGAGTCAGAGAGTGGAGCAGGGTGGTGCATGGCAGTTGAAATGCTCCAAAGGCCTGAGGCACAAAAAGAGGCTTGGGTTGAGTCCGCCAGAGTCCGACTGGAGTCCGGCCCCTGGGAACCTGACGGAGACCACTGATAGAGGCAGTGCCTGGGGAGGCGGGTGCTGCCTGCCCCTCACTCTGGCTGCCTGCAGAGAACATGTAGGAAGGAACATGGAGACACTGTGGGACAGGCTAAAGGACAGGTGAGTGCTGAGGCATTTCAGAGGCACAGTAGTATAAGCTGCTTGGCTGAAATGACTGAGAGAACTGGGCAGATGTGAGTGGTATTAGGGTAGGAACAAGATGTGGTGTAGTTTTAATTTGAAATGTTTAGGGAGAGGAGCTACTGCCCGGGATTCTGACTTCAAGTAGGATGGCAGTTCCAGTTCTAGGTGCAGATGCCCAAATCACAACTGTGTGTGCTCAATGGAGAATATGTCTAACATCCTCAGATAGCTCAGACTTAGTCCACAGACTCACAGTGACAACTTTCTCTCTGCCCCATGTCCCATGCTCAGTGTGCGGCTTTATTCTCTTAGACGTCTTTATATCATGGTGTCTCTTGCAGTCTCCAAGGAAAGACTGGCCCTCAGACACCAGGCCTGATGCCCACGTGTGTCCTGCTTGCCCTTGATCCATAACCATAGCCGAGGAGTAGGTACCCTGCTCATGACCCAGCAAACAGCATGGTGGTGCTGGGAGGAACTCGCTCTAGAGAAACAGGATGGAGCACTCTTGTCTCTGCTGCTTTCCACCCACTAATTGTGTTGCTTTAGGCCAGTAGCTTAATTCTCTTAAGTGAAAATCAGTGCAGAGAAAAAAAAATGATCACAGTGTGCACAGATAAGTTAGTAAGGTGCTTGCTTTGCAAGCAGGGCCTTAGCTCAATTCCCACAACCCATGTTTTAAAAAAAAAAAAAAAACAAGCTGGGGAGGCAAAGACAAGTGAGGTGAGGACTCCCTAGAGCTTAGAGACCAGCAAGCCTAGCCTGCTGGGTGAGTTCCAGGCCAGTGATGGGCTCTGTCGTCTGTAAACAACAACAAAAGTGTACAGCATCCGAGGAGTGACACCAGTGTTGGCCTCCGACTTCCACTTGTTTTAGGACATTAAACTGCAAAACTGTTTCATGGAGAGTTGGTTAGATTAGGTTAAGTGGTGACTGGGATATTAAAAACATGTGGTGTGAAGTGTCATTTTATGTCTCTGACATAGAAATAAATTCACAAGGATGAAATCAAAATAACAAAGAGAAAGTGAGTCACGAAATACCCAATGAGTGTCACTCATTTAAGAGAGACTGAGTTACTGGTTACTTATTTAAGTAGGTTCTAAAAATAAACCTGGAGGGGTACAGTCCCAACTGTTAGCAATATCTGCCTTTGGATAGTGTGACCTTGGAAATTCCTCTTTGCTATATGTTTTGATAATTTCAATACATTTTAACAATGATTATATACCACATTTATTATCATCTAAAATACACACACACACACACAAAAACCCTTTAAAATCAGGCATCTGTGTAGCATGATGGTAGTACTGCCCACGTAGGACTCCTGTTGGTTTCCAGGAAAATGAGTTCACTCCATTATTTCAGAGCTTGCCCCATTAATTTAGTCAATGATGCATACTTTGATGATTACACATTGGCTTACAGGTTTTTCTCAGGGTCTGCTGGAACAAACCCGCGATGTTTTCACACCCACGTTCCAGGACAGTCATCTTCTGTGCTACATGATGGTTGATTTTGGACACCTGTCTCTACTTTGCACCTACTGCTTCATGGACAAGGGTACTTGTAAGGGTGGTGCGAGCTTGCAATAGGAAAGGAAAGAGAGCTTAAAATTAGGAAGGAGAAGATCGTCTCTGGTGAAGTTTCCATATAGTTAACAAACCTGCTTCAAGTGAGGGTTAAATCATGTTGTCCCTTTGTACTTCGTTGCTTTTGTTTTCCCAGTGTTACAATAACGTGGTTTAAAGAAAAGTGAGTAATAGTGACAAGCTAACTTTGAAACTATCACCATATTTTAGAGAT
This sequence comes from Lophiomys imhausi, assembly GCA_907164525.1. Taxonomy (NCBI): domain Eukaryota; kingdom Metazoa; phylum Chordata; class Mammalia; order Rodentia; family Muridae; genus Lophiomys; species Lophiomys imhausi. The sequence goes on from CAJQZJ010001511.1 coordinate 16,630,907, forward strand.
CCACTCTTACACTTTTGAAATTTTTCCTTGTTTGATGTTATTAAATAGTGAAAGAAATAACATGGTCATTTTTATAACAAATGAAACAAATGTGTTTTAGAAACTCAACTTTTCCCTCACTTTACCCTCTTCCTACTCTACCTTTGTCCATTTCCAACCAACTAACTCATTCAAGTTCTTTTTTTCTTCCTTGAGAAGAACGTTGAGAACCCTTTGGGGATGATGAGCGAGTTCATTATCTACTCACACGTGGTTTCACAGGCATGCTAAGAGGAATGTGTGCCAAATGTGCGTAGTTAATTGCTTGTTTGTCATATCTCGGTAAGTAAGGTAGATTTTTAAGCTCCAGGGTTGTTAGATAAGAGCCAGGCATGGTGGCTCACATCTGCAATCCCAGTACTTGGGTGCACAAGCCGGAAGATGGAAGCAAGTTCGAGACTCGTCTGGTCTATGTACCAAGTCTCAAGCCATCTCAGACACATTTGGTAGGTGTTTCTTTTGCTCTTGGTGCACACTGAAGAGATTAGAAGGACCAGGGGAAGGGCTGGGGTGAGCCAGGAACTTTGGAGGAGCTTCTGTCCTAAACCCCCCTGTCTGACGGTCACTAACCTCTCTGTATACCTGTGCCTTGGTCTTTGCAAGAGTGTCTGGGAAGTGGGCTCATCCCAGTGTGACCAATGGTGTCTGGTTGCTGTTGCTAAACAAGTGTTTAAGATTCATCTTGTTGAGTGAGTCAGTAGTTCCCTATAGCATATGCTTGCTATGCTTCTCACTGTACAAGTATCCAACTTGCTTATCCCTTCCCCAGTTGATGCTACGGGTTGCTTTTAGCTTTGACCTGCTGTGTTTATAGATGAGCTTTGAACACAGGTGTTCATGAACTCGGCACGTTGCAGTGGTTTCCAGGGTCAGCGCGTTAGTACCCGAGAACTCTGTTTTTCATTTAGATGAAGGAAGTTCTGACTCGTTCCTCTAATTGCTAATACTGTGGTGTCATGGCTGGAGAACTCAGAAAGGTTTTCCTGTTTTTGTTACAGGTTTACATTGTGGATTTAGGTCTGTGGTCCGTTTGTCTGCAGGCTCTTTAGCATATGGACGTTGAACTGCTCTTTCGTCGAAGAAGCTGTCAGTCTCCGTAGAACAGCTTTGTACTTTTGTACATCATGACTGTATCAGTGAGTCTGCTTCTGGATTTTCCTGTGCTCCACCCTGGTCTCTGGTGCTCTGATCTGATCGTTGGCCCTGCCACCTGTTGGGTCTCACTGTCACGCCAGGCTTCTCAGAGCTGTTCTAACTCACTGCTGCTGTTCCTGGGTTTCCTACCTGTTTCGGCTCTCTGTCTTCAAGCTCCTCAATCTCTCCCGTGGTGTCGCATATGTTAATTCTATACCATAACTCTCATCTCACCACTGTAGCCCTCATCCCTGGTGGTTAGTTGGATTTGCATGTTTTGTTTATAGCTTTTGTATCTTTACCTCACTTTTTGGACCCGATACAGCCTCAGTACCATTGTCTGCTGATACCCACATCCGTCAGGTCAGTTCAGAAGAATGGCCTGTTCTGTCTCTGTAAATTGCATCCCCCTGCTTTTCCACCTGTCTGGTCATCTTTAGCTGTGTGAAACTGGATTTTGCCCTGTTGAGTCCTGTATATTTACGTTTTTCCTTTTAATGTTTTTGAGACTCCTTGGAGATACAGTTAAGAAATATGGAAATAGTTTGGTCCTTTTGGTTCTTTTTGTGTGTGTGTGTGATGCATTAGCTCATGACACTGAATCCAAGGCTCCATGGGCTGGAGCTCTCCAATTCTGCTTGATGAAAGCAGCCACTCTCCCCGAGTACAGTCAAGTCTCAACACCCAGGGAGATTCAAGTTCTGGAGATGCTCAAGACCATGAGCATCATACCCGAGTGAGGGGCGTTGTGTCTGCTTCACCATGTGTCCCTGTGCCCTTTCAGGTGCCTCCTCCTTTTAGTCATGTCTAGATACTTACACCTAGTTCAGTGCAGATGCTGTGTATTGAATTGTTACACTGTATTGTTTAGAAGATCGTGGCTTTAAAATGAAGCCTACATGTTCGACAGAGATGAAGCATCTTATTGCCAAATATTTTTGAGCCTTGGTTGACTGAATCCAGGGACATGGAACCCACAGGTAAAGGGTCAATTGTACTGGCTCCTCACTAACCCTCTTGTGTGTTTTCATGGCTTCTGATAGTATTCTCACATCAGGTAGCTGCATGATACTGTGCTAATCGATGACAGGACCTTGTCCAGTTGCAGAACTCTGTGGGGCTGACTACATCTTGCAAGGTGGTTTTTGTCTGTTTGGTTGGTTGGTTTTGTTTTGTTTTATTTTTGTTTTTCAAGACAGGATTTCTCTGTGTATCTCTGGCTGTCCTGGACTCACTTTGTAGACCAGGGTGGCCTTGAACTCATAGAGTTCTGCCTGCCTCTGCCTGGGATTGAATGCATGTGCCACCATGCCCGGCATCCACCTTGCAAGTTTACACTGCCCTTGCTACTGGGGCTGGAGAGATGGTTCAGCAGTTAAGAGCACTGGCTAGTGCTCTTCCAAAGGTCCTGAGTTCAATTCTCAGCAACCACATGGTGGCTCACAACCATCCACAATGTGATCTGATGCCCTCTTCTGGCTGCAGGTGTGCATGCAGATAGAGCACTCATATGCATTAAATAAATAAATCTTGGGCTGGAGAGATGGCTCAGCCGTTAAAGGCTAGGCTCACAACCAAAATAAATAAATCTTTAAAAAAAAAAAAAGGAGTGTACCACCACACCTGGTACTACATCTTCTTGGGTTGGAGGGATAGTTCAGTGGTTAAGAGCTCTGTCTGCTCTTCCAGAGGTCCAGAGTTCAATTCCCAGCAACCACATGGTGACTTATAACCATCTATAATGAAATCTGATGCCCTCTTGTGTCATGCAGGGGTACATGCAGATAGAGCTCTCATATATGTAAAATAAATAAAAGAATCTTTAAAAAAAAAAAAAAAACACTGCCCTGGCTCCACTTGGGCTCTTTCTCCATACTCTGCAGCCTGGCAGTAAGCTGATGGCAATTACAGGGCTCCCCTCATCTGTTCCTGTCTCCTAGGATAAGAATGTAGTTTTATATATTTTTACCTAGTATCTTTGGTTTTGGGGACAGTAGAATAAATCCCATCCCTACAACACTTAGCTGTGTCCCCAGCTGACCCAGGACTGAGCATGGGGACACAGGATTAAAGATAATTGCCTGAGTGACGGTTCCGTGCTTTGTGTCAGTTGTGTATAGAGGGCGTCATGGCAGTGACTTGGGAACGGAAGTGTCCTGGCTCTGAGTGCCCCTTACCACTTCCTTACATCGTGTGATGTGGGAGGGGGAGTGTGTTGACTGGATATTCTGGAAGCCATCCTAAGCCCCCTCACATTTTATCCCAATAAAAATTATCCATCTGCTAGACAGAACAAACATGTTAGAGTGCTGATGGTAGAACCCAGAAGTGACCACTCACTAGGCTGCACTTTTAGCTTTTATTGCTGTTGTTGTTGAAATTTGTCAGCAAAAAACCTTTGGGAGTATAACATGCAGAATCTACTTACAACTAACCGTTGGCCTATGGTAAATAACTTAAGAGACATTTCTTGGTCCACTGTGTTCTGCTTTGCTTTCAGTAGCACTGGGAATTAGTGATGATAGAAGAGTCTGCTGCCAAGCCTCTACGTACTCAGCAAACACTTTGCTTTGGTTTGCTTTGGTTGCAAGAGTAGTCTGTTGTAGCACAGGCTGGCTACATGACCAGGCATGGCCCTGAATTTACGACACTCCTGCCTCTACCTTCCTGGTGCTAGGATTACAAACACATGCTCTGTTTTACGGCATGTGGGGCCAGAGCCCATGCCTCCATGCATGCTGGGCGAGCACTCTGCCCACTGAGCTGCAGCCCCTGCCCTCCCACTGCTATTGTTAAACATGCACTAATTGAACTGACTTTTGAATTATTAGTTGTCATGTTTGAATTTTTTTACCCTTAAACTAAAAATGTTAAACTCCTACCCCAAAATGAATGTCCTATTTCATCATGATCAGAAGGAAGATAGGGTTGCACATTTAGTTGTACGATAGCCATAAAATACTCAGGATCATTAGAAAAATTGCAACTACATTTCCTTTATTGAATATCCTATACAGATTGTATACATTTTTATTTCCCAGTTATTTTCAATCATTACTTTAGAGCATCCAAGTTGGGTGTCTGGGGTGGTGGTCAAGACCCCTCACTGCCTTGCAGAGGACCCAGATTCAGTCCCCAACACCATAAGGCTTACAACTATATGTACCTACAGATCCAGGAGAACCAATGCCCTGTTCTGCACTCCACAAGCACAGGACACACTGTTGTGCAATACATACATCCAGGCACTTCTGCATACACAGAAAATAAAAATAAATCTTATTTTAAAAAATAGAACATGCAGAATAAACATTCCTATGCCGAAAATCCAAACTCTAAATTTTTGAGTATGAACATACTACTACAATGGAAATTTTTACACTTGACCTAGACCCACTAAAATGTTGAGTACATTTAATGGGTCCAGGTTATGTGTTTAACTTACCTCCAGCTTGTGTGTTTAAGGTACATATTAAACATGAATTTTTTGTTTAAACCTGTATCCTACCCCCAGAATAGCTCATGTGTGTGTGTGTACATACATACACATACATACATACATCCCTACATACACATTAATACAAACAGTTCTGGTAGCAAGCATTTCAGATAAGAGACATTCAGCCATGTTTGAATAGATTGTAAAATTGAAAAGCATTCAAATGTAAGTATTTTAAGTGTGGGTTTTAAATACCACATGCAGGCATCTATTTGGAGGGAAGTGATGTTGTTTGGAAATGGTTCTGCTTGTGCAGAAGATGAGATAGAGTCATGGGAAATGAGGCCCTGCCTTGCTCTCCTGGAGCTTATTGAGTGAGTGCTACAGGGGTCCAGGCTAGGGGAACGAAAGGCCTCAGCCCAGCACTTCCCCACCATACAGGTGCATTTGAGATGAACAATCCAGAGGCAGCATCATGCAGGACCTTAGGTTAGGGACACAGTGAGGGCTATAATTGCATTACAGCTGAGAGCTAATGGTCTAACTGTCTTTGGCAGTTTTTAGGAAATAGTACAGTTAGCAAGGTGACTGTGTGCTTTTCCAGAGGGCCGGCTCTGTGCAAGTTTCTGCAGGTCTACTAGAGAACTGGCTACGTACAAGTTATCAAAGATTTGCCTCAAGCCGGACGTGGTGGCGCACGCCTTTAATCCCAGCACTTGGGAGGCAGAGGCAGGCGGATCTCTGTGAGTTCGAGGCCAGCCTGGTCTACAAAGCAAGTCCAGGACAGCCAGGGCTGTTACACAGAGAAACCCTGTCTCGAAAAACCAAAAAAAAAAAAAAACAAAGATTTGCCTCACCGTATGTTTAAGATTGCATTCAGCATTGGGGAACTAGCTCAGTAGTAAACAGCCTGCTGCGCAATCATGAGGACCCGCGCTCTGATCCTCAGCAGTCATAAGGAAACCCAACACAGCAGCATGTGTTCATAATCCCATGCTAGGACAGTCGATGCATCCTTGGTGCTCACTGACCAGCCAGTGCACCCAAGTTTGTGAGCTCCAGTGGCTGAGACCACACAACACACAAAGACTGCACTCCGTTTGTAAATTTCTCTGTGGGTTCCCTGTAGGAAATTATTGCCTCAGATGAGGAAGGTCCACCAGCTGCAGGTATTTATCGGTTTCTTTGTTTTCTCTGAAGGCTGGGTCTGTTTTACAGGTATGGCTGTCTATGGAAGGAAGAGAGTTTGGAAATAGCCATCATTTGATCCTTGGACTCCCAACAGAAATCATGTTCACTAAGACAGAGGGAACGGGAGAGAAGGGAGCAGGAGCCCTCAGTGGTTAAAACAGAAACCAGAGCTGAGAAATGAAAATGGTCTTTCCTAATATATCTGGAATGAGAATCATTATTCTGTTTGGGACTGTCCCTTCACATCACACCTAAGTGTTCATTAATATACCCATTGGTAATGGCTAATATAGGTACAGAAAGGCTACACAGGGTTGCTGAACTACAAGAGTCTTCTTTTTAAAAGTGTTTCTCGGCTGTATTGGGTTATATTTAAATCAGAGAATAAGACAATTTGAGAAAGATCTGCAGGACTGACTTAGTGAAAATGGGAGTGTCGGGTGCTTTCTGGTATTACAGTCGATCCCTGTCACGGCACAACTGAAGCTTTGTGGATCACATGCAGACACACATGCACACTTGCAAGCCTGCTCATCTTTTTTTGTTTTTGTTTTTCTTTTTTGTTTTTCATTTTTTGAGACAGGGTTTCTCTGTATTGCCCTGGCTATCCTGGAACTCACTCTGTAGACCAGGCTGGCCTTGAATTCAAGAGATCCGCCTGCCTCTGCCTCCCAAGTACTGGGATTAAAAGCGTGCACCACCACACCCAGCAACTACAGACAGCTGTGAACTGCCATGTGGGTACTAGGATTTGAACCCAGGTCCTTTGGAAGAGCAGTAGTGCTCTTAACTGTTGAGCCATCTCTCCAACCCCTGCAAGCCTGCTCTTAATGTCTACAGGAAAGACATTTGAGATGTGCTGAACAGTGACAACTGCCAGAATGCCTCTACAGACATTCTGTGTGACCCCCGAGCAGCCTGGTGTGAAGGAAGGGTTTGCCCTTTTCAGAGATGGCACACTGAGGCCCAGGGAGAATACCCATTTCTGTCTCAACTCTAGATAAGAAACAGTCACAGGAAGGTGCTGTTCCACACTGCTGTGCTGCCCTCCCATATGTGACCTGGTCCTGTCCTGTGTCCATGTCTCCATATGTGCTCTGAATATAATATGCATTGCATTTGCAGGATCATGACAAGTTGGCAGACTCTACACAGTACGTCAGGCTTCTGGCCCTCCATCCCTGTCATAGATCATGTTGCTGGAACCCTTCTGCCTTGCTCGATTTGCTCCAGCATCACAGGTCCCAGTACCATGGAAGTGACATCAGCACCATCACTTTTCTCAACCTGTGTCCTTCTACAAATTTGGCTCCTGGGTTTTTATATTTAAAAAATGCTACCAGAGTAAAAACCCAAGTGTAATTTGGGGTGTCACATTGTATGCTTACCTCTGTCCCTTTCCCCCACAAAGCCCTGGAGTTTTGCTGACCTTTTCTTCAGAGGAGCAGGTTGGTGTGTCTTGCTGCAGTAAGAAAGCAACTGGGAGCTGCAGGCGTCATGCTTTCTCACATAGGAACTCCCTGAATGACTGCTCAATGATATAAGCTGCCTTTTTCCTCTTCAGCTGTTGCCTTTCCCCATGGTCCGTGACATCGCAGTTCTGCTCCCAAATACTCGTAGAGTGGGTTGCATAACTTATGTCATCTTTGATTATACAACCTGACCTAGCTTGAAGTTCTCATCTGAGTTGCATCAGTACCTCCTCCTGGGGACAGCCTGTGACAGGCTTGACATGGGGTCCCCCTCACTCTCTCTGAGCAGAGGGCCAGTTGCTTGTGTGCTCCATCACTGCCTCTAGCTGCTACCAGTGTGTCTGTCCTTCCTGTGTGGCATGTCCATGACTGTAAGATCTTCCTCTGAGTCCCCAACCTCCTCTCCATATGCTGACCCTACCGAGGTGGCACCTGCCTGAGCCTGTACTTTGTACCTACCAGAGAGCAAAGTTCTTCTCCATCTGAGGAGAAAGAGTACAATCAGTCCGGACAAAGGACTCAGTTCTAACTTCTTCTCCCAGTACATTCACAGCCGGGGGGGGGGCGGGGGGTTATACAAGAAGCCCAGGGAGTTGACTGATGGTTCTGCCACTGTTGGACAAGACCTGGGAGGAACCAATGGCCCGCCCAGGCTGTGTGTGGGTGGGCTCATCCCATCCCTATCTCATCCTTGAGCTTTGAAAGTGTGTTACCTCAGGAAGCCCTCCTGGTCCTGACCCCCTGTCTGCTGAGCAGTGGATTGTTCACTCCTGCTTGTCTCCGTTGCTAATCATCCATTGCTTGGGAGGCCTCTCACGGCCCTGTGCACATTTTCTGGGTCACAGAGGGCTCCAGCCCCTAGAAGCTGACACTCATACTCTATGCGGGCACTGAAGCTTAGCATCTGCACTCTTCTTCCTCTCACACTTTACATCGTTTCTGGATTTCCAGCCATTTTTTTCTTCCTTGCATGTGTCTACTGTCTCTGTACCTTCATGTCATTCCTCATAGAAGCTATGCCACTTCTCTAGTTTTTATTGCTGGTGACATCATAAAAAATGCCCAGGTTTCAAGCTAGGTATTAGTGACAGTAAAGAAAGAAACCAGGCCAGATAGAAGGCTTTCATACTTGAAGCTATCTTGGGCTACGTATTGAGTTCCAGTCCAGCCTGGAATATATAATGATACCCGGTCTCAAACAAATCAAAAAGGAGGGCTGGAGAGACTGCTCAGTTGTTAGAAGCCCTGGCTGTTCTTGCAGAGGACGGGGGTTCAGTTCCCAGCACCCACATGATCACTTGCAACCATCTGTAACTTCAGCTCTAGGGCATCCAGCACTCTCTTCTGGCTTCCATAGGCACCAGGCATGCACAATGCACATATCAGACATGCAGGCAAAATATTCAAACACAGATGATGAGAATAAATCTTTAAAATGAAGAAAGAGAAACAGGGAACTATGAGTTGCTCTTTTGCCTGCTGGACAGGCCTCTCAGCTGCAAGGCTGGCCAGCCTCCCAGGAGGATGCCCTTGTGTGGCATTTGCATTTATTTCAGTTATTTGGGCTTGTGCTTTTGACAATGTGGGACAAGGACTTTTTGATCACCTATGAGCCAGTTACTAGACCTCAGGGCTATAACTGGCATTTGGTGGGTTTATAGCTGTCATAAGATAATAGGCCATATTTAAACTTAATGCAAAGGAAAAAATAAGTTAATGACTTAAAGAAACTAGACTTTGATGTTTCTATCACTGCCCAAATCAAGGCATTCTGTGCAGGTCCAGACAGACCCAAGGGCTGTGTTCAGGCAGCGCCTGGACACACAGCCAGGCTCTGCTCTGTCAGCTCCTCCCTGTGCTGGCCAGCTGTCCTGTCTCCAAAGTGGTCTCCAGTTGCCCAAGAAGTTGCTCATCTGGCTTATGTTTCCATGGTTGTTAATGGCCTTTGTTGTTTTCTGTTGTTCTTACTTCTTTAGTCTTTTTTGTGACCTTTGTCATCTTGTCCTTTTCTGACTTTTTGCTTCCCCACTCACTGGATGTAACAGTCTTATAAGTCAGCGCTAACTTCTTAACATCTACTGGGATCAGCTGTCTTTGACAATTTGACAGTCAGTTGAGGGTCAGAGTGACTGTACCAGTCAGTTTGGTAGTCTCCTGCTCAGAAAGGTCTATTTCAGGCTGCAGGTTTGATCCTGTCTCCTTTGGAGACCCACACTGCTTTTGAATCTTGAGAAAAAGGACAACTTAGAATGGGAAGCATCTCTCACTAGGATTATTTAGTGTTTCTTGAGATGTTCTTGGTAATACTTGAAGTACCCTGGTTGTGATCATGGAATATGTGGGTTTTAGTTTGCAGTTAACATGTTTCGAACCTTGCCACCCTCTTCCAATCCTACGGGAGCAGAATTCGATCCAGAGGAAGATGAACCAACGTTAGAAGCAGCCTGGCCTCATCTGCAGGTACTAGACTTGAACTTGACACCAACTCAGATAGGATGATGTATGCTGTGCATGTGGTGGCCCAGGACCTCTCTAGCTGTTGGCCAATGGGCTTTTTATGTAAAGGGGTCTCTGGGCTGAAAATGTTTTAGCAGAGCAGGGGTGGGGAAGAAAAAGGAGAAGAGAGAGTGAGTGAGTGAGTGAGTGAGTGAGTGAGTGAGTGAGTGAGTGAGTGAGTG
>CAJQZJ010001511.1:16640869-16657696 GCA_907164525.1 Lophiomys imhausi
GTGAGTGAGTGAGTGAGTGAGTGAGTGAGTGAGTGAGTGAGTGAGTGGCTAATTTTATGGACCCATTACACAAGCTACAGAGATAGAGACTTATTTGTGTGTCCTCAATGATGATACCAACTTTACTTCTCACACTGAGTTCAGGTTTTGGCCTAGTTAGAGTTGCTGTGGCTGCGATGAGATACCTTGGCCAAAGCAAGTTGGGGAGAGGAAAGGGTTCATCTGGCTTACGCTTCACTTCAACATCTCTGTCCATCATCAAAGGAACTCAGGACAGGAGACAGGAGACAGGAGCTGATGCAGAGGCCATGGAGGGGAGCTGCTTACTGGCTTGCTTCCATGGTTTACTCAGCCTGCTTTCTCGTAGTACCTAGGACCAGCACCCACAATGAGCTGGCCCTTCCACACCAATCACAGAAGACAATGCCCTGCAGGCTTGCCTACAACCCAGTCTATGGAAACATTTTCTTAATGGAGGTCTCCCTCCTCTAAGAGGACTACAGCTTGTGCCAAGTTGACATAAAACTAGCAGCACAGGCTTAAAGCATTCCCAGGTGTGCTCCCAGCTTTTCCCTATGCACCATGTGTCCCAGGCTCCTTGCTGACAGATGATTTTTCCCAACGTACCTGTAAGATGCAAAGTCCACTGGTTATGAGGCCAGCACAAGCAGAGCATATGTCCTTGGTGAGGACAGGAACAAAAGTGAGAAATCTGGGAAGGAAGAGGAATCTGTCCAGCCCACTATGCTATGTTTATTTACCAAGGGAACCACAGTGGCTGCAGTTCAGTGTCCGTGTTCCTCTCCCAGGCAATCCTAAAGTTCTTGCCCACTTAGAACTCTGTAATACATGTAGATGACAAACTGTGGACTCCACTCCCAAGCCCGGTCATGGTCCCAGGTGTAGCAGCTGGGAGTGCCATGGAAAGCACTATGTGCCATTTAAGAAATAGTCTGTGGTTCTCACTAAATAAAAGAATTCCATCTAGAGTTATAATTATGCTAAGCCACACAATGCACATTCACTTTGAATGCATGTGTGGTTTTTTTAAGTCTAGTGTTTTCAAGCAAATAAAGAATGAATTAGAGGTGTTCTTAATCCACCTAATGAAGTACCATGTAATTTGACTCACTGTTGGTTTTTTTTTCCCTCCTAGCTTGTTTATGAGTTTTTCTTAAGATTTTTAGAGTCTCCAGATTTCCAGCCCAATATAGCGAAGAAATACATTGATCAGAAGTTTGTATTGCAGGTAAGTGTCCAGTTCGGTGTGCCTCAGCAGCCCCAAGGTCAACAGTGGCCACCATCACTGAGTGCTACTTTTTTCTAAAAGCTTTTAGAGCTCTTCGACAGCGAGGATCCTCGGGAGAGAGATTTTCTAAAAACTACCCTTCACAGAATCTATGGGAAGTTCTTAGGCCTGCGCGCTTACATCAGGAAACAGATAAATAATATATTCTATAGGTAAGTCCCCATGTGGTTGCCACCCACCCTCAATCCTGTCACATCAAAGATAGGGGAGGGAAATTGATCAGTGTGCTAGTCATGTGACCCCTGCCACACCACCACACTGTGCCAGCTTGCCTCCTTGCCCTTCTATGCTTCCCTGTGAAGTTCTGACTGCCACCTTCCTTTTGGTCCTTTCTTGGGTTCCTATAGAACTGTCCAGTTGCCCTGAGTGTAGATGATTGATTCTCTCCCATTCGCTTGCTTGTTACCTTATTATCCCTGGTCAGTCACAGGGAAGACAGGAAGGAGGAGGAGTGAAGGAAGTGATCAGCCTCTGCTTGGGAAGTTCTGTGAATTAGACGAGCAGTTTGAGGGCTAGCCAAGCTCAGAGAGGAGAGCCCTGGCAGCAGGCAGAACAGGACAGCTTTCCTATGTGTGCCCAAACCTGGGCCCTCATGACCAGAGCGTGACCAACACACCTGTCCCGTCAGCCCCCACCTCAGAAAGGATACATGAAAAGCCTCCAAGTACATTGATAGCTGTCACCCCTGATGTCTCACTCTCACCTGCCCCTCTTCCCCACCCTTGTCTCATCTTTGACAGGGTTCACGATTCTTTTTTTTTTTCCCCAGACAGAGTTTCTCTGTGTGTCCCTGGCTGTCCTGGACTCACTTTGTAGACCAAGCTGGCCTTGAACTCGCAGAGATCCACCTGCCTCTGCCTCCTGAGTACTGGGATTAAAGGTGTGCGCCACCATGCCCAGCCCGGCCTCACGATTAAGATCTAACATCCCAGGTGAACATGCGGATACACAACTATAATCCCAGGGCATGGGAGGCCGAGGCAGAAAGATTGCCACAGCTCAGGCCAGCTTCTACCTAGAGGTCCAAGCGGGCCAAAGCTACATTCACATGGCTCGTGCCACTGCTGCATCCGATTAATATGGGCAGCCCTCCTAGGCTATGTGTGTGCTTCCAGGCTCCAAGAAGATCCGTGTGTCCTGACGCCCTGCCTTGCCTTGAGCCTTCAACCCTCCTTCCCTAAGCCCACAAGAGCTGACATGGCTCCTACTTCCCAAGGGCAGCCTTGGTGGTACCAGCTTTGTATGCATTTCACAGGGATACAGAGTGCATGCTGGTGGAAGAGTCTGTGTGCCTCTTTTTTTTTAATATTTATTTATTACTTTAGGTTACATCTCCATCACAGTGCCCTCTTTCCACCCCTCACAGTCCCGCCTTCCCACTACCCCCATCCCTTCCATCCCACTCCTCCAGAGCGGAGTGTCCCTATATATCAGTCCCCACCCCAGTTCAGCAGTCATATGAGGGCCAAAAGCCTCCTCATACACTGGGGGGGCCTACAAGGCAGCACCCTGTGTACCTCTTTTATGGCATGGTGTCACTGTGTAGTCCTGAATAACCTGTAACTCATTGGACAAGGATGGCTTCAAACTCACAGAGCCTCTTCTGCTTCCACTAGAACCAAAGCCATGCATGTCACCCTGCCCAACCTAGTTTGTCCAGATCTTCCTTACTAGTACCTGGGAAGCTTGCTAAATGAGCAGGTAATTCTGTAATTATTGGCTTTCTGCTTTCAGACATCTGATTCCTGAGGAGCCTAAAAGTAACAAATCTTAGCAGTGATGGAAATGAGATGTCCATGTTATATAAAGTAAATAAGTTTCACGTTGTGGGGCTAGGACCTGCTTCTGTCTGGAGATGGTCAGCCATTCATGAGAGCACACTGGCCTGCCTGATCCTTGCTTCCCCACAGTGACTGAAAGTGGCTTAGAAAGGGGATCTGAGACAGTGAGACTGAGCAGCCTGTGTGACCCTCTGGCCCTTCTAGGCCTGGTGTATCCCTGCAGTTGGATCCTTTGCCTGATGGCACTTTGTGATGCTGGGGCCCTCACCATGTGGCTTTCCTTTGAGCCCTTTTCAAGTTCCCCATAATACATGTTTCTGTAATGGAACCCAGCTCAGCCCTGACCGTAGTAGGAGAGTGACGTCGGCTCTGCACATGCAGCTCCTGGTTTCCACTTCTTGTGCTTTGTTTCCTCACAAGATCATATCTCAGCTGATGTCATTCTCTATATAGAATGGGTACAACTAAAATTCCAGTCCCTTAGCCCTGAAATCCAGGCTTTGCCTGTAGTGTTTTGTTTCCCCGAGACTAGTGGTTTTGGTCAGACTGCAGAACCACAAGTCTGACGGACACCTGCGCTGTGGAGTGCCTCCTGCCTTGGAGATCTTACCCTGACTGCACAACCACTCGGATGCTTATTCAGAATACCCATGCATGATTCAGTTCCATTCTCACAAAAGGGCAGTACTGCAGTATGGTGTTTTTATGTCTCCTCCCTTAGGTCATCTTTTCTATAATTACACTCAAAGCATATTACTTAGAATCCCTAATTGGCCTGGATCTCTTTATTGTTGTTTCAGGTGAAAAGAGTCGGCTCATGAATGGCTTTCCCAGATTACAGAAATGCAGAGTACTGTGTATGTTCAGCATCCCCGATCCAGAAATTCATACACTCTAAAATTTGAATATTCTAAATATTAACATGATACCACAATGGAAAATTACACACTTGACTTGTGTGGCAAGTCAATAACCAGGGATTCATACCTACAGTCCCAGCTATTCAGAAAGTTAAGGCAGAAGGATCATTTGAACAAATAGTTACATACCAGCTCAGACAACATAAAGAGAACCTGTCTCCAATTTTTTTAAGTCATAGTTAACCTAAAAATATAATATTGGATAACAGCCAGGCAGTGCCAGCATGCACCTTTAATCCCAGCACTCAGGAGGCAAAGGTAGGTGGATCTCTGAGTTTGAGGGCAGGCTGGTCTACAGAGTGAGTTCCAGGATGGCCAGGGCTACACAGAGAAACCCTGTCTCAAAAAAAAAAAAAAAAAAAACAAAGAAAGTTGCATAGCATTGCCTTCTATCTCCCTGTACAAAGTAATTGAATAGAGTGATTGAATTTTTGTTTGAGCTTGGGTCATATCCCAAGATATATCTTATACATATGCATACATATGCAGATATGAATCTGAATGACCTCCTGACTGTTGTAGACTGCTGGTCTGGAGGATCCTGAGTAAGGGGTTCTCAACCTGCACCCGCATCTTGTATGAAATTGCCATTTTGGTACAATTTGGTTCAACTTACTGAAACATTAAGCTGAGATCCCTACTTGTGACTTCCCATTGAGTCGGACTGTCAGTGTGAGTAGTGACTCCGGTGCTATCTCTGGCAAGCAGTGAAGGGCAGGCTAGCCAGGCCAGAGAGCAGTCAGGCCTTCTCTTGCTGCCCCACCCAATGGCTCAGCTTAAATCAGCACCTGTTACTCCTCTCAGTTCTGACCTTGACCTGGGCTCAGCAGAACTACTGTTGTCAGGGCAGGAATGTCCTGGGTAGCTTCTCACTGCTGAGCATCTCTGTCCATGTGGCCTCTCTGGTCATGCTTGGAGCCTGGGGGGGGGGGGGGTTGTTTTGTTTTGCTTTGTTTTTTTTTATAGTCTGAACAGACCTTGAACTGACACTGACTTTCCAGCCTCCACCTTCCCAGTGTTGGAATTATAGGCCTGAGCTGGCCTCTTCTGGCTTCAGTGCAACTTCTATGAGCCCTAACTGCCTCTAGGAGGGAATGGGGACACTGCCCGTCTCCTCAAGGGATTAGCTCGAAATCAGTGCCACTCGTTCCCACCTTTGGTATTGCCAAGGCAAACCACATGACAGTCGGCTCCCCAGGAAGGGAAATAGGCCACCTGTTCTTCAAGGTGCAGGCACCTCAGCTGGGAGACTGCTCTGAGCAGACGCTCCAGCGCTGGTTCATGTCAGTCTGACTCTTGCTGAAGAATGAGGAGCTTGCTCTGAATGATCTGCTTGGCTTCCCAGACTGTCTCCTCTGGGGAGGCAGAAGAGTTCCCTTTTATTTTTCTTATACAGTCTGTTAAAAGTGCTTGAAACTAAGAAGTGCTCATAAAATGATAACTAATGTGGAAAGCCTTGTGGCTTACAGTGACCGCCGTCCTATAATATGCAGGAAGGATGAGAAGCGAGGCCTGGGGGTCCCCTGTGAGGGTGCTGTGTGCAAGGGTGCTGCACCAGCTACAGAGACACAACCTTCTTTTAAATACTTGAGGTAAAATGTGTGAAGAAGAGCAGACTGTCAGGTAGAGTTTTTTTACACAGTAAGTCACTTTCCTCAACTGCCACATGAAGACTGACTGACATGCCAGCTGTGTACTCTAGGGCAGGGATAGGAAGAGGTCAGCAGGAAGCAGGTGGGACACATTCTGATAACCACAGAATTCCTCTGACAATACCTTTGTGGCCATACTTTCAGATTACGATCAAGCACATCTTCATATTTCTGTGTCTGGCTGCCATGGCCTTGGACTGCCTGCCCACTGTCTGTCTGTCTCACCTGGATTCAAAGACCTTTCTTTCCTCTTCTGCATATCCCACCTTGAAGAGATTGTCAGAGGCCTCCTTGGGGTTTAGGATGAGTAGGAGCCCTCAGGGAGGCCTCTGATGGGCAACGGCCTCTTCCACCATCATGTGTCCTAAATGTACTGCCCTCTGCTGTAGACCACCAGCAGCCAAGTGAGTGGGTTCAGTTTCTAGGGACTCCTCTCGCGGTGGACATTGTCCAGCTGCCTACTCTTGTCTGCAGCTCACTCAGCAGACGCGTTTAAGTAGCACACAGATGCCAGGCTTGGTCTTAGCACCAGGAACACATTCACAGGAAGTCCTTGTCCCTGTCTGGAGGAAGACAAGCTGACACAGTGGGGTGCATACTTCTAGAGCTCCCTAGATACCTGCGACGGGCATGGTGGGCAGAGACTATACAGTGGAGAAGTGGCGTGCATGTGGGAAGCGGGCATTGAGGAAGCAGGTTCTGTATTCATAGGGAGGTACAACATGGTGTTCAGAGAGGAGCTTCTAGCCATGGTGGAGAGTGTGTTAGGTATTGGAGACTCTAAAACTGAGTAAGACATCGCCTTATATTGAAATGCTGCCAAGAAACAAGATGGGTTAGCAGGTAGGTGGGATAGAAGGCTGGATAGATATAAACACGACAAGGCAAACAACAAAGTAAGCTGGCATTACTCAATCTGCTGCTTGAAACACAGGTATTGGCTTCCTGAATACTTGAAAATTTTCAGAATAGAACCTTGGGAGAAATTTGAGCTACACAGGCCATTTGCCCTCATTCGAGGCACTCTATCACTGGGCTTTGAGGACTTTGTGGACTCTGAAAGCACCTAAGCAGCCATCCCTGCGGGTGTCAGCGCTGCTGGCTCCTCAGCTCCTCCTGCAGCCTTCGCTTCCTTGTTCAGAATGCTGCAGTCTTTCCAGCTTTTACTCAGGCCCAACACTGACGACACTTTGTATGTTCCAGGTTTATTTATGAGACAGAGCATCACAACGGCATAGCAGAGTTACTGGAAATACTGGGAAGGTAAGTTCTCGTCACTGGCAGAAGCTATGACTGACACCAGAATGATCTAGCTCGTTCATTCTGACCCCTCCCAGAGCACAGTGATTCAAGCCAGGTGCTGAAGCAGTGGAAATAGAGTTTCATGTAAGGAGGGGGAAGGTTGGTGAACTTGTAGATCAGAGTGCACCAAATAACAACTCGCTTCCGTTTTTACGGATCCATAGGCAGAGCTGTCTTCACACACCTCAGTCCATTACTGTGGAAACTGTGCAACTTCAATTTTTTCCCCCATCAGGTAGTACTAAAAGTAATTACAGGGCCTGGTGGTGGTGGTGGCACACACCTTTAATCCCAGCACTCAGGAGGTAGAGGCAGGCCGATCTCTGTGAGTTCAAGGCCAAGCTGGTCTACAGAGTGAGTCCAGGACAGAGCTACACAGAGAAACCCTGTCTTGAAAAAAAAAAAGTAAAAGTAATTACAGAAGAAGGTTGATATTAGAAGCTTATTTAAATCTATTTAGAATAGATTACATATTTGAGGCCTTAAATAATTGCTAATATTTTTATATTTATTAATTTTAATTATGTGTAAGTGTGTGGCTGATGCTTGTGGAGGCCAGAGGTGTCAGATCCCCTATAACTGGAGTTACAGGTAGTTGTGAGCCTCTATGTAGTTGCTGGGAATTGAACCCCAGTCCTCTGGAAAAGCAGCCAGTGCTCTTAACCACTGAGCCATCTCTCTAGGCCCGAAATGCTAATATTTTAAATTACTTCAATTTGTTGATTTCTCATGTGTGTAGTATAATTCAGTTTTTATTATTTTAAACTGAGTAAGGTTTTTACTTGCTATCATTTAAAAAAAAAAAAAGCCTATAAATGTAATATAAGATTCCCTGACCACTGTTTCCCAAAAGATTTCCTTGAGCTAAGCCTGGACAATGCTTGTCTCCAGCACCTCTAGGAGAATCCATGTATATTAGCAACTGAAAGTTCTGAGTTGCTCTAAAGTGAAGACACACAGTCTGTATAAGGAGTCTGGTGGCTCCCTCCAGCCTCTGAACCTGTAGTCAGTGTATGTGTACCTCCCCTACCACATGCGCGCACGCACACGGGAACTGTTGTCTGTTGGGTCCGTTCCCTCACAAGTTGCTACCTTAGATGTGATTTGAAAAAATGCAGGACCTAGGATGGGTCCGTCCCTCACAGCATGGCTTACTTAGTATGTCTAAGGGTGGCCCTTCCCAGTCACATGACATTGGGCAAGTTCCTTCTGTTAAATGGGAAGAAAACTCAGTTTCTCTCCAGATGTTGCCTCTGCCATGTGTCAGGAGTGATGTGAGCTGTGTTAGGTGTAAGTCTCACCACCAGCCCTTCCTCCAGCACAGGGTTCACCCAGGGACCCCTGCAGATATGTACACCACCCTTGATGGGTGCAGTGAGAACATGACTCCTGGGGGGGCCAAGTTACCATTGCTGCGACTCTGCAGCTGAGAGACATTTGTTGGCTTTACCTAATCATGAAACCACATAGATAAAGCAGTTAATGTTCAGTTTGGAGGTCCTTCAGTGACACACCTTTCCTACAGAATAAACAATGCCCAGTCTGCACTCAAGGGATCTGTGATGGGGGCGCACTTTGGGTCACACTGGGATAATGATCTGGAATTACCCCCACAAATGTAAAAGTCTTAAAGGAAGTTTCTGGGTGGGAGGACCTGGAGCTGAGTCCCCCACCCGAAGCTGTTTCGTCAACCTGCTGTTTTAGAAAGGTGTCTGCCTACAGGAGCTTCTGCAGCCCAGTTTTTCCCATGTGCTGTGACTTGTGGCCCACAGCAAAAAAATAAATTCAGTATGCTTCCTGGAAGGCCTTTTTAATGTTGTTGTTCTTATCAGTATCCCCTTTATTCTGAAATAAAATATTTTGCCCATTGACTTTCATGCTGAAAACAAAAAGCTAGAAGAAAAACAAGATAGCTGGTTAAAAACTGGAATGTGTAAATATTCAAACTGAATTCTCTCTTCACAGTATAATTAATGGATTTGCCTTACCACTAAAGGAAGAGCACAAGATTTTCCTGTTGAAGGTGTTGCTGCCCTTGCACAAAGTGAAATCCTTGAGTGTCTACCATCCTCAGGTAAGGCCACATGAACACAGCTACCCACCTCTGTAGTGGTTTGCCATGTGCAGAATTGCCTGCTTTCCCACATCATTGCACTGCAGTGACATGGAGTTTTGGCAGTATTCAGAGTCCTGATGGAGAGGGGGAAAGTCCTTTAAGACATTTGGAAGAGGGGTGGGGAGATGGCTTACCGTCAAGTGTGAGGGACCAGGGTTGATATCCCCAGAACTCATATAAATGGCAGATAGATGTGGCAGCCCTCCTGAGCCCCCAGCATCAGAAGGCAGAGGCAGGATCCCAGGAGCAAGCTAGCCATTGTAGCTGGCTCCTGGTTCCTCAAAAGAAACATTGCCTCAATGATACAAAGCGGAAAGCAACAAGGAAAACACCCAGTGTCAACTTCTGGCCTCCACATGCATTCATACACGTGTACGTTTGTAGCCACACATATACACAAACACCATGCATGCCAAAAAGATTAGAAATTCGGGGAATCTCTGGAATATGGATTGCACAGAGACAGTAGGGCCCAGCTTTGAAAGAAGGCTTCTTAACAGTGTAATCTAAATGGAACACCTCAGGGACGAAAGTCAGATGGCCGCAGCCAGTGGCAGTCTATGACAGCCTGTAGAAGCTGCGTGCAGGACTCTGGTTGCAGTTGTGCTGTTTCCTCAGTTAGCCGCCAGCTCCTGACTTGTTTCCATCTGTCTGGATCTGGATCTGCTCTGCCATAGACAGATTTTGAGCTATGCTGAGTTTCAAAGGGGTGACCACTCTCATTCACAGCCTATAATCCTTTACCCTTGGCTGCCACAGGCTGCACACAGAATAGGGTGCCATTATGCATTAAAAACACATGGACAGGAGGCTGGAGAGTTGGCTCAGTAATTAGGAACACTTCCAGAGGACCCAGGTTCGGTTCCCAGCACCCACAAGGTGGCTTACACCATCTGTAACTCCTGTTCCAGTGGATCCTCTTCTGGCTGCTGTAGACAGTGCATGCCCCTTGGTACACAGACTTACCTGTACATATAAACAAAATAACAAAATATTTTTAAAAATTTAATTGCCCTCCCCAACACACACACACATACATACACGTGTGTAACAAAGGAAAAAAAAAACATGGAAGAGTTGTGGGTGTAGTAGGAGAGTACTTGCTTGTCATGTGCAAGGTCTTAGGTTCTGTCCTCAACACTGCAAGAAAACAAAACTGAAAGATTCTTTGCCAAAGCTTGTAGCTCATAGCTATAATCCCAGCACACAGGAAGGTGAGGCAGGAAAATCATGAGTTTGAGGCTCGCCTGGGCTATCTATAACAAGACCTTGTCTAAAAATTAAAATTAAATAAAAAATAAACAAGATTCCATTCTCCATAGGTCCTTGGAAGTGGGTGGCGTGGGATACATTATTGTTTCCCACAAAGTTGGCATATTGTTTCATTGATTCAATGGCAGTGTCCTCCTGGGAAGTGGTTAAGTCGTTTTCTGTTTGGTAATACCTGGTAGCAAGCCAGGTTGGCTTGATTCATACTCATTTTGGACAGTATTAATTAATACAGAAGCTGAGCTTGATGGACGCCGAATTTCAGTACTCTGAGACTGAGGCAGGAGACTTACAGTAACTTTGGGCTACATACAAAGACTATCTCAAGTGAAAAATAAAGAATAGTTTAGAAATTTCTGTTAGAATCCTGAACTAAATTTTTTCCAGTTATTTTATTACTTGTCCATTCTAATCTTCTAAAATGCCACACACACACACACACACACACACACACACACACACACACACACATACACACATACACATACACACACACATACACACATACACACACACACACATACACACACAGACACATACACACACACACATACACACATACACACACACATACACACACACACATACACATACACACACACACACACACATACACACATACACACACACATACACACACACACATACACACACACATACACATACACACACACACACACACACACACACATACACACACACACATACACACACACACACACATCCCTCATTTCATTTGGTTGGTTTGTTGGTGGTGGTGATTTAAAAGATGTCCCCTGGTTTCTGTGGTTCTTGGGATGGGGCATAGCTATGAAATGTGTCACGGGTTTAGGGAGAGAATTATCCAGTGGCATCAGTCTCGAAGTCCATCCCTGAAAGCATCGCATAAAGCAGTTACAGCAGGCTCGTGGAGCAGCAGCTCAGCCACAGCAGGCCAGTTTCCCAAAGGAAGGTGTTCAGCGGTTATTCTAGAAGGGTGTTTCCATGCTGAAGTGCCTTGCTGACACTCTCTCTCCCTCCCTTTCAGCTGGCGTACTGCGTTGTGCAATTTTTAGAGAAGGACAGCACTCTCACTGAACCAGTAAGTGCTCTCTGTGGGCCCTGACTATTGGCTTTGCCCCTCCCCTATAAGGCGCTACGCTGTGCCTCTGACCACATTGTGTTGTAGGCGGCTTTGCCGTCTTCAGCAGCCACACTGATGGACGGTCAGCTCACTCCTGGGTTGGAGGGTTAAGTATGGTAGTTTGGCTGCAAGTGTCTTTACTGTAGAGATGGCTTTCTGTAACCAGCTTGCCACCTTGTCTCATACTGTTCACCAGTCCTTGGAACACGGCACCTGAGCAACTGTGGCCACCAGACTGAGCCCAGTTCAGTCCCCCCCACACACATTTGACCCATCACAGGTGTTGCAGCAAGAGTGTGCGTCACTTGTTGTACTCAAGAGGTTTTTATTTGCTCTGGAAGTTTTTTCTAAGTTAGCTTCATTGTTTTATAACTGAACAAGTGAAGGCTAGACTGCTGACTTTTGGCGTGGGTTTCTGATGGGGGGATGTTATCTTTACTAATTTTTTAAAAATTAGTTCCTAGCACCTCCACTAAAATATCAGTCAGTCAATTAATGTAGCCATGGTTAGCAAAATTAGTCCTGCTGGATGTCAGCCATTATTCAGCATTTGAATTCACTTTTTAGAAATAACCTCAGCTACTGTTCATAGCCCATGCTTTCCATCCATTTACAGTTCTATCCAGACACGGTAGCTCAGGAGGCTGGGTGTGGGGTCCAGCCTGGGCTATGTAGCAAGACCCTATTTCAGAAAAAGCAAAGAGGAGCTGGAGAGGCAGCTCAGTGTTTAAGAACACTTGTTGCTCTTTCAGAGGTTTCCAGGACCCAGATAGTGGTTCACAACTGCCTGTAACTCCAGCTCCAGGGGATCAGACACCTTCTTCTGGCATTCACAGACATGAGCACACTGGCATGGTCACTCAGGGTTCTCCCCCCCCCCACCCCACTCCCACAAATAATTTACTTTTAAAAAGAAAAAGAATTCCACCTCTTCCCACTGCCCCTTTTATATTCAGAAATCAACGGAAAGAAAGACATAGGAGAAAAGGTATAGTAAGTTTTCTCTCATGATTTTTCTTTGTGTAGGTTTCTCATATCCTATGATGGGTAAAGGATTCACCAAGTGTTAGTCCATATTTGCCACAGACAGGCTTCTCCCACCCAAGGCACCTCTGCCTGCTGGGCCCTGCCCCAGCCTAACCCCAGGCCACTTAGCCCAGATTGACTCTCTTTCCTCATCTGTCTGAGCATAATGTAAAGTCAGGCAACAGTTCTAAAGGTCTCAGTCCCACTAATGCAGAGTTGTGACAGATTGGCAGCTTTGTGAGGGGTGAGTTTAACTGCAGGAGGCAAGAGGCAGCATGCTGCTCCGCCATGAACACGGGATGCCAGTCTCTGGCAGGGCCCTGCACCAACAAGCTGAAATCCCACACACCCAGTATGGTGTGCCCACCTGGAGCTGTTGTTTGATAGTTCCTGTTGATAAGTGATGACACAATGTCACTATCCAGCTACAGAAAACAGAGTTCATTTTCCATATGTTCAAAGCATTTAGACTCTCACCTGGGTAAATTTCTTCCTTTGAAATTTACATTTTATAAAAAAAAAGATGCAAAGGCCATTGTGTCTGACTTAGCGGTGAATACTTTGTTTTTGTTTTGTGTTTTGTTTGTTTGGTTTTCGAGACAGGGTTTCTCTGTGTAGCCCTGCCTGTCCTGGATCTCACTGTGCAGACCAAACTGGCCTCAAATTTGCCTGCCTCTACCTCCCAAGTGCTGGGATTAAAGGTGTACATCACCTCTGCTCAGCCCTGGGCACTTAAAATGCAGGTGCAAACTGGAAAGGAGTATGTGTTCTCTGCACACATGAACCTCCCACGCTACCCTAGGGCTCCTGGTCGCCATGTAGAATTGCTTTAAATATAAGTCATGTCAGTTACTGCAGCCAAATTCCCGACAAGAAATGACTTATGGGGAAGATTGAGTCCAGCTCATGGTTTGCGAGCACAGCAGAACTGACAGATGCAGAAGCTTGGAGCTTACACTCCTTGAATACCGACAGATCAGGAAGCAGAAGAGTGGGAAGGCCAAGACCCGGCTGCCTTCCTCCTTTCTCAGTTATTAGTCCGTCCAGGACTCCAGCCCTGAGATGGTGCCACCAACACAGGGCAGGCCTTCTTTCCAGTTAATCCTTTCTGGAAAAGCCCAAGGGGCCAAAGCCTTGGGTGTCTCATTAATGCCTTATGCTTTCCTTAATCCAATCAAGCTGACAGTGGAAATTGCCCATCATAGTGGTCCAGTAATAGTCTACAGTCTATAAAGGGCATTTGCTGACCCTGTAATTGATATTTTTCATGTACTCCAACATGTCCTGGGAACATTAGACATATTTACTATTTACTTTGTTGCCAGGGTAGAGGCTCATGGGAGATTTTACACAACTGTCTGCTTTCACCTGCCTGTCTCCTTCAACCAATGGAATGTTCCACATATCTTGGCAGCCACTACTTTACTCCTAGATGCAGCAGGACAGGCTCCCCGGGACTCAAGGCAGGGCCACTGACATGCTTCCCCTGTCCCCACACAGGGAAGTGCAGTGAACCTGGAACCCAGAGCTGCTGTTCTCTAGCATTAGCACGCCCTGGCATGCATGCCTGCTGCAGAGTCCTGCCCCTCTCTCACACAGCCCAGAAAGCTGGGCATTGCCCACAGTAATTCCAAAGATTGAGGAAAAGTCCAGTGTGAAAGCCCAGAAACTGGGGCTTTCCAGCAAATCAGTCCACGTAGGTGGTGCTGTGCAGCTCCAACATGGCTTTAAAAACCTACTGGCAGCTGGAAGGCCACAGTGTGGGTTTACAGTGATTCCTTCTTCCATACTAGCAGTAGTTCTGATTCAAAGTAAATACCCAAGAAAACGACAGGTATTTGCCTCGAAGTAGGGGCAAAGCATCAAAATAGAGCTATTGTATGTAAATATCCCTCACATGCCCACTGCCCACCTTGTCTCTTTGCCCTGTAATAATGGAAAGACTGACTTGCTGAACAGGAAGTTTCTGAGCTGAAAGTGACAGGTGAGTAACAACAACCAGGGACTCCTCAGCAGCATTGGTCCTAACATGGGAGCAGGGACACTGACTCCACGTGTTGTCATGACTGTCGTTGGTGCTGGAGGAGGGAGACACAGCCCACCACTGCTGTCAGCGCTTGAGGAATGTAAACACACACACAAACTCACTCACACACTCCATTCAGTTAAACCAGGCCCTTAGTAATTCTGTGAAAAAGCATTTCAGGATGAGTCAGAGTGACATGAAGAGAGTTTCTCAAGTGCAGAGAAGTGGTCCTTTGTGCTTTAGATTTAATTGGGGGTTTGGGGACACAGACCTAATGAAAAGCAGTGCACAACTGTGGTGGCTTGAATAGGAATAGCACCTATAGGTGCGTGTGTTTGAATGCTTGGCCCATAGGGAGTGGCACTATTAAGAGTTGTAGCCATGTCTGCCTACATGCTACCATGCTTCTTGCCATGATGATAATGGATGAAACCTCTGAAACGGTAATCCAGCCTCAATTAAATGTTTTCCTCCATAAGAGTTGCCACGGTCATGGTGTCTCTTCACAGCAATAAAATCCTACCTAAGACCAACAACCAAGGCAAGGGTTCCAACTTCTCAGAATTGTACTTATGTTGTCTGTACAGTGGGTGTATATGTGATTCTATTTTTCTAACTACCCTGTTCAAAGGATATAATTTATAACAAGGTTTAAAGATTGTAAAAGTTTAGCTGGGTGGTAGTGGTTCATGTTTTAATCCCAACACTCAGGAGGCAGACAGAGGCAGCTAGATCTCTTGATTTTCAGGCCAGCCTAGTTTATGTGGTGAGTTCCATGACAGCAAGGGTTACACAGAGAAACCCTGTCTTAAAAAACCAAATTAGTTTTAAAAGTATGAATTATTTGCTTTAAAGAATTTCTTGGGCTGGAGAGATGGCTCAGCAGTTAAGAGTACTGACTGCTCTTCCAGAGGTCCTTGAGTTCAATTCCCAGCAACCACATGGTGATTCATAACCATCATAATGAGATCTGGTACCCTCTTCTGGCCTGCAATGTACATGCAGACATCAACACTGTATACAAAATAAATAAATAAATCTTTAAAAAATAAATAAATCTTTAAAAAATAATTTCTTTCTATGGGTCTATCAAAGTAGCTCAGTGGATAAAAGTTTTCAATGCTAAGACTGACAACATGGTTCAATACCTGGGACTGATATGGTGAGAGAACCAATCCCTGCAGGCTATCTTCTGACAGCCACACACATACAAACACAGAGGAAATAAATATGACTAAAAAGAACTTCTTGTTGGGCATGGTGGCTCACGCCTTTAATCTCAGCACTCAGGAGGCAGAGGCAGGCGGATCTCTGTGAGTTCAAGGCCAGCCTGGTCTACAAAGTGAGTCCAGGACAGCCAGGGATACACAGAGAAAAACCCTGTCTTGAAAAAAAACGTCCTTTTATAAATAAAGTTGTAGGGTAGTAGGTTTTATGAGGTGCACTGTTTAGACTGGGGTATTAAAGGAGAGCTGATACCCTCAAATCCAGGCCACAAACCTCCTAACTCCAAGTAGACATGGTCTGTTGTTAGCATCCATGTTTGAAGTCTTCAGGCAAGAGTGATCTCTGCAGACAGCCTTGGTTTTGGTTTTGTAAGTTGTGTTGAGGTTTCTCGAACCCTCAGCTAACAGGAAACTCAAACTAGAGTCTGAGAATGAGGGTTTCCTTTCCCGTGTCCCTTTTTCATCTTTCCATCTTGCCTCACAGACTTAAGTCCTTGAAGCTGCTTCAGAGGGAGAAGTTGAACCTGTTAGATGTGTATGCATGCGTGTGTGCACAGGTGTGTGTGTGCAGGCATGTGTGTGCACACATGTGCCCTTATGAAGATGTGCCTGCTGCTGTTCATTGTACTTTTTTAGACCTTAATAGCTAAACTCTAAACTGTAGTTAATCCTCATTGTATCAAATCCAGTATTTTCTGCT
Organism: Lophiomys imhausi; assembly: GCA_907164525.1. NCBI lineage: Eukaryota > Metazoa > Chordata > Mammalia > Rodentia > Muridae > Lophiomys > Lophiomys imhausi. The sequence goes on from CAJQZJ010001511.1 coordinate 16,657,320, forward strand.
GGTGTAATTTGGTGAGACATTTTGAAACATTTTTTAAGTTGCTCAGCAGCACTCTTTATAGATGTCTGAGTTAGGCAAAGACAGTACCAGTAGCCACAGACTAGGAAAGCAGAATGATCTCATAATGTGACTCCCTGGCCTCCGACTAAGTAGCTTTGCTCCCAGTCAAGGCCACACTGCTGACCACGCCCCTGGCAGCACTCATTCTCAAGCTCTGGGTAATCACACAGAGCATTATGAACCCAGTTCAGGTCCAACACCCACACTGAATATGAGCTTACATCTACTGCATTGACAACACCCTTTTGATATTTTAGCAAAGTTGGAAACTGTGTGTGTGTGTGTGTGTGTGTGTGTGTGTGTGTGTGTGTGTGTGT
>CAJQZJ010001511.1:16657706-16673875 GCA_907164525.1 Lophiomys imhausi
TGTGTGTGTGTGTGTGTGTGTGTGTGTGTGTGTGTGTGTGTGTGTGTATTAACTTGAGAAGTGGATTGTGCATACCCATGAATGTTGCTAACAATGTCAGAACTGGCAACTTCCATACCAGATATGGTCCGCATTGTCTCCACTGGTCTTCTGATGATCAGAGGGGATGGACGACATTAAAGTGTGTAAAACTAGACTGTTATTGAGAGAAAAGGCATGATAATGCTGATTCTCATTATCATCTCGTGTCACTTTGCAGTGGGGACATCTAATGGAAGCACAGACATCTTCCTCTATAGCAACGGTTCTCAACCTTCCTAACGCTGCGACCCTTTAACACAACTCCTCATGCTATGGTGAACCCGCCCCGACCCCGCACACACACACCTTAAAACTATTTCATTGCTACTTCATAACTGTAATTCTGCTACTGTTATGAATTGTAATGTAAATATCTGATATGCAGAATATCATCTGATATTCAGTCCCCAAAGGTTTTGAGAACCACGGGTTGAGAAGTAATGCTCTAAAGTGTTTTGGCATCTTGTGGGGATCACTTTATCTGCTGTTATTATTTTGTAGGTGGTGATGGCACTTCTCAAATACTGGCCAAAGACTCACAGTCCAAAAGAAGTAATGTTCTTAAATGAATTAGAAGAGATTTTAGATGTAATTGAACCATCAGAGTTTGTGAAGATCATGGAGCCTCTTTTCCGACAGTTAGCCAAATGTGTTTCCAGCCCTCACTTCCAGGTATGCAGGTTTGGGTGACGGATCAGGTGTTCCTGTCGAAATGACATTCTCAGTGTGAAACTGCTTCTGCTGTGATCTAAGAGTGAAATTCAATTTTCTTACTTAACATGTACTTCAGAATTAGTTGGTAAATTTTTAGCTGACTCATTCTTGTAATCCCTTCCTAAGGAAGTTAAGACAAGAGGATTGCTACAAATTGAGACCAGCCTGGGCTATAGAGACCCTGTACTCAAAAGTAAAATATAATTTTAGTTCTGGGTAGTTTTAATTCTGGCCCCTATCCTCATCACTGAAAACATGGTTCTCAGCAAGTGTAATTGGCAGCATCATCTCTACAAAGCTCTGCATTTGGATGTGATGTGCCACCAGGCTCATAGGCCCTATTTACCATAACTGATTTATCCAAATCAATGAATGACTCAATAATAAAAACCTTTAACTCAGCCACACGTGGTGGTGCACGCCTTTAATCCTAGCACTCAGGAGGCAGAGGCAGGCAGATCTCTGTAAATTAAAGGGCATCCTAATCTACAAATCAACAGACAGCCAGGGCTCTGTTACACAGAAAAGCCGTCTTGAAAAAACAGAAAGAACAAAAAAAAAAAAAAAAAGTATTTCTGCAGAGCAGTGGTGGTGCAAATCATTAATTCCAGCACTCAGGAGGCAGAGGCAGGTGGATCTCTGTGAGTTCGAGGACAGTCAGGGCTACACAGAGAAACTCTATCTTTAAAAAAAAAAAGAAAGAAAAGAAATTAGTATTTCTGAATTTTCTTACTGCCACAAATCCTTTCTGGGAGGCTAGTGTCCGTCACTCTGTTTCTGCTCTCTAGTTCTCCCAGCTGCCTTGGCTGTGTTTTCCTTCCAGGGAGACCTTCTGCTATATCCGGCTGATGTGTAATTAATTATAAGCATGGTAAATACATAAAGATCAGGAGAACCTTGGTCTCCAGAAAGTGATGCCCCTGGAAGCTATGTTACCATGAAACTGAGCACCAGGGCTGCATGAAGGGACCAAGAGTCCCAAGAGACTCCTGTCTCTACATTGAGGCCCTTCCATGAAGAACCTTTCCAGGAAGGAAAGTTTGGGAGTTGTGAAGTTATGAAGGAAGTTGTTGGGACCATCAAAACTGAGACAAGAAAGCCTGCCAGCTCTGCTGGGACATGGCCAGTTTTGATTCTGCTGAGAAGGAACCTCTAGATCAAGCTTTCCCTTTGAAGTGTTATCTTCCCAGATGGGAGATAATACTTCTCCCGAAACCACTGTCAAACAAAAACTGTAGTCCCAAGCATGAGATACCTTCCTTCAGGTTATTGGTAGGAGGAATCCACGATCCAAGAGACCCTTTGTGTTGGCTTCAGTGAGAGTGGCTTCTGTAGGCTCATACATTTGGGGGCTTGGTCCCCAGTGGATGGAACTATTTTGGGAAGGTTTAGGTGGTAAAAATCCATGCTGGAGGAGATGTGTCACTGGGGGTAGGGCTTTCAGGTTTCAAAAGCCTATACCAGGCCCAGTCTTTCCTCTCTGTCTTCTGGTTGTCTTAACGTGTAAGCTCTCAGGTAGTGCTCCAACACCATGCCTGCCTGCCCGCTGCCATACTCTCTGCCATAATGATCACAGACTCTAACTTTCTGGAACTGGGAACCCCCCCCCCCAATTAGGTGCTTTCTTTTATAAGTTGTGTTGGTCCTGAGGTCTCTTACAGCAATAATTGCAGAAAAATAACAAAAACAGACCCCAGAACAATAGAGGCTATAGCCATTATATTTAGTTGCCAACTAGGATGTGAGGATCCCTTTTGCTGAAGACACCATATACTTTGGTCACAGGACTTAGAGAAATCAAGCTGGTACTGAACTGGAAGCTTCCTTGATTGACAGTTTCCATAGTGCTACAAGGTGCTAGGCAGGCTACAGTAAGTGATCACCCACCAAGATGTGCCCAGTGTTAACAATAATGGCATGAATGTCTTGGGGGATAGCCAACAGCTATCTGATTGGATGGAAAGCCTGCCCAATATGAGGAATCTCACTGTAAACCTGACCCAGAACCAGAGGCTACAGAGTTCAGAAAGCCTAGGGGAGAACCTACTACTATCAGTTTTCTAAACTGATAGCATTTTAACTGGCTTCTAAATACTGAAACTAATTTACTATGCTTACGTTAGTGCAGCTCACACCCTCATCAGAGAAGCTGCTTTTTACAGTGGACAGAGGCTAACTCGAAACCACACATGACCGAAGGGCAGAGAATAAGTGAGCAGAGTGCTCTCTGTCATGTCCTTTCCATACTGTCTTCCCCCAAGACTCGGGGAAAGTCACAGAAGGGACGGAAAGACTGCAGGGGCCAGAGATCGGGAAGGGCTGCTGTGAAACGGTGTATTCTGGACACAAGACCAATCTAGCCAATATTGCAGTACGGGTCGGGGCGTGACTCACAGGGTTCTACATCTACCTGAAAAGTTACAGCCCATCAGCAGCCACTGGGAGAAGAGTTGGGTTTTTGTTTTTTTTGGTTTTGGTTTGGTTTGGTTGTTTGTGGGGGGGGGGGGGGGGGTTTGGTTTTGGTTTGGGTTTGCTTGTTTGTTTGTTTGTTGTTTTGGTTTGGTTTTGGGGGATTTTTTGGGTTTTTTTTTTTTTTCAAGACAGGGTTTCTCTGTGTGGCCCTGATGTCTTGGGACTTGCTTTGGAGACCAGGCTGGCTTCAAATTCACAGAGGCCCTCAGTGTATAAGGAGGCTCTTGGCCCTCATATGACTGCTGAACTAGGGTGGGGGGGACTGTTATGTAGGGACACTCCACTCTGGAGGAGTGAGATGGAAGGGATAGGGGGTAGAGGGTGGGAGGGTGGGAATGGGAGGGGTGGAAAGAGGACACTGTGATGGAGATGTAACCTGAAGTAATAAACATTAAAAAAAAAAAAAACTCACAGAGATCAGCCTGCTCTGCCTCCTGAGTACTGGGATTAAAGGTGTGCGCCACCACCACTCAGATGAGTCAGCTTTCTTTTTTAAGGACTGTAGCCCATAGTAGATTGTTGCTGCTGCCGTGCACAACCCTGTACTCATGTGCATGTGGGTAACGCTAATTGGATTCCATTGTCATATGCATGTATGTATGACTATGCTATTGATAGCTTTCTTTTTTTAAGATTTATTTATTTATTTTATGTATATGAGCGCTATGTCGCATACACACCTGCAGCCAGAAGAGGGCATCAGATCATATTGTGGATGGTTGTGAGCCATCATGTGGTTGGTGGGAATTGTACTCAAGACCTTTGGAAGACCACTAGCCAATGCTCTTAACCACCAAGCCATCTCTCCAGCCCGACAGCTTTCTTTTTTTAATCTTTTTTTGAGATAAACTCTTGCTTTGTAGCCCAAACTGACCTCAAACTCATGATCCTCCTGTCTCAGGTTTCCAGGTGCTAAAATTGCTGGTGCATACTACCATGTGTCATATTTAATAAAATTTCATTCAGAAAAACAAGCTCACCAGGAGGGAAGGCAGTCTGCAAGGCACTGACCTTGTTTGGTGGAGCACAGGTTAGTGACCAGGTCCTGCTCTCCCGACCTGTGCACAGGGGCCTTTCCTCCCATGAGCAAAGAGCAGGGTGGACAGGGACAACAAGAAAGTCTGCTCCAGAGAGACACAGACACCTCTGGTGGGTGCTTGTGACTAAAGGATTGCAAGATTTGGCCACCCTCACTCTCTTGGTGACCAGCCCAGCATCCTTCATTCACTGCCAAGGCACTTCACTCCTTGTGGGGGCCTCCCCCATAAGTCCAGTCTCCATTTCTACTTTCTTGATAGACCCAGACCAATACCAAGTACATTCTAGAGTCTTCCAGAAATATGTGGACAGCTCTATCTTAATATTTAGGGGTTTTTTTTCTATGCCTTTTTTTTTAACTTTCTCACTCCCTGGCCATCTTGGTAGCTTCTCCTCATGGAGGTTGTCCTGCACCTAAGGCAGGGAGATGGTGGCTGCAGAGGACACATCATCTTTGGAGTCAGTCAACTCTCAACTCCAAGTTGTTAAGGAAAATGGAAAGGGGCCAGCTACCAGGTCTTTCGATATGAGTGTGATACCTGGGATCTGCATAGTAGAAAGACAGAACCAACTCCCCAAAGTTGTCCTCTGACTCACAGAGAGAGATAGATAGATAGAGAGAGAACAAATAAACTATGTCATTTTTAAAAGGATACGTTGAAAGTATACATGGGTACGTCTGCTTCTACAAGCAGACAGGACGGAGTGAGGTTGTGTGTCCTCGTCGCAGGCCGAGCGCTGAGGAAATCTAAAATGGAATACTGTGCCACATTGATCAGAATCAGCACCTGCCATGCACTGGCAGCACTGCTGATCTGGGAGAATCGTATATAAATAATGAGTGCACACGTTGTCGCTGAGCCAGGAGAGTGACATTACTGAAAGCATGCCAGGGAGAAGTAAACTGAAAGTCCTCTTTAATAAAACTGCCAGAGCATGTTTAAAACAACTTACTGAGAACAGTAGTTAATCCCAGAACTGAGGCAGGAGAATCATAAGTTCCAGGCCAGCATCGTTACAGTTTCTCAAGAAAAAAAAAAAAATGAAAACATAAAAGGATAGAAGGTCTTACACTCTTAAATAAGAATTATCTGTCATTCATGATGGTACAGACCAGCATGTGGAAGGCGTGGGCGAGAGACTCGACATGAGCAGTAGTGAGACACCCTAAAACCGCGTCTGTGTGCACACACGGTTTACATTTATTTTTTTTTTATGGGCATGGATGAAGACAAGTGTGTACTACAGGTGGTGTGGGGGTGTGGGGGTGGGGTGGGGGGTGTAGAAGTTGGCTGTTTTCTACGATGTGGGTTCCAGTCATCAAACTAAGGTCATTAGGCTTGGTCACAAGTACCTTCACCCCAACCGATCTCATTGGCCCTGGTTTGAAAAACAAAAACAAAAACACACATGTCCTGTATTTTTGTATATGCCCTTTTCTTACCCATTTGCAAAGCTCACCTCTCCTCACTTTCTCTGAAGAACTAATCCTGGCTCCTGAACCTTCCACAGCTGCCCTGCCCTCCACCCACCCACTCAAGGCTTCTGGTGGCAGAACTATGGTCCCACCCTTCTCTGAGCTTCTGAGGGTGGCCACTGTACCACATTCCGGCTGTGCTTATGGTGGAGTGTGTACTGGGACAGGACTGACCACATTCCCTGGTGGCTCTGTGAACTCTGATGGTTGTTCAGATTGTGCATGTGTGTGCCCTTTGATGGTGAAGGATAGCAGTCAGGGCAGAGGTGTGGAGGCACTGCGTGTCTGGATGGGGGTTAGTGCTTATCCTAGCTTTAAGCTTTCCGTATTGGGAACTTGTAACTAATACAAAGGAATCCCCCTAGTTCCCCAGTCCACCCAAAGCAAGGGCCAGCTTACAGGCCCTGAGATGTGGCTCTGCAGCCTTCGAAACTCCTGTCCCTCTGGATGACTGCTCCCTTGCTATCCTTGCTCACAGGATCTCTCTCACAGGGTCTGCCTTGGATGCAGCCTCCGTGCTTAGGGACACAGCCATCACTTGTCATTTCTAGAAAGGCATGTGTTTCCTACTCTCCAGCCGAATGTAAGCTCTGCTTCAGCCTTTGTACTGAGTGGTTGGTCCACACACTAGAAACACAGCTACTCTGAGTGGAAATGGGCAGATAAGGATGGAGAGGTGGCTCATTAACAGTATGCACACACATGAATTGAGGACCTGAGTTTGGATCATCTGGCACTGGGGGGCTAGAGACCAGAGGGTTCCTGCCAGCCAGCCTAGTTAAATTGAGGAGCTCCAAGTTCAGTGAGAGACCTTGTCTCAAAAAATAAGATGGAGAACGATTTAGGAAGACATCCAGTGTCAAGCTATGACCTCTACATGTTGTGTGTACATGTATACATACATATACTACTAATTCATGCATTCACGCACACACGTATTTCTTAGTGTCAGCATCCAGCCTGGGATCTCATATGGATGCTTATTGAGTAAATGGAGAAGTGAGTGCAATACTGACTTCTTGATACGTAACTTATCTCTTAACCTCTTCGTTGTCTGGTCTTCAGTGTCACAATCTAGACTGTTTAGGATTGATGGAAATAGCTATAATTGTTTGATCCAGTGTAACTTACCCCACTCACAAGTTCAACAGTAAGAATGTCTGTCTCGTGTCTGTGCAGGTCACCAACATTTTTGCACGCTGTCTTTCAGGTGGCAGAGCGGGCTCTATATTACTGGAACAATGAATACATAATGAGTTTAATCAGTGACAATGCAGCGAAGATTCTGCCCATCATGTTTCCATCATTGTACCGCAACTCAAAGACCCACTGGAACAAGTAGGAACCGGCAGACCGTCAGCTTCCTGGTCTCTTTAAATAGCACATGCCCTGCTATCACTGCAGTCAGAGTTGAAATCTAAATTTACCATCAGCTTTTAAAATGAACATCAGTTTCTTTCTGACTTTTGGGTTTTTTTTTTTTTTTTTTTTGGTTTGGTTTTGTTTTTTTTTAAGACAGGGTTTCTCTGTATAGCCCTGGCTGTCCTGGACTCAACTCTGTAGAGCAGGCTGTCCTTGAACTCACAGAGATCCACCTGTCTCTCCCTCCCAAGTGCTGGGATTAAAGGTGTATGCCACCGCCCGGCTCTTTGTGACTTTTTAAGTTAAGCAGGAGTGTGGATTGTCTCTGTAGCCTATTTTGTTGTCTCCTTACCCCCGTGCCAAACGAGCACAGAGGCCTGTTTGTTGGCACCCTGTCCCTGCTGGTTTCAGCAGTAACACCTTCCAGGCCTCTCCTGGAGCCTCCAAGGGAGTTTGAAGGTCACTGCAAAGTTTATAGGACTCACTCCTACTGGAACACAGTGGACACACCAATCCTAAGTGGCCCTTAAAGTCCCACAAAACACCAGGGGAGCCCATCCGTTAAACTTCATGGCCACCCTGCTGTGGACACCACCTAGATGGTGAAAGAGAAGAACCAGTAACTTAAATGGCCTGAGGAATGTTCAGTCCCCTCCCTTTCGTTTCACTTCACGAGGAAAAAAAAATCAGTTTACCCATTGTAGACTCCCTGATGCCTTGCATGGAACTCCACATGGGTCCCAGATGTGTTGGATGCTGAGCTTAATACTCAGCTTTAGCCAGATGTGGATGCCAGATTTTCCTTTCCTCTGTGAAGAAGCATCATAAATACAGTTTCTGTTAACTTGCCATCTGAATAACTTACACGTAGTTCTTTTCAGGAGTCCACATTTTCTATTCAGTCTCCAAGCAAAGTGGCTTTGGCTGCTGTTACTTAGGAGGGTGAACTCCCTGGCCTGGCAGGAGCCTGCAAGCCCTGACTCAGGAAACAGACTGAGTCAGAACTAGCAGCTTACCCTAACCCTAGAGAGCTTGCTGCAGACAGGACCTCAGAAATAAGGGGCTCTGAGGGCTCGGGGGAGGGGATGTAACAGGAGGCAAGAGGATGAGCAGGGCCCAGTGCTGGCATTTCACTATGGCATTTACCCTGCAGGACAATACATGGCCTGATATACAATGCCCTGAAACTCTTCATGGAGATGAACCAGAAACTCTTCGATGACTGCACCCAGCAGTTCAAAGCAGAGAAACTGAAGTAAGTAGCTCCTCGGACGGGCTCCGGGGGGTGGGAGCAGGGTTATTGTTTTCCATATTCCACCACCATTGTTTGTCCTACGAAGTTATTCTTCATTTTGAACTTTTAAGGAAACCCTGTCCTGCTCTGGTTTATGAAAAAAGTTAAAAGTTGGTGGTGGCCTGTCACCAAAGAGCATGTGTCCAAAGCCAGGGTCCTCGCCCTTCCACTGGCTGAGCTAGTTACCTTTGCCTTTTCAGAGCACTTCATCTGTGCATGTGTCTCCCCAGAGACTGCCTAGACACCGAAGTGCTCTGTCCCTGGGCTGGGCACAGAGTCATGTGATTGACTTGTTATGGAAAGTCACTCTGGAGCTGGCACGATGGTTCAGTGGTAAAGACACTTGCTTTACAAGTCTGATGACCTGAACTCAGAGCCTACATAGAAGCAGAAGGAAAGACTGGACTCCATGAAGCTGCTCTCCAAGACTGCACCTACACACACAACATAATAATAATACGTGTTATTTATTTACTTAAGTAAGTCACTTTATAGACCAGGCATGACAACAAGAGTCCATAATCCCAACTCCAGAGGCTGAGGTAGGAGGATTACTACAGGCCCAAGGCCAGCTTGGCTATATAGTGAGACTGTGTCTTTTTGAAAAAAAAAAAAAGAAAAAACCAGTCTTCCTAACCCATTGTGAACTGTTGGCAGATTTTGTTCTTTGCCTGCTACTTAAAAGTGACTAAGGTAGACAAACTACGGGATGTTTACTTAGCCAACTACCATTTCTTCATTCTTTAGATAATAGGTAAGTTTTGGCTGCATATCAGGCTCTGTTTTGGTTCCTGGTATATAAAATTCCTTGCCATAATATGGGAGGTAGATAAAACAGAGCACACTGATAAAATATGGAGTGTGTGTCAGGGATGCCCAGGGTCACAGAGACCTGCACCAGGCCAGGTCTTGGCCCTCAACGGCAGAGTGCATGCTGGACACAGGGCTAAAGTTAGGGTGATGTAAGTTCCTGTGAATTCACCTCTCCGATGGTGCCTCCTCCACACCTGGAGAGTCAGGGTGTTCCAAACGTTGCCTGTGGAAGTGCATTTTAAGGGTTAAAAAAAAATTTGGTGCCTCTAATGATGGAATCAGAAGCAACCCTCGTCTCCCTTGGAATACTGGCACCGCCCAGGTGCCAGCTCTGGCCCCCTTGGCCACTCTGCAGACTAGACTGCCAGTGGGTATGAAAGCAGGCAGTCTGCCAGGCTAGGTACATTGGGCCTACTTGCAGGAGATGAGGGGCGTGGCAGGGGAATATTTTAAAGTCTTATTAAATTTTTAGCATTTTCACTTTTTAAAAATCTTTAGTCTAACTCTTGGCTGATATTTAGGTTTCTTTTCATATTACACGTGTTGAGAGCCACAGTGTTAAGATGTGGAATACGACTAGAAAGTACCTAAGAAACAAGACTGTGTTGCAGATGTCTCCACACCCCCCATCCTACAGGAGTGTGATTCTTCTCTAATACACATGATGTTTCACTGTTTTTCAGAGAGAAGCTAAAAATGAAAGAGCGAGAAGAAGCATGGGTTAAAATAGAAAATCTAGCCAAAGCGAATCCCCAGGTACTAAAAAAGAGAGTGACACGGGAGTGTTGAGGCTTGAGTGTTTGATGAAACAGAATCTGGCTTCACCCCAGGAAGGGAGGCCAGTGTCACACTGTATGCGCAAATGTCCGCAATAAAAACACTTTCCAACTTTGTAACCTTCCTCTTGTATAAGTACTTATTTGCCACACATAATTTTTACCACAGAATTGACTTGTTTCTCTCTTCTTTTTAAAAGTAAGATATTATGTGGTAAAAAGAAAACCAAGATATGTCGTGTCCTTTCTTGTCATAGATGCTGTCTCTTGAACTATATCTCTCCTTTTTATTGTCATATGTGAAACAGATGAAGTATGAAGTAGATGAACTATGCTGAAAAACTAACTGAATTCTGCCCTGCTCACACTAACCATCCCTCTACCCTAGCTGAGCCAGTGTGCTTGCGCAGGGTGAAGCGAGACACAGGCGGCCATGTCTGCCAGAGCTGCTGCAGCTCCGCGGCCTCCATCCAGTGTTAGCTGTTAGGCTGGCAGAGCCTGGGGCAGCTTTGCCATCATGGCCCTTTGGTATTGTGTCTGCTGGTCTGAATAATCAGAGTTATTGGAGTGTTGCATCTGATTGCCTGAATGACCAGTGTTAATCGAGTTGTTCCTTTCCTCCTTGCTCTGTGTGATGAAATGTCTGTCCTTTTCCACATTTAAGACCTCTCAGGCTTCTCCTAGCTCTCAAGGGAAGAACATGTTTTGCTAAGCAGTGTGTTTCTTTTTGGTGAGAAGTATGTGTAAATTATTATATAAGTTGGATGTGGGTTTTTTAATCTTTGTCATTTAATAAAAACAATACATGAAGATAACTGTGTGTATTTTCCTATGAAGCAGCACTCTGGCCCACATGCCTTTGATGAAAGGACACTTAATGGCAGTCTGTCGCAGGTCTTCATTTCCCTTGCAGCCCTTTCCATGCTATAGTGTTCTTCTAAGGTCTGTGGCTTAACTACTGAGATCTGCACGTACATCAGGGCTTATGTTGAAAGTGAGGCTGAAGTACTGACAGTTGTCTTACAACATGGCAAAAGCATATGTGGCCAGGGTTAGGTGGTCCAGCCTTGGTGGCAGTGCTGGGGGTCTTGCTTTGTTTGGAAGGTTTTTGTTTTGTTTTGTTTATCTAAGGGGTGACTAGCCTTGGAAAGCATGCTCTGCCTGGAACATGGAAATAATCTGTTGAAAATGTGCACAAAGCTTCTCCTTACAAACGAAGAGCTGGCTGTTGTGTCAACACGTATGGCCTGGGGTTCCCACCACCTGTCAGCAAAGGCTCCTGCTTTACCCCTTATGGTTACTCTTTAAGCTGTCTATGGTGATGTCACTGCCGTGGTAGGTTTGGCTTTGGTGTCCTCCCTCCCACTGTCCTCACCCCCATGTCTGTGTAGAACCATCTATGTGTTGTCCATATGCCCCAACCCCATGACACAATGTCTCTAAAGTGGAAAATACTTCATGTGCTTAGTACATGACTCAGTTTGGTGGCGGTTATGTGGGTTTTTAAGCAGTTTCCATATTATATCAGCCTTGGTGAGAGTGAGCATAAAGTTTACTACCCAAAGGAAGGTTACCAGTAATTAACTGTGTTCACTAGCATCTGGAGAGAAGTCTTCCCAAAGCAAACCCTCATTTTTACAGACCAAGGAAGTGTCTCTCTGCTCAGGGATGTGAAGAGCCCCAGCCAGGTGGGTGGAAGAGAGATCTGTGGCTGCTTCTCTGCGTTTTCATGCCACATGATGTGTGTGGAATTCTAAAACAATGGTCATTTCCAATACTGATGTGTTTCTCCTAACCTACTAAATCAATTCTAGGGCATCTTACTGCATGGATGTGTGTGCATGTACACACACACACACCACCCTCAACCGGGATCTTGTGTGAGTGCAAATTGATTCTGTGGTATGGACGGTGCCCCAGGTCCTCCACCTTGTGTGGAGGCCTGAACATTCTCATCCTTCTGTGAGTTGCTGCCTCGTGAAGGCCTGTGCTCCTTGTGGGAACCCTGTCTATGCTGACTGGGAGTAGGCTTCATCTGCTATGAGCCAGCACGGCCCTTGGGCACAGGGTCTTTTCCACTCCTTGTGCAGCCTTTGTGGAAAGCCCTGGTTTTATCATGATGAAGCATCTGCTTTAGAGAAGTCCCCAGTGCTGTCCCACAGGGGACATCCTTTCCTCCTTGTTCCTCCCACCCTGACTTTGAGCACGTGGATGACAAGGTGCTGCGTGTCCTGAAGCAGACTGTGGAAATTTCCAGTGATAAAAACATGAGAGCCAAACACAGCCTGGCATCTAGAAGCACAGGGTGCATAGGGGAGTCAGAGCAGCCAGACCATAGCACCCAACCAAGGACTGCTCTAGATTTCAGAAGGTATGGCTCCTATCTGTAGGGAGGTTCAGAAAGAAATGACACTGGTAAGCGAAGAGAACTAGTGGGCGATGGAAGGTCCTGACCCTACAGTTGTCACACAATCTGCATTTGAGGCAAGGACCCAAGACAGAAAAGGCAAGTCAGAAAATACTAGAGAAACTCAGGGCTGGCCCTGGGTGAGCTGTGATAATGCTGGGGAGGGCAGAAGCCATCTGCCTTTATCCCTCCAAATGTGTGTAAAGAACAAAGTGGCCTAGGCAGACTTGCGATTTAGAAAGCTCTTCTGTCATGTCAGAAGCAGCATGGTGTGCTGGAAGGGCCAGGCCTAAAGGGAACATGTGAATAAGAGGCTACTGAGCAGAGCAGGTAGCATGAAGGGAGGAGGACCCACTGGCTGTAGGAAGACACCGAGTGCCAAGTGCAGTTTCAGCAAGTACACAGCATGGAGGGTAAAGCAAACTCATGGTTAGTGTCCAGGAGGCAGCTTGTTAGAGAACTAAGAACAGGAACCAGACTGGGATGAGCAGAGCTGCCAGCCAGAAGGTGGAGGCTGAGGCCAGGAATGTGGGTGACTGTAAGCCTGGACACGAGCCCAGCTTCCCCTTCAGGCTTGGGGCTTCCTGGCAGCATATACATTGCAAGGGAGGACTGAGCATGACCCCCAACCTGTAGCAGACACTGACTCGGTGCCTCCCTGGCCTCACCACAGAGCAGGTGCCAGCAACCAACGAGCTGTAGCTACATCCCTCAGCTCACAGAGCCTGCAGTCAGGGGTGCAAGCAGTTGGGAGGCCACCTGCCATTACAGCCTGCCCGGTACACCCAGAACATAAGAGCATAGAGACCACATGGGGGAACAGGGCGCCAAGACATAGCGGTCCTGACTCCGCAGTCAGGTTAGAGGGACCCCAGCAATAGTCCAGGCTGTATTAGTTTTGGTGACAAGCAGGATATCTGGGTGTGTTGAAAGGTTTAAGACCTTGGGAAAATAGTGGAGCCACGGAATTAAGGGAAGATTTGGGGGGCAGCTGCCCCAGGGTGGAAGTGAAGGAAGAGAGCTGGGGGAAAGAGGGCTTGACAGGCTGTGTACAGAGAACAGGGAAAGCAGTGACAACATCTGCTGTGGACAGTCAGTCCCCTTCAATGCTCTGGCTCCAGAGATACAGAGGGCTGTAGACTGACTGGCTTGAGATGAACTCAGGAAGATGTAGAAGTGATCTTGGGGCCAGCAGAGGGTCGCTCCCATACCCTAGACAGCGAGAGGGTGAGACCCTTCCCAGCATCCTACAGGCAGCAGCCCACAGGCCTCATCAGTAGGGGAGTAGGCAAGTTTGTCTCCCACCACATGGCTTCTTGTGGAAGAGGTCCACAGGGAAGGGCAGTGGGCAAGCAGTCCCCTGCAGGATGAGGGCCCCAAGTGCAAGCCCAGCACCTAACAGACAGTGACTCCATACTTTGCATTGCAGTATGCAGTGTATAGTCAAGCCAGCGCCATGAGCATTCCGGTTGCAATGGAGACAGACGGGCCTCAGTTTGAAGATGTGCAAATGCTGAGAAAGACAGTGAGCGACGAGGCTCGTCAGGTAAAAGCGCACCGAGCGCAGCAGGTGGGACTGTGCCCGCTACAGATGTGTTTGACGGGCCGGCCCGTTCTGCTCTGCTCTGCTAAGCTAATGCTACAAAGTGAAATGTAGTCCCTTGTTAGGAAACATCTAGGGATCGGTTAGATTGCTAGGACGTTAACAATTAAGTGTTTGCCGGCGGTGTGTTGCTTTATTTATCTTAGCAACAGAAACCCAATTCCTAACTATGTGTTCTGTGTCCGCTCGAGCAAAACTAAAGCTTTGCAGTAGCCTCCTGCCATTCACTTTCCCCTCCTCAGCCCCCACGTCTGCTCTGGTCCACAGACGTTTCCCATTAGTTTTTCATAGCAGGTGCTCTACCCCGGAATCTCCCAGGACACTAAGGCGGAAAGCTTGACTCCCTTAAAGCAGCTGTGATCCAGAGATCTCTTTCTGCCATACCGAGAACACACACAGAAAGGTTTCAAAGAGGGTGATCCACTGAGCCCTTTGTGGGTCCTAAAAGTCTGTGTCCCTCTGTGCTTGCTCCCAGTTCCAGACATGTGTCCTTGAGTGGGCCTAAAGGCAATGGTCATTCTGGCTTGTACCTTTGACCAGCGACAGGATTCCTAGACATCAGCACTCAAATTCTAGAATGTGGAAGGGACCCCCTCGTTGCTGCTTACTGCTTCTGATGTCCCTTGGAGCTCAAACAAGCAGAAGGGTTCTCTAATCTATTTTGCTTGATTCAAGTAACCCCTCACCTGATAAAAATATGAGACATTACCCAGTGTGAGGCAGTCCAGCCAGTCCAGCCTCCCCCAGCCCCAACTACACATGTCTGCAAAGCCAGAAATGGAGCCTTCTGAACTGGACTGTGGTCCCAGTATAGCACACAGAAGTGCTCCGAGGCATGGCATAAAGAGAGGGTATGGTAGCATCGCTCTTCACAATCACTGGTAATGGTGCCCTGGAAGCAGTGTCTTGTGCATAAATAGCACATGCAGAGACACATGGCCTGTTTCTTTTCCCCATTGTAACATGGTTGTCTGCTCTGGAGTCATAGACTCGCTGTCAGAGTGCCGAGGCAAGGGCCCAGATTCTGAACTTGACATATTCATCCTCAGCCCCTTGACTTAAATTTTGTTTAAATAGATGAATGAATACTTTTTTTTACTCAGCAAAATATGAAAATACTAGAAATGTGATGTAAAAACTTGGTGACCACCTACTGACTGTCAGGAACTAGTTGAATTCCAGACTTTTCTCATAATGGTTATTCTTAGCAATGAATAGATCTCATCAAGCATTCAACTAGGGGGCTGAAGAAATGGCTTGGGCATTAACAGTACTGACTATTCTTCCAGAGGATGCTCTTCCAGACAACCTGGGTTCAATTCCCAGCACCCACACGACCTCTCACAGCTATCTGTAACTCCACTTCCAGGGGATCTGACAAAAAAAATCAATGCACATTTTTAATTTTTTTAATTCAACTAGGTATAGTTTCTCAGGCCTGTAATGTTGTCCATCGTCCACCCATCATGGGTGACAGGTCCCTTTTCAGTAAAACCACTGGGGATTCTAAGCAGCCTTGGCAGGGTTGCCCTAAAAGACTCCCTATCTGTGTGACTCTTGAGAGGCCAAGCCAGGAGAATTGTGAGTTCAACACCAGTCTCCTGGAAAAAAAAAGAAAGAGAGAGCTGATTGGAGAGAGGGAAAGAAGGATAGAAAAGAAAGCAAACCCATGTATTTTCTGTGTTCTAACCATAGGCAGTTTTCCTCCATGATTTCTTTGTGACTCTGAAAGGAATTAAGGTCACCTTTTTTTTTTTTTTTTTTGGTTTTTCGAGACAGGGTTTCTCTGCATAATAGCCCTGGCTATCCTGGACTCGCTTTGTAGACCAGGCTGGCCTCGAACTCACAGAGATCCGCCTGCCTCTGCCTCCCAAGTGCTGGGATTAAAGGCGTGCGCCACCACGCCCGGAAAGGTCACCTTTTTTAATCTACTGCCCTGAGTTTGCCAGTGGCAGCCCAGCTGAGACCCCCATCTTCCCCCCATTCCTGAGCTATGGGGAAGCCTGCCTGGGAATTAGTGACCTTTTATTCAATTTTAAAACACTTGAGCCATATAAAATTTAGAGGAAGTTGAAGAGTTGTGAGCCATTTCCTGCATGTTGGCTATATGACGGTTCAGAGGAATGCTTCCA
>CAJQZJ010001511.1:16675188-16698287 GCA_907164525.1 Lophiomys imhausi
ACGCAGAGGCCGAGGCAGGACTGTGCACATTTATGGCCAGCCCAGGCTACATAGCAAGACTCAAAAACCAAAGAAAGCTAGAGCTAAAAACTAAGGTCTGGGGTTTAATAGTGTGAACACTTTGTGTGGCTATCAGTTTTATTTTTCACCTTTTTCCCAAAAAGATTCCATGTTTCTTTAAATAGATTTGACTATGGAGTCGGGACAGGGTGGGAGGTAAATAAGATGTCCCTGCCTGAAGCCTGGGGACAAGAGACTGATGCTGAGAGAGGTATTTGGTTGATGCAGGATGCAGACATCCACTAATGCCCTTGCCTGTTAGAACCACTGTTTGGATTTCCTTTGTGGAATTTATGTAACCCTATACAGAATCCCACCCCTACCCCGCACCCCCCCGAAAAAAAGTGTGTAAGTTTCCTGTGAATATCATTAACATTTAAAATGTTTACAATTTTCATTTTTAACAGTTGGTCGGGAGAAAAGCAATGTCAACCACGCAAGTCAGGAAGGTGTAGAGACGGAAGGTGGTCAGTGCAGGTACTCCTTGAAAAATGCACAGATAATACTTAAGGTTTTGTATCCACTAACGCGGGATGAGTGACCATGGCATACATGAAGTATTTTCCCTTCTTTCCATGACATCACAGCTTGTGATGGGCAAGACAGAACTAAAGGAACATTGGTCAGTTCTACCCCATATTAAGTTCTACAGTTTGAACTCAACGCCTTTCCAAGGTAAAGGAGGCGTAGCGTACCAGCCTGTGTTCCCTACGGGATCTCTAGCCCTGGCCGTTTGCACCTGTGTCTCACCAAGCTGCCTCATGCCAACACTCCCTTGCTTCCTGGTCCACCCACCCTGCCCGCACACTGCCAGCACATCCTCTCCTGCAGACTTTACCCATTCTAGAACACCATCTGCTGATGTCTCATTCTTTCCTGCCTCCTCTTTCTGTCATTGTTCGTTCCTCTCGTGGTTTGTCAGAGCCCTCTCTGCTTCAATGATCTGTTCGCAGTACTAAGCAGAGAGGCCCCTCGTGTGTCCAGAAGCTCCGGTCTGTTCGTTTTCAGTTCCCCTTCAGTGGTTCCAGCTCCAAGGACTTGACCATAGTCTATCTGTTAAAGTGTTTCTTCTTTCTGACATGCCTATGTCAGAGGTAATTACGTATTTTCATGTATTTTAAAATGGTTTGCATCATGGTGGACATGAAATTTAGGGTGGAATTTTACCTGAGTTTCTGATGGGTTAAATTTAGATAAAGCACTCTGGCCGGGCATGGTTGGCGCACACCTTTAATCCCAGCGCTTGGGAAGCAGAGGCAGGCGGATCTCTATGAGTTCAAGGCCACCCTGGTCTACAAAGTGAGTCCAGGACTGCCAGGGCTACACAGAGAAACCCTGTCTCGAAAAAACAGAGATAAAACAGTCTTAAGGTGCCAGCTGTGATAGTGCACACCCAAAATCTCAGCACTTGGGAGGCAGAGGCGGGAGGATCAAGAATATGAAACCAGCCTGGGCATTTAACTCAGCAAGTGTACTTATTCTTACTGGGATGGTTGACAAGTGACAGCATGTATGGGGACTTGTGAGATTTGCCATCGTCCCTCTGGTTTTTGGGCAAGAAAACCAAAAACCTTTCCTTCACCATGTTGAGTGTCAGGGTTCAAGTGAGAGCCCTGGAGACAACTGTGGTGACAGACGAGACACTGAACCCTCGCTGCTGCGGTTTCCATAGAGAAACCCACAAGACGGCCCTGCTCAGAGACATCAAACTCTGGGAAACAGTCTTCTGTCTGTGGCCTGGCAGGTCCGTGAGTTGTCCGTAGGAGCGTACTCCATCAGCAGCATGTGGAAGTCAGACATCTGTACGCGGAGCAGTCGCTCACACATGCACTTTCTGTTGTCACAAAATTGGCTTTAAACCCTTGGTTTGTTTTCTAGATTACAGCACAGAGGTTTACTTTCTTTTGGTTGGAGACATTGGGTGGAAAGGAAAACAGTTGGGATTAAACAATTTAGGTCCACAAGCTCTGCTGGCCCCCACAGTCTCTTGGATTAAACAATTTAGGTCCACAAACTCTGCTGGCCCCCGCAGTCTCTCATGGGCACATTGCATTTGGACAGCTGAGTTGGTGTTTGTTCACTTTCAGAGTGCTGGCGCTAGCACGGCAGCCTCCATTAAAGCTGAGTGATGCTCAGCGCAGACTCCCCTTCCTGCCCTCTCCGGCCCCATTCTTTGTTAGTTAAATCTCCAGGCATGCTGACTCATGTTCAAAACCACCCAGCACTTGGGAGGCTAAGGCAGAAGGGTTGCCGTGAAGTTAAAGCCACCCTGGACTTCATAGTAAACTTAAGGCCAACCTGGGCTACATAATGAGATCCTGTCTTAAAACGTGTACACACGTGCACATGTACACACACAATCTAAATCCTCCTGCTAAAATGGGTTCATAAACTTCAGAAAGAGAGTGGAAAAGAAAGGAATTTTTTTATTTCTTAGACTGAATATTAGAGATTCCCATGTAAATTACTTTTCTGGGTTTGATTTTTTTTTTTCCAGCTGCATGACCCATTTAATGCCTCTTGCTGTAAACAAAAACAAAAAAACTTTTGAGGATTTTTTTAGACACTTTAGCTCTCTTACTGTTTTAAATCTTGTTTGTTTCTCATTCATTCTGTTTTCCTCTAAAACAAAAAAAAAGTCTACATTCTGAAATGTGTAACCTACATAGTCATAAAGTAACATTGGTGATGTTTTGTGAGAGAGAAAAGCACTTCGGGGAGTCATAGAAACTGAGAACTCTGCAAATACTAACATTGTAGAAGCCCAAAAGCACCCTGCACACTACTGATTGCACAGTGTTGAGTATGTTGGAGTGAGGGGTAAGAAATGGCCAGCTGAGGCCGTAGCGCATCTGAAGCTTGCCTGCCTCGTATTTCCCCGACTTCTAACTCAGAAGTGAAGTTCCTTCTCAGTTAGCCTAGTGCATAGCCAACCGTGCTGCATTTGTGATTCCAGGCACAGAAGGATCTGAAGAAGGACCATCCCCTTGTGCGCCACAAGTCCGAGCTGCCTCAGGACCCCCACACCGAGAAAGCCTTGGAAGCTCACTGCAGAGCCAGTGAGCTGGTCTCCCAGGACAGGCGCTAGCCTCTGGAGCAGCACGCTGAGCTGGGCTTGTCAGTTCTCTTCTGGATGCTGTAGAAAAGACATACTGTGTGTGCCATGCCAGTCAGTGACACTCAAGTCAGAGCTCCCTCCAACCCCGTTCTGCAGGCAGCACCACACGTCAGCCTCTGCTCGAGATCAGGAGTTCAAACAATGGTGGCTTCTCTGGCCCTGCTGGCCAAGCCAGGGGTTGGTTGACAGTGTCCCCACCATGTTGTCACCACCCCAGCATATCCCTGAGTCAGACTGTGATCCAAAGTCAGAGCTGTGGGAAAGCACCCTGGTTATCATCTTCTTGATCCACCCAGTGGAGCCCGTGCTCCTCTGAAACAGGCGTTCTGTGGGAACGGCAGTGATTTTCCAAATCAGAGGAATTCTTTAAAAGGTATCCCCTCCTTTTTGAGATTTTATAACCCTTGAAGTTGTTTCCCATGACTAATGTACAAAGCAGCGTGTGTTTTGTCGTTAAACCTCACAGAAATGGCTCACATTGTAGCTGGGAAAGTGGCAGCAGTCCTCAGCACTGCGACCTTCCACGGTGTTTCTCTCCTTTGATTAGTGGCATGCACACCATGATGTCCCACTTCCCTTAAAGTCTACCAAAAGCCATATTTCATAGTCTGTGGTAGAGGCCAGGGTTCCACCTAAGCTCAGAGGAGAAAGCTCTGAGAAGTGCATTCTCAGTCCACCTTGACTAGAATTGCAGTGTTGAAATTATGTGTTCATATTTTTATTTACAGAATCAGTTTTTCATCCACTTACACATTATCTTTCAACAAGGCTTATGGATTGATAAAATTACAGGACCTAAGAATTCCATGTTTGTAGAAAGTTACAGTAAATTAAGCTGCTTGGCCTAATGCAGACTACAGCTGCCTGTGGGTGTACTTCAGGCTGCACTGTAGGGTGCCCTCAGTGAACCTTTCTGTTGGAAAAAGCACACATTACGAAGGTTGTAAGGAAAAGTGCAGTGTCTGCATTTCTGCCAGTCTTCACATGCTGCTACAGGCTTCACAGACTTCTCGCGTGGATTAAGCTTCTGTTTTAGCTGGAATAGCACGAGGAGAAAAATCCTTAAACTTAGTGCTTTGTCTATTCTTTATCTCTCTCAGGGTGGCCAGTATTTTGACTTACTTATCCTGCTTGAAAGCTACTTGAGATGTATACCACTATTCTGAACAGTGACTAGTTTCTTTTATCTCCAGCATATATAACTTAGAGTCAAATGTCTTGATGCATAAGATTCTGTAAAATGTGGCTTCTTTTAAAACCTGTTTTTTAATTGTGGTCTCGGGTATCCATGAAAAAATTGTGAAATCAGACATTGCTTTCATGAAGCCACAGAGTTCATGTCTGGCCCCCTGAGGTGGCTGCTGGCACTCACTCCACATGGCAGGGAAGAAAGGCACCTGTGGGGAGGGAGGGCCAGCATGGCTACAGAGAAAGACAGCCCAGCTGAGAGTGGACAGGTTGGTCGCTTGGGTGAAAAGAACACTTCCTGAGAAACTTGACAAGTATCTATCCACTTTACCATTATGAAATCTATAATTAAAAAAAAAAAAGTTGAGATGCCTTCTCCTTTAGAGGAAAAAGGGTGCTTTGATTGTATAAAGCAGCGTCTCTGTGTTTTGATACCCCATTGTTTGAACTCTCGTCTCTAGCTGGTAGAGACTCAGATATCCCCCATGTGGGGCGTTCCGTGTGTGCTGAAAGGTCCCTCGAGACTCCTTTGCCCTGTGTGGAAAGCGACCTATCAGTGTCCAGGTGATTGTGTGAAGCTCAGCATGGCAGAACATCTTCTGGTCTGGGTTTTATTTCTGCTCTTTATTGAAGACAAACATTCACCAATAAGGAAAAGAAAAAAAAGTTTTGAGAGAAACTAACTTTCTTTGACAAGAGCATTTTTTAATATTTTGGCCTATTAAAGTTTCCCTAGTTAGTACTCAGTTCCCTGTGCTAATTGTTCAACTTGTATGTTGTTAAGACATGCTGTTGATTCTGTACCAAACTGGTTTAAAAAAAAAAAAAGTACCACGTTGAAAATAAACAGGTGACTTCATATGACTCTAGTTTGGCACCTTCACTCTTTCCAAAATGTATCTGTGCACCAGAGATGTCACAGTTCAAGTGTCTTTATAGTGTGGCTTTGTATGGCTTCCTTTGAACATTGTACATACATTGTATCTTTGTTTTATGGTAATAAGTAATAAATATGTAGACTTCATATTTTGTACAAAATGTCCTATGTACAGAATTTAAAAAGTTCATAGAAACAGCAAAAATAGGTGAGTGGCACAGTTATTTTTCTTTAGAAAATGTCTGTGACTTTATGCTTTAGTGAAATGTTAAGAGCCAACATATTTTTTAACATTTTGTAATTCAAAACTTTTTTGTTTTGACATTGTTTATGATCAGAGACTTCATGCACTTGCCCTTTAATATGCTCTTTTATCTAATTTTAAAGAACTCTTTAAAATGGTGTATTATATGGACTAAATAAAGAACATGTGAATTTTATCACTCATCATGAAACTAAATTTAGCATTGGGCAGTCTGGTTCCGACACACTGTTACTGTCAGGTCAGTCAGGGACCAGCCACTCCAGGAACACTGGCTTGAGGTGGGACCTAGCGTCCCATGTTGTACACCCACCCCCACCCCCACCCACTGCTAAGTGCCAACTGTACATTAGCACTTAGTCTAGTCTTGGTTCTTTATATTTTGGTTGTGAGCCTAGCCTTTAATGGCTGAGCCATCTCTCCAGCCCTTAGTCTTGGTTCTTAGAAGCTGATCCTGTAAGACATAATACTACTTATTTGATTGAAAAGGCACAGGTACCAAGCGTGGTGGCGCACACCTTTGATCTCAGAGCTTGGGAGGCAGAGGCAGGCGGATCTCTGTGAGTTCAAGGCCAGCCTGGCCTGTAGAGTGAGCTCCAGGACAGCTAAGACTATAGAGAGAGACCCTGTCTCAAAAAGAGAAAAGAAATTACAGAAGCATCTTTTGACACACAGATTTGCTTTTGAAGGGGCAGTGTGGATAAGAATCCAGTGTTCAGAAACTGAGTTTAGTTCTACCTTGATGCCTAAATGAATAGAGTAGTAGACATGCAGAGGGTGTGAGTTTAGGTCCCCGCTAGCTCATTGTTGCTGAAGTCTGTGAAAACAGACTGAGAGAATCCTCACTCTGGCTATGCTTGATCCATGCTTCTGCAGGCAGAGAAGGGTACTCTCTGGCAAGTGACCTTGGCCCCATCACATGTCTCTGGGTTTTCATCCCTTCTGGCAGGAGCTAAGCAGTAGAGGCTTTGGAACTTCCTGAGGGCTTTGGGCCTGAGACCTGCTGGCTGCAAGTGTTTGAGGAAAGTGACTAGGATTACTGCTTCCTGGGACAAGGCGGTGACCCTCTGAGATCCCTCACCCTCCCCTCTTGGAATTGGAGAAGGACATCATATTTGGTAGAACCCCACAGCACAGGAATTCTTGGCCAGAGGCGAGCTATAATTGACAGCCACCAGAGACCTGGTGCCACTGCAGTGCTTCCAGAGGCTCTGTGTCTCCTCCCCTGAAACTGGTGTCACCAAGTCAGCAGTGGTGGCCAAGGGTACTTCTCAACACCACCTTCATGCCTAGGCGTTGATCTTGTAGATGCTATTCATCCTTGACTAATCTTGATTCCCATAGCTCACCAGGGTGTGGGCTCTTCCTTTTCACAGTGGGAAGACCAAGACACCTGCAGGTTACATCACTTACTCCAGTCCAAAGCCACAGCACCGAGTAGAGCCAGGGATCAGCCCATGCACCAGAGCCCGTTATAGGCAGGAAGGCCCCTTAGGGCACCACAAGGACTGTAAGCTGTGGAAGCACCAAGTAAACAGTGTGAATCAATGTCTGTACACTCTGGGCAGAGGGTAGAGGGATCAGGATCCAGGGAGGCATGAGCACGGGAAGGCATGGACTCAGCACCTGCCTGACAGAACCAAGAGAACCTCAGACATCAGTCCCTCCCTCACAGTGCTTTGGGGATATTGTTTCTATGTAAACTTAGAGTCTCAAACATACTATACAAAATTTCAGCCCTTGAAAGCCTCTGTTCTGGGGGCTGGAGAGATGGCTCAGCGGTTAAGAGCACTGGCCGCTCTTCCAGAGCTCATGAGTTCAATTCCCAGCAACCACATGGTGGCTCACAACCATCCATAATGAAATCTGGTGCCCTTTTCTGGCCTGCAGATATACCTGCAGACAGAACACTGAATACATAATAAATAAATCTTTAAAAAAAAAAGAAAGAAAGAAAGCCTCTTCTCATTGACTATGTTACTAATACTAATGTGAAACTTATAAAAATCATCAGAAATTCCATGTACAATTAAGTGTATATTGTTAGACATGATTTGGTGGGGGAGAAATGGGCTCCACTACCAGAAGTTTGAACTCCACCAACCTTAAGTTAACGTCAGCTTCTTTGGGCGGGGGGGTGAAGGGGGTTCGTGTTGTTTGTTATTAGGTTTTGGTTTGGCTTAAGAAGGGATTGATTAGCTGGGTGGCACGGTGGTGCACGCCTTTAATCCCAGCACTTGGGAGGCAGAGGCAGGTGGATCTCTGTGAGTTCAAAGCCAGCCTGGTCTACAAAGTGAGTCCAGTACAGCCAGAGATACACAGAGAAACCCTCTCTTGAAAAATCTAAAAAAATCCAAGGCTGACTCTGAAGCCATGTGAAGCTGCTGCTGGTGCTGAGCTGGAGCAAGGAGTAGTGTGTACTGTTGTAACAGAATATTTTTATTTATCAACACTTATATTTATTAATACCTAACAAATCTCTATAAAAATAACTAAATCCTATATCCTAAAACCTATAATCTAAAATCTATAATCTAAGAATACCCTAATGCCTAAGAACACTCTAATACCTACCTAAAAACTTAACTATTTTAAGTTTCTTAAAAGGATATTAATATTCTGAGCGTAGGTCCGTTCAGGATAGCTTAGTTTATGGTAGTCCCGGAAGACAGTCCCTTTCAAAGCTTAGTGTTCGTTGGGCCTTACTATACAAGTTCACAATGCCAGTTTATTTCTGCCACCAAATTGTGGCCAGTTTATAAAGTCAGCCACCAAACTGAGGCCGGCTTTATTCATCAGCTGAAACTCGCCTCTAACGGTCTCCTTGGCCCCGGCAAACCTCACAGCCGAAGGCCTCTCCAGGCGGCTTCCAAACTCCGCTTGCCTTGCGCACTTTTCTGGCACTCTGGAGTCCCAAGACAGACACCTTTAAAGAACTCTCTCTCTCAGTAAATTTTATGCCAGGCCTTTGCTTTAGGCTACAACAGTCTAAATTCTGATAACAGAGTACCTTACTGTGCGCTTATTCACCCTGTCTTTTCAGTTGGTGAGGGCAGGAGAAAGAGAGAGACCGCGTGGAATTCTCGTCTTATATATCGCATTAGATTGCGATACTTGGTGGTCTCAGGGGTCCACAAGATTTCCCGTGATGTCCAACAGTCCCATTGCTCTTCATGATAACTAACGTCATCTTCGTGGCTTGCACAGTTTCTTAGCCATGCCCCTTCAACAAGGCATATCTGGCCAAAACTGACTTTTTGTCCATATCAGTAAACCAAAGGGACACCAAGCTCCTCCTTATGTGCTGCCAGATGCTAATCTGAACTGCATACTAATATCACTATAAAGGCTTAACTTCTGCCACATACTGTTGTTTTTTTAAACCCTGGCTGGCCTCAAACTCACAGAGTTCTGCCCGTTTCTGCTTCCAGAGCGCTGGGATTAAAAGTGTGTGCCCCCACACCAGGCAACAGTAATTTACGTGTTATATTACTGAGTGAATTCAGGCCTTTTACTAGTGCCATCAAACTGCAATGGGTTTGAGAAGACAGCTAGAGGCCTGCTGTGTAAGCCCATCACAAAGACCCACTGCTATAGGAGCAGACTGGCTTCGGGCAGTGAGCCTGTGCTCACCAGCAGCCTCATCTGCAACCCAGACTTTGGGAGTCTGGCTAAAAGGACTTCTGCAGGTTCTGGAAGTCCCCATGCACCCAGAGTCACAAGGTGTTCCTAGAAAACCTTAGCAAGAGGAGACAACTGGATGTGCTCTGCATTAGGGTTTAGGGCAGCAGCTGAAGAGACATGTTACAATAGACCTGCAGACGCCCAGGCCAGAGGAGACGGGCTTGGCTCACAGTTGCCAGGTTCCTTCTGTTCACATTTGACCTTCAGCACCGGATTTGACTGGCAGTAGTGAGAGGCAGGGCACCTGGGGGACTGTACATCTGGGAAGCTCACCTGTGTCTTGAGGGTGAGTCACTTATGCAGTCTGGTCTTAGTACCCATCCCCTCCGGAAGTAGAGCTGACACTAAATCCCCACAGACCATATTATCAGCATGGTATACCCCAGCATGGCCCCGTCCCCAAGAAAATGAAAAGGCATTCTGATCAGGCAGGACAGCTGTCTGTAATTGCTGGGTGTGGTGGCGCACGCCTTTAATCCCAAAGCTCAGGAGGCAGAGGCAGGCGGATTTCTGCAAATTCAAGGCCAGCCTGGTCTACAAAGTGAGTCCAGGACAGCCTACACAGAAAAACCCTGTCTCAAAACAACCACCCCCCCCCCAAAAAAAAAAGAAAGAAGGAAGGAAGGAAAGAGAAAGAAAGGAAAAGAAGAAAGCTTTAGTCTTTGTACCTTAGTTTGAGCTGAATGACCAAGCTGTCTGATGAATTATCTCCTCTCCTTATTCAGATCTCTCCTGTTCAAATCTAATCTTTATCAATTTTTATCATATCTACAGCTTTTCTTCTGTGGAAACAAAGGCAAAACCTCTTCCCCAATGTAACACATATCCTGGTTTTCATTCTGAGGTCAACACATGTTTAAAATATACAGGCTGATTTAATTCAGCAGTTTTTTTTTTCTAATATCCAATGTCTCTCTGCAGCTGTTGTTCCTTTCTCATTAGCATTTAAAATTTTTGAAGTTAATAAAGCACTGTATAATCTATCTCTGGAGGTCTTTATTACCCATTTCTGTTTATTAAGCATATCTTTTTTAAGTGCAATTAGATCTTTCTATAACTGCTTATCCTGTAGGATTCTGTGACCTGTAATATGCTTTATTCTGTAATATCCAAAACACTGTTTCATTTTACTAGAGACATATGCTGGAGCATTGCCAGTCTTAATTTGTACAGGTATCCCCATAATATCCATAACTTCTAATAAATGTATAATTATAGAACCAGCCTTTTCAGAACTTAAAGCAGTTGCCCATTGAAATCCTGAATATGTATCTATGGTATGGTGCACATACTTTAATTTTCCAAACTCTGCAAAATGAAACATCCATTTGCCAAATTTCATTTCTTTGGATACCTTTTGGGTTATTTCCTGCAGGTAGTGGAGTTTGGTTATACAAAGAACAAGTAGGACATTGCGTATAATTTCCTTGGCTTGTTGCCAAGTGATAGAAAAATCTTTCTTCAAACCTTTGTTGTTAATATGGTGTTTCTTATGAAATTCTGAGGCTTCTAGCACATTTCCTATTAAGAGCTGATCAATTTCATCATTATCTGTGCTAAAGGGCCTGGAAGACCCATATGGGGTCTCATATGAGTTATATACACTGGATGATGCCTGTTTCTAATTACTCATTGTAGTTGAATAAATAGAGAAGTGAATTCTGAATCATCCAGTGTAAGTTCAGCAGTTTCAATATGTAAAACAACTCTTTCTGCATATTTCTAATCAATAACTATATTGAGAGATTCATGAAAATCACATAATACCATAAGAATGGCATACAACTCTGATTTTTGAACTGAATCATAAGGGTTTTGAGCCCTTTATTTTCCTTGACTTATAACCTGCCTTTCCTGATTTGTTTGCATCAGTATAGAGTGTAGGTGCTGGGCTGGAGAGAGGGCTCAGTCGTTAAAGGCTAGGCTCACAACCAAAAACATAAGAATGTAGGTGCTCCAGAAATTGGTATCTCTTTTACTATGTGAGGGAGAATCCAATTAGTTTTTTTTATAAATTGAAGTCTCTTGCTTTTAGGATATTTGTTGTCAGTCTCTCCCAAAAAGTTACTGCAAGCTCTTTCTTTGCCAATGTTCATTTTCTGCCCATAATGAGGCAATTTCAGCATTAATAAAGGGTACCACAATTTCTGCTGGGTTTATCCCTGCTAATTGATGAAGTCTCATTTTTCCTTTCAGAATCAATTCAGAAACGTTTTCTACATAGGTCTTTAATTTTTCACTCTGTGTTCTAAAAATATCCATTGTAAGATATTTTCTTCTCTCTGCCTAAGAATTCCTGTGGGAGGACTAGGCATGGTGGTGCATGCCTTTAATCCCGGCAGTCAGGAGGCAGAGACAGGCAGAACTCTGTGAGTTCGAGGCCAGCCTGGTCTACAGAGTGAGTTCCAGGACAGATAGGGCTGTTACACAGAGAAACCCTGATTCAAAAAAAAAACTAAAAAAAAAAAAAAATTGTGGGAGAATGAGTAGTAGGTAAAATATCAAAATACAGTCAAGCTTTGGATCCAAGCAATCCACATGTGCATCCTGTAATTTCTTTTCTACCAGAGCCAATTCTCTCTTAGACTCAGCTGATAATTTTCTTGGACTATTTAGGTCATTGTCACCTTTTAAGGTTTGAAATAAACTACTTATCTCTTGGGTAGTTAATACAATTGTAGGCCATAGCCAGTTAATATCTCCCAGCAATTTTTGAAAATCACTGAGCGTTTGTAATTGGTCTCTCCTGATTTGTATTTTCTGTGGTCAAATTTTCTGTAAGCCTATCTTATATCCTAGATAACTGATAGAATCTCCTCTCTATATTTTTTCAGGAGTAGTTTGTAATCCCCAGAAAGGCAAAATTCTCTTCATCATTTTTTCTAAGGTATCTGCATCTGAATCAGCCAGTAAGATATCATCCATTTAATGGTAAGTTATAGATTGAGGAAACTGTTTACAAATTATTTCAAATGGCTGTTGTGCAAAATATTGTGTTCTGCACAAAGTAGGACCGCTTAACATTTCTTGTGGTAAGACTTTTCAATGATACCTCTTTACTGGGCAACTATTATTATAACTAGGTACTGAGAAAGCAAACCTCTCCCTATCATGCTCATGCAAAGGGATCATGAAAAAGCAGTCTTTTAAATTAATTACTATCAAAGGCCATGATTTAGGTAATAAAAAAAGCAATGGAATCCCAGGCTGTAAAGAGCCCATTGGCTGAATCATCTTATTTATGACTCTTAAATCTGCTAACATCCTCCACTTTTCCAATTTCTTTTTTATAACAAACACAGGGGAATTCCATGGACTGGTAGATTTCTCAATGTGTTGAGCTTTTAGCTACTCCTGTACCAGCTGTTCTCGTACCTGTAATTTTTCTTATATGTCATAGACCATTGATCTACCCATATAGGTTTGTCAGCCATTTTAAAGGTAGGACAGTTGGTATCTTTGAAAGACCAACACCTGTCATGCCCTGCTTATGGACAACCTGGATAATCTGTGACTCTTCTTGATAATACCTTTTAATATTTTTCTCAGAAGCATTCTTTATAGTCTGTTTCTGAGATTGAAGGAATGTTAATCTGTGTTTTCCATTGCTACAACAAATCACGTCTCCATAAATTCATGGCTAGTTTAGCCACATACGGCTTTCATGATCCTGTTTGTCCTGACGCTGTACACTCGACCCATCTTGTGCTTTGTTTTACCTGAGATAAACTTCCAATCCCTAGAAGTATGCCGACTGTGGTAGCAGAAAGTACCCTGGGCTTGGGCGATGGCTCCCCCACTGCTTTCTAGGTTGCCCTCTGCAGGTAGCAGGAGGGAAACGAGCTGCTTGAAAGCAACTCCAGCTCCACCTATATACCAAGAGGCAGAGGCCTGCCATGTAGGTGTGAAGATTACAAAGATCTGTGACATTCAGCTAAGCCAGGGGCTCCCATTGTCAGCATAACCATCCCATCCCCATTCTATGGTCAGAAGACAATGCTCCTAGAGGGTCAAGAAAGAAAAGGTGGTGCGGGCCTTTAATCCCAGCACTCGGGTGGCAGAGGCAGGTGGATCTCTGTGAGTTCAAGGCCAGCCTGGTCTACAGAGTGAGTCCAGGACAGTCAAGGATACACAGAGAAACCTTGTCCCGAAAAACCTAAAAATAAAATCCCAGTGGCAGTTGTGGAAGGGTGGATCATTTCAGTTTATTGTGGATAGCTTGCAGATTTGTAGGACCCTTAGAAATGCAACTAAATGAGTTTCAAAAGGCTAAGTGTTGAAAACATTTTGTTTTTTTGTTTTTGTTTTTTTTAAAACATTATTTATTTATTTATTATGTATACAGTATTTGCTCTACATATATTTCCCCGGGCAGATCTCAATGGAGATGTCCGTGAGCCACCATGTGGTTGCTGGGAATTGAACTCAGGACCTTGGGAAGAACAGTCAGTGCTCTTAACCTCTGAGCCACCTCTCCAGCCCAACAGTTTGTTTTTTGTTTTGAGACAGAATCTTATCATGCAGAAAGTCTGACGTTGAATTCAAACCCCTACCACCCCAACCTCCTGAGTGCTGGCACTATAAACACATATGACCATGCCTACAGGGTGTCATATATTTTGAGTGTGCAATTCTACTTCTAGAAATTTAGTCATCAGTAAAACTTGCATAGACTGAGCTATGAAGCCACTGTAGCACTGCCCTCACTTGCCTGAAGTGTTGCTAGATGTAAAAATGAAGCAAGAAATGAGAAACCCGGGCTGGAGAGGTGGCTCAGAGGTTAAGAGCACTGGCTGTTTTTCCCAAGGTCCTGAGTTCAATTCCCAGCAACCACATGGTGGCTCACAGCCATCTACATTGAGATCTGCCCGGGCATACATGTAGAGCAAATACTGTATACATAATAAATAAATAAATAAATGTTTAAAAAAAAAAAAAGAAATGAGAAACCCACTTAACACATTTCCCACTCTATAATAAAGTTTTTTGGGTTTTTTCTTTTTTCCGAGACAGGGTTTCTCTGTGTAACAGCTCTGGCTGTCCTGGACTCGCTTTGTAGACCAGGCTGGCCTCGAACTCACAGAGATCCGCCTGCCTCTGCCTCCCGAGTGCTGGGATTAAAGGTGTGTGCCACCACCGCCCGGCTTAGAATGTTTTTATTAAAGATTTATTGTTGCGGGGCGGTGGTGGCGCACGCCTTTAGGGTCTGGCACTGTGTCCCAACTCACCGGCTCAATGTCTGGTGAACGCATGTACAGATAAGTGGGTAGGCGCACAATCAAAAGTGGGTATGTGTGTAAAACGGACATGTTGACATACGCCTGCCATCCCAGCACTTGGAAATGTGGAGGCAGAGGCATCAGTTGAGTAGAGGCGCGGCAGGGCTACATAATATCCTAATACCTGTATCAAAGCCAAAAACCAAGCGGGTAACAGCAAGTATCCCTGTAGGAACGAGATGAAGTGTATTTAAAAAGCAGGTTAGAATTAAAAGTAGGGATAATCGCTCAGTACAGCGGGACGAGGCCAAGACATCAGGGCAAGCTCGGTCAGTGAAGTTACCCGCCACCTCCGCAGGAAAAAAACAATGCGCAGCCTCCACAACGCACGTGACCGGATGGGTCACAGCGCCAGGAAGCCACACGAGACATCGGTTCAGCTTCTCGAACGCAGCTTGACTTAGGACAAGCAAGGTAGCCATAGAAAAGGAAACAGGCACAGGGGCCCGCGTCCTAAGCGGGGAGACGAGTGATGACCATAGACCGCGTAGAACCGCGTTTACAAACTTGCCCGACATCCCACAGGACATGGATATCGCGAAAGAATTCAGTACAAGAGCTTAAATGCTAGCGCGGGAAAATGACGTAGCAGTGCGCCAACCAATCCGGAACTGCCTGAATGAAACTCGCAAGGATCACTGGGAGGAGAATGAACCAATCCCAATGCCTCTTCTTCCAGGCCACGGTGATTGGTTTGATAGCTCACATGATTGTACAAGGCCGCACGTGACCGCACACCTGACGACACGTGACCCACCTGGCATACTGCAAAAGTGGTTTCTGGGCAGCCACGGTCAGACGCCCCACTAACTGAACGTCGGGTTCTGGGTTGCAGCGGGGCGCCGTCATTTGCACATAAAGGGCGGGGTTGGTGACCAGGGTCCCGTATTGCCCCCGCCCAGGAACCCGGTGTCGCAGCTGTAGCGGGGCTGGGGCAGAGCCTGCCTATGTCCTGTGGCAGCCCTGTAGCATCTGGGAGCCTGGGGGTGTGGGAGAGAGAAGGGCATCCCGTTTAACACACGGAAGAAGCCAGTAGGCAGGGACTGGAAACCTTTCCCACCTGGGCGGGTGTGTAACAAACACGCGGTAACATAAATAGGTAAAGACGCTTGCTATGTAAATTAACTGGAGGAACGGAACTCATAGAAAAACGATTTGAGCACCGTCTTTCCCACTTCCACTCACTAGCTATCTTTCTTATTTACTTACTGTTTGTTTATACGACAGTTTCAGTTCCTGCCTCCCGGGTTCCAAGTCTTTCCCACTTCCATCCACTGACTATATTTATTTACTTATTTACTTGTTTGTTTGTTTTTAAAGATTTATTTATTTTATGCATGAGTGCTCTATCTGCATGTACACCTGCATTCCAGAAGAGGGCACCAGATCACATTGTGGATGTTTGTGAGCCACCATGTGGTTGCTGGGAATTGAACTCAGGACCTTTGGAAGAGCACTAGGCAGTGCTCTTAACCGCTGAGCCATCTCTCCAGCCCCTACTTGTTTGTTTTTTTTTTTTTTTTTTTTTTGGTTTTTTCGAAACAGGGTTTCTCTGAATATCCTTGGCTGTCCTGGACTCGCTTTGTAGACCAGGCTGGCCTTGAACTCACAGAGATCCGCCTGCCTCTGCCTCCCAAGTGCTGGGATTAAAGGCGTGTGCCACCACTGCCCGGCATTGTTTTTTTATACGACAGTTTCAGTTCCTGCCTCCCGGGTTCTAAGTCTTTCCACTTCCACCCACTGACTATCTTATTTATTCATTCATTCATTTATTGACAGTTTCAGTTCCTGCCTCCCGGGTTCTGGGTGATTTTCTCTTAATTGATGCTTTCTTCGCCGGCAAAAGGAGCCAATCCAGGTCAAATTAAGTTATATAAAGGCAGCTGGGCGTGGTGGCGCACACCTTTAATCCCAGCACTCGGGAGGCACAGGCAGGCGGATCTCTGTGAGTTCAAGGCCAGCCTTATCTACAAAGTGAGTCCAGGACAGTCAAGGATACACAGAGAAACCCTATCTCAAAAAAAAACGTGAAAGAAAAAAAGTTATATAAAGGCAGATTTATTGGATAGGAGAGGGAAAGAAACAGCACACGCATGCAGAGAGAGAGGGGCAGATACAGTGGGGAAAAGAGGCAAAAAGGGCGCGAGCCCAAAATGACCAGATTATATAGGAAAGGGCTTCTGGGGGTGGGGTAAACCCTGTAACAGGTAAAAACTGAGGCATGCTGGGAGAACCTGGAGATTAGGCAAACCTAACACTAAGAATAAAGAATAAAGGCATGTGCCTCCTGGCCCAGTGTAAAGTCTCTTTTCTTTCTTTCTTTTTAATAAACTACCTGTCTCTGTCTCAGTCCATGAGTCTTAACTGTTCTAGGATGTAAGAACCTGGAAATTTGTGCTGGTGTCCTCCAGCCTATTACAAGGAAGCCCTAATGATGTCTCCTGCCCACTGCTTCCTGACCAAGATACTGGAGACCCTGGAAGGTAGCCCTGTTTTGGGGAGTGCTCTATAAGAAACTTAGATACGGCTCTCTTTCCACTGAGTTAGAATAATAAACTTCTTGAATAATAAACTGGCAGTCATCTGGGCAGTGATGGCACACGCCTTTAAGCCCAGCATTCAGGAGGCAGAGGCAGGCGGATATCAGTGAGTTCGAGGCCAGCCTGGTCTACAGAGTAAGTTCCAGGACAGTCAAAGCCACACACAGAGAAATCCTGTCTCAGAAAACAATAATTATAATAATAATAAACTGGCAGTCGACATCCTTTTCCTTGTCTGATTTGTTGAATAGTCCTGATTTCACTCTCAATCACTAATAACTCTCAGACCACTCATTACACCTCACACTGTGATGTATGTGTGATAGAATGGCCACACTAGAGAAAGAGTTCAGTGAGTTCACATCGGCCTTCCTGGAGGCAACGGCAGATAGCTTCCACAAAGGCAGTATTTGTTATTTTGTTCTGTTTTTTGAGAAAGGGTTTCACTGTGTAGTTTTGGCTGTCCTGGAACTCACTCTGTAGACCAGGCTAGTCTCGAACTTGCAGAGATCCACCTGCCTCTGTCTCACAAGTGCTGGGGTTAAAGATGTGCGCCACCACCACCAGGCACAAATGCAGTATTTCAAGATTAAGGAGTCCAGCTGAAGAGCTTTTGGAGACAAGGAGCTCAGAACCTCAGCGCTCTGGGATCCAGGCCTGAGGTGTAGGTGCCCAGTTATAGCACTGATCTAGACAGATGAATGGAAGGCTGGATTGACAGCAGTTCAAGTAGGTGGTAAATGCTGAGCTGAAGCCCTGGGTGGAGTTTAGAGGTCTCTGCTTCGCTGGGTGGTCAGCTTAGAGGTCAGGAAGTGCTGTTGCTATCATGGTGTCAGGCACCTTCATTACAGGGTCCATGGCAGGGTGTTGCACCCCTATTGGTCTGGTGGGTTTGATAAGTTTGAAATCTGGCTTTCCTGCTGTTTTTAATTTGCATATATGCTCATTTGTTCAGTCTACTTTGATAACCCTGCAGAGGGGAGACATTTTACTTTTAGTAATAAGTATCAGTTTATGCCTCACAGGTGGTATTGGACAGGAAGTGGTATCTAGGTGCATGACAAGGTCAAGAGCATCCTGCCTCTGCATTTGCACTCAAGATGGAGTTAAATGCTGCTTGTAACTTGGAGTCACATTGAGTATTCTGCTTGGTTTTTTAAATTTCATTTAATTGTGTATGTATTTACATGCGTGAGTGTATGCACACCCCACATGTGGAGGTCAAGTACATGTGCTTATGTAAGTGTGTGCACACCGTGCATGCGGAGGAGGACAGACAGCTTGTGGGGCCCTCAGATTGTTGGGCTTCACTTTATGTTATTTTTAAGATTATGATAAAATCGTATCATTTCTCCTTCCAAAACTCCTTCCATGGACCTCCTGCCCTTTGCTTGCTTTCAAATTCATGGCCTCTTATTTCATTAGTTGTTATTATATGCATATATATGTGTATATATACATTCCTAAGTATAACCAACTCAATCTGTATGTCAACCATATGTGTGTTTTCAGGGCTCTGATAAGCTATTGGTGTGCTCTTGCCTGGGAAAGACTATTTCTCCCATTCCTACATTCCCTAGTTGCCAGTGGTTCTTTGTGTAGGATTAAGGCCATTCGCTTTGGCATGTCTGTTGGCACATCACCCTTATTCATCTCATGTCTAGGTAGTTATGGTGGTGAGACTTTGTAGAGAGCTGCGAAGTGCCGCGCCCTAAAGATGGCGCTGGTCTCCGCCTTCCACCAGCCCGACGGTGAGCGCTCTCTATGATAATAAGTTCATATTTGGCAAAGACCGCTGATCTGGCTTGCTTCCGCATACGTAGACCTCTAAGATAGCACCACTTGGCTTTACTTGACTGGCTGTTCATTTAGTATTTAGCCTGTGGATTGGGTCTGCCCCATTATTCGGAAGACTGTTTTCAAGGGACCTGAATAAACTGCTGGAGAAGAGTTTTGCGAGTTGCGTCATTCCTTGCTGGACAAGGGGGGACGCGACAAGACTTTATGGGTGTGGCTTCTGACATTACTAAGACACATAATGTCACAGTAAACTCCTTGTTCCTTTGACTCTTACAATCTTTCTACCCCATCTTCTGCAATATTCCTTGAGTCTTGGGTGCAGGATGTTTTGTAGTTGTTGCTACATTAGGCCTGTGCTCCACAATTCTGCATTTTGATTGGTTGTGGGGATTTTTGTTTTTTAGGTAATGGCCCCCATCTGTTGCAAAGAGAAGTTTCCTTGATAAGGAGTGAGGACCACACTTACATGTGGGTATAAAGACAAATGTTTATAGATTGTTATGGACTATGTTGGTTTAGTAAAGTGGTGAGTGTAGGTTCTCCAAGATCCATGAGTTCAATAGCACTTAATATTTAGGTCAGTTTCCAGGACCACGCATGTTTTCCATCTTGTTGAGTGGGTCTTAAATCCAATTAAAGAGCTGTTGGCAGCTTCCAACATATGTATGCCACTACTGCACCCTTGTCGTTCTGCATTTTGCTTCCAATCTTGGGGTGTTCAGATACCATTGCACACCAGTCTGGAAAGGATAAAGCTGAACCTGGAATGGGTGGATCAGCAGGATCTTTGTCTGGCTGTGAGTGCCAGGGGGAGAAGGCCTTCTCCGAGGTTTTCAGTGTTAACAGCTCTTCTAGATGGTATTCAGTGAAACAGCTCTCTTAGACAATATTCAGTGAAATATCTTCCCTTTATTGGGGAAACAAGGGCTATATAAACATTGGAAAGTGGGTAGGGTTCTTCAGAGTGAGTGTACATTATTGGCTGGGGCTGAGGTGCTGGGACTGATTCATTTACTTGAAAAGGAATTCCAGGTGCTTGCTGGACAAGTTCTTATCAGGATAAATTTGTAATTTGGCCATAGGCTGCATGACTACCTCAGAGGTAGCAGAGGTAGGGGGAGGGGAGTATCGTGCACTGGGGTGTGCAGCCCCAGAACAGGGAGAGACGGGTCCTCACTCCTGCCAGTCTCAAGATGAGATTTTCGGGGTTTGGACACTTCTCAGTCTCACTCTTGCTCCAGGCCAGCTCACCCAGTTGCGTGTGCCCACACACTCCTCGGGTTATAATGCCATGCTGGTCATTGTCGTGGTTTGAAGGCATCATAGCTAAGTAGACCTGTTGGTTGCTCCCCTCCTTTGGAAGCTTTCATGGAGACTTCTGGTGCCATGAAAGATAGTCCTCTGGGAGGAGACATTCAGGTCAGTTCCTGGCTGTCCTGGACTCAATTTGTAGACCAGGCTGGCCTCGAACTCGCAAAGATCTGCCTGCCTCTGCCTCCCAAGTGCTGGGATTAAAGGCGTGCGCCACCACTGCCTGGCGTTAAATGAATTATTTTTAAAAAATACTAGTCTGTTCATTTCTCTGGAGACCAATACAAGTGCCTCATTATTCCTTTGAAACTTTTATTTGGAAATTAGTGCCACCTCAGTATCCCATCGAGGCTTTGGATGCAATCTCCTGGAGGGTGGTCAAGCCCACACCAGCACTTCCTGCCTATCCCCAGGAGTGCTCGCCTGGTCTGTATATCCAGCATAGTCTCATCCTCTTCCAGTTGGAGACTCTGATCCTGGGTTTCACAGTCCCCTTGCCCATTGGGAGGGGTCCCTGGAATCTTGTGTACTTTCCAAATCTAGGGTGTGTACTTCCCAATTTCAGAGACTTTCAGGGGCTGAGAGGCCCAGGAACAGCAGCCTCTTTGGATCAACAGGGGTTGTGGTGAGGAGATCTCACTGGGGCCTTCAGGAATGTGGGAATTTTTCTAGAATAAACATTCCAACACCAAAGACAGTGAAAGATGTCATCAGTGGACTGAAACCAGGATAGCTTCTGCTTTGAAAGGCTTCCAACCTGGGTTCAATTTGTATTCTCATCTTATACTCTAAAACCACAAGGTGGGGCAGGCAAATAAGTCAGATTTTACAGAAGCTTATGTGGCAGTCAGCAGGTTGCTAAGGGCAATGACCCAGTGTTTCAACTATTTCTCTATGTCTTTTCTGTTTCAGGTGGCAAGTGAAGTCATTCTTCTTGGCAAACAGGTAGTACAAACAGTGCTTTAAGTAAATTATGAAATAAACCAATATATCAACACCTAGTAATTGGTCTTTTCTATCTTAGCTTACTTCAATATAATTATGTAATTTAATTCAGTTTACTGTAAGCCCATGAAATATGAATAGAAAAACAGTTGTTCCTATGAAAACTGAGCAAAGGACTGGAGATATACTGCAGATGGTAGAGTACTTGCCTAGCAGGTTTGAAGCCCTCAGTTTCAGCCCCAGCACTATATAATCCAGCATGTTTCTTTTCCTTTTTTTCTTTTTTGTTTTTTAAGGTTTTTCAAGACAGGGTTTCTCTGTGTATCCTTGACTGTCCTGGACTCACTTTGTAGACTAGGGTGGCCTCGAACTCACAGAGACCCACCTGCCTCTGCCTCCCGAGCGCTGGGATTAGATTAAAGATGTGTGCCACCTTTAATGAAATCCTGCATGTTCCAGACAGAGAAACCCTGTCTCGAAAAACAACAAAAAATAATAATAATTCATTTATTATTTTATGTGCATTAGTATTTTGCCTATATATATGCCTGTGTGAAGGTGTCAGATCCCCTGGAACTGGAGCCACAGACAGCAGTGAGCTGCCTTGTGGGTGCTGGGAACCTAACCTGGGTCCTATGGAAGAGCAGCTAGCACTCCCAATCACACAGCCACCTCTCCAGACCCCAAGACTAGCAACTTAAGGTTGGAATGTACAACTTCTAGATGGATGGTGAATGAATGTGTGGATGCTTATGATGGCCCCACATCCCTGTGGCTGTGGGATCTAACTGGGTTCCAACCTGTGGTTCCACTAAGGTTGTTTCATCTGAACAAACACTCAAGTCTCATAATAGGAGGTGACCAAGCACAGGCCTTGTATGTGTGGCCTTAAAGTAAGACCTCTTAAGTCACTGCAAGATGAGGGGTGAAGCGGGCAATGAGGTAGGTACCTGCCTCAGGGACAACCTTGTCTTTGACCCTACCCTTTGGACCATACAAGTTAGGCACATACTTCCTGTTTGGGGAACTCTCTGACCATGGAGTCTTCACCGTCCTGATGTGAGACCTGCTCAGTCCTGTACAGACATCAAGGAAGCACCCCCATTAACTTCCCCAGGGGAAGAAATTTTACTCATGATGCCACCTCCTAACCACTTCAGTTGCCAACACAACATGGTGCCAAGGCAGTCACAAGACCACCTGATCCTGACCATCAGAAGACATCTTCCCCACCACTGAGGGAAATTCCAGACCATTCCCTCATCCAAGAAGATGGCAAATATGTCATCCAGCCACATATTTGCCTGAAGAGAAGGGAGTCTCCCTCCATGATTGTGGAGAAATATTATTATAAAAGATATTTTCTCCTCACAGTCAGACTTAAAGAATGAACCACTCCCCAATTCAGATATGGAACCTTTTACTGATGAGTGCCAAAGCCTACAATGGGGAAAAGGCCCTCTCATCAACAAACTCACAGCTCTAATATATTGAGAAAGGAGACTGCTTACCTCAGAAGGAAGAGAAATTAAAAACAGAACAAATCCTTCAGGGGGAGGGGGGTGGCAATGGTGCACTGGCAGGCTCACACAAGCAGCGAAGGTGTCTAGTCTGTGAAGGCACAAACCCTCAGCCCTCTCCATTACCCTCCTAGAAGGTATGTTTACTCTCCAGGTGCTCCAGAGCTCCCCTCATAGGCCAGAAAAAAGGAAATGAGCAGCTGATGAAGGGGCTACTAAAAATCAGGAAAACTGGCTGGTGATCAGAGATAGGAAAATAATTCCAGCGATCATAGCAAACAGACGAGACTGCAAGAAGAGACAAAGTCATGGTTGCTACGAGAGATTTCAACACTCTTGTCACAAAGTCAATGGAGCAAGTGTACAGACAATTAGTAAGGAGGGTGTAGGGAGAGTGCAGCTCGGGGCTAGAGCCCTTGTAAAGAATGCACAAGACCCTGAGTTCATTCAAAGCATGAAGAAGAAGAAGAAGAAGAAGAAGAAGAAGAAGAAGAAGAAGAAGAAGAAGAAGAAGA
>CAJQZJ010001511.1:16698297-16712453 GCA_907164525.1 Lophiomys imhausi
GAAGAAGAAGAAGAAGAAGAAGAAGAAGAAGAAGAAGAAGAAGAAGAGGAAGAAAAGGAGAAGAAGGAGGAGGGAGAAGAAGAATGGATAGATAGATAGACAGACAGACAAATATAAAAGAATTAAGACACACTTCCAATCATCTTGGAGTTTTTTAGAACACTTTCTGAACAGCTGTGGCACATCCTAATAACTCTCTAATGTTGGGAGCCAGCAGTACAGCTGCACTGCACATCAGACCACAGAGATGCTGGTTCAAGACCAAAGAGAGCTGAACACCAACCTTGGGCCACGCCCTCCTTAAGAGGGGGGAGGGAAAGGATCAGGAAAGCCTGGCTGTAAGGGCTGATGTGCCAAGACTCTAAGTCAAGCAAGAAGGAGTCCAAGACCCTGTTGGTTTTTTTGTTTTGTTTTTTAAAAAATAAACAAACAATCCCTGCCCTTTAATTTTACCAATGTAGCTACAGGAGCCAGATGCAGTGTTGAAAGCTCAACTAGCTCAATTGGTAGAGCATGAGACTTTTAATCTCAGAGTCATGGGTTCAAGCCCCACATTGGCGCCAAAAATGTTACTTAAAAAAAAAAAACAACTAAATCCCTGCATTTCAAATTTACCAATGAAGACACAGGAACTAGACGCTGTGTTGAAAGCCTGCTAGCTCAGAGAGGCAGAGAAAGCACCCAGCTGACCTTCCTACTCCATCAATGTCCCAAAGGATAAAACCTTCTTAGCTCACCTGCCAGAAGAAAAACGCTTGCTAGCTCACCTAGCTGACTTTCTTATTTAGCTGAAAACCATAGAGGAAAAATCCCAGGAGAACCTAGAAGAAGAAGCCCAGAAGGAGAAAATCCTAAAGGAGAAGACTTGAAGGAAGAAAACCTGTAAAAGAAGAAAAAACTTCTGAAGAAAACCTTCTGAAGGAGAAAACCTCCCAACTCTTTCTCCACGCTGTCTTAAATTACCCTCAGCTCAGTGTCCCTCCTTCTGTTTAATCCCTGTCAGCTGGTTTCTTGCTCTGTCTCTTGACCTAGGGTTAACTTTATTTAATCCTGTGTACAGAAAGCTCTTGGATTAAAGGTGTGTGCCGGGGCAGATCCACATCACAAGCACTTGTTCACAGTAAACAGAAAGCTCTAGGATTAAGCCGGGCGGTGGTGGCGCACGCCTTTAATCCCAGCACTTGGGAGGCAGAGGCAGGCGGATCTTTGCGAGTTCGAGGCCAGCCTGGTCTACAAAGCGAGTCCAGGACAGCCAGAGCTGTTAAACAGAGAAACCCTGTCTCGAAAAACCAAAAAAAAAAAAAAAGAAAGCTCTAGGATTAAAGGCTGAGCCATCCCACAATTAGAAACAGGTTTTTACAGTTTATAATCTTGGGGTTCACAGTGTGACCAAATATTCTGCAACAAGACCCAGTCACTGGCTTTGTCCAGGTGCGAAGGACGGGTAACATTGACCACAATGCTCACTTGTCGCGTCCCCCTCGACCAGCAAGGATGACGCAACTCGCAAAAGCTCTTCTCCAGCAGTTTATTCAGGTCCCTTGAAAACAGTCTTCCGAATGCCCGGGCAGACCCAACCCACAGGCTAAATACTAAATGAACAGCCAATCAAGTAAAGCCAAGTGGTGTTATCTTAGAGGCCCACGTATGCGGAAGCAAGCCAGATCAGCGGTCTTAGTCAAATATGGACTTGTTTATCATCGAGAGCGCTCACCGTCAGGCTGGTGGAAGGTGGAAACCGGCGCCATCTTTAGGGCGCGGCACGTCGCAGCTCTCTACAGTTCCTCCTTTTTTATTTTTTTTCTAAAGTTGGTAGAAGTCCCTGGAAAGGCTTCGCAATCCCCATATCTGGGGATCTCACGGTGGGCCTGAGCCTGTAGGAGGGCGGTGCTCAAACTCTTACCCGTCTCTGGATCAGCCTCCCCACTCGGGACTGCCCTGTCTTAGGTGGCCGAGACTTACCCGTCTACTCCGTCATTGACTTGCCAGACCCTAATATCCGTGGAACGAATACCTCAGTGGGCAGGGACTATGCTCGGTGAAGATTTAAGGCTTCATGGCAGCAAGCCATGCCTGAGGGGACTGGCCCGCCTCAATGGCGACAAGGGCCTGTATAATCATGGCTGCATTACGCTTCTGTGTGGCTCTCATCTTGTAGATGCACCATAGGCAAACCAGAGAGGCTAGTATCATCAGTATCGCCAAAGAGCCTACGCCCGCCCACTCCTTAAGATGATCCATAGCCATCTGTATCCAGGAAGTCAAACCATTAGCCAGGCTCAGATCCACCCGAGTGGAGTTGATGTGGACGATTGTTGCTCTCAGCTCTCTCATCAATGTTTCAAATTCAGGCGACCAATCCTGTAAGAGGAACTTTGACAATTGTCTAGACAGATTAGCAGCCTTTGTAAAATTTTGATACTGCATGGAAATAACACACAAACCTTGCATTTTCCACTCACACACCAATTGTGCTAGTTGCCAAAGAGAATCAATCTGTTCTTGTATTAAATCTATGCGTTGATTAACTATCATAAGGCCTCCTTTGAGATGAGAATTCATAGAGGTCTGAGTATCCAATGCCTGTGCTACAGTGGCTGAGATGTTATTCAGGGCATTGGCAGTCTGTATAGAACTAGACAAGGCAATAGCTGAGGCAGTGGCCCCCACAGCAGCAATAGTGATGGCAGTAACAATAGCTGCAGTGATGCCAAAATTTCTTTTAAACCTGAATAGCATCATGGTATTAGGGGCCTCTACAGGAACTGGTACATATCAAGGCATTCTAGTCACCACAGCCACAGGAAAGGCTGTGGCATTCCAGCACAGGGCATAAAAGCATATGTCCAGAGGGCATACTAACTTTTCTTGACCCAAGGATGCACTCCCATTACTTACAATCCACAGAAAAGGAGGCCAGAGACACACTGGTGAGGCTGAAAAGGTCTTATTGCGGTAAGAATGAAATGAAGAATTCCAAGTACCAGAGCCACTACCACTAGAAAAATCCAGATTGGTAGCGGACCCTAGGGAAAAACTACCTCTTTGATAAACTCCTCCTCCAAGCATAATGACAGGTCCCAAATCCATATAGCTACCATTTGCTCCACACAAAAGCCATAAATCAAAAGGATTGGTGGCAGTCTGTTGAGGATCCCTAGTAGATATATCAAGCATCTGATCTTTGATATGTATGTAAAGGACATTGTAATGACCCCACGCCCAGTAGCCAACCAGGCTGGTGCCATACCCGTCCGGTATTTTTTTTTTTTCAGAGATGGGAAACTAGGATACCAACCCATATGCAATCAAACATGCCCTTCTTGAAGTCGCTAGAAGCTGACCCCAAGTGCAGTGCTTAGCCTCGCATCCTGAGCGTGATGATAGCTTAGTCCTTTAGGACAGTCAACCAAGCTTGTGGCTGTCTAGCCTCCAAGGCAGCAAAGGCTTGCACCAGCATGGCATTACTTCTCCTCTGTGAAATCCTCATCTTACAGATACACCATAGGACAATGAAACTGACTAGGAAGAGCATGCCTCCTAGGGCACCCATTCCCTCAGATGATTCATGGCTCGGAGGATCCATGTCGACAGTCCTTCAGCAACAGAGACATCAACCCGGGTGGAATTCACATGCACGATGGCAGTTCTCAGATTCTGCATCAGCTTATCAAACTCGCCAGACCAATTTCCTGTAAGATACTGAGAGAGTTGCTTAGACAAATTTGCAGCTACAGTATAATTTTGATATGGCACAGAGGTCACACACAAACCAGTCATTTTCCACTCACAGCCAATCTGGGCCACCTGCCACAATACATCCAAGGCCGTGGCTACATTGGCTGACAAATTATTCAAGGTAGTGGCAGTCTGCACTGAGCCATCCAGGCTTCCAACCCCTTGTTCTTATAAGGGGTGATAGCTGCTTTACATTCCTTTGTACATTGCTCATACACAAGTTGTTTAATTAAGGGCATTGCCAAATCAGGGTCTCCAAATACCCTTCCAGCTGCTTCAACCATTATAGCCACGAAGTCTGAGAAAGGCTCCAGGGGATCCTGAATAACCTTGGTTAGATTGCCATTCACTTCCCCTTTGTTAGGCAATGATTTCCAAGCCTTGATAGCTGTCTGGTTTATTTGTTCATAAACCTGATTGGGATATCCTGTCTGCTGGTTGGCAAATCTCCCCTGCCCAAGCAGCATATCTCTATCCCAGGCTGGATTTCCATTTCTCTGATTAATGGCTGCTTGCTCAGTGGCATACTCAATCAAGAAAGCTTTCCAGTCTAAGTATTGCCCTGGACTTAAGCAGGCGCGGGCCAGGCCACTCCAATCACTCGGAGTCATACAATGTCTGCTTAATGCTTCCACTTGAGCCAATGTAAAAGAAGCAGTAATGCCATAGGTACGAACCGACTCTGCAAGGGATTTAACTACTTTAAAATCAAGCGGTTCCTCGTACCTATTCCCTTGTGGGTCTTGGTATACCGGATAGGCAAACTGTAATTCTGTTCTTACTTGTGTCCACATCCTCAGGCAGAACGATCTCCCTACTTTTAGGGACTGAACAGGCTGATCTATCTGAATGGCTTCTGGGTATGGAGGGGGAGTTGAAGGCGCCGCGGCAACGGCTTTACTTACACCAACCGCCGCCAACGTGGCTGAAGGCGCCGCGGCAACAGCTTCACTTACACTGACTGCCGCCAACATGTCTTTCTCTTTTATCTTTTTCTTTTCCCTTTTTCTAATAGCAGTCCTCTCTAACTGTTCTATTAGAGCGTGTAGCTCCCCTTCAGAATCCGTGCCCTCTGAATCCTCAAAATCTCTAAAATCTCTAAGATCGGGATAGAGAGGGACCTTCTTTTTGCTTCCCTTTTCACTGTCTGCCTGCTCAGATCTTTCGCCTTTGTTACTTCCCTTTTCACTGTCTGCCTGCTCAGATCTTTCCCCTTGCAGCAGTTCCAAGGCTGATTCTCCCTCCTTGATTGCGTTACAGCATCTCTGATCTTCTAAACAACTCCTCACCATCTTCCAAATCGGTCTTACTCCATGCTTCAGAGTACCTTGCTCCCAAGCAAAATCCAAGTCTCTGCCTAATTTGTCCCAGCAGGATACCGTAAGATTCCCAGACACCGCAAACCACGGAGCCACGGAATCGCATTCATTCAAAAATCTCTCTAGGGTAGACTTCTTAATCTTC
Source organism: Lophiomys imhausi (assembly GCA_907164525.1). Lineage (NCBI taxonomy): Eukaryota > Metazoa > Chordata > Mammalia > Rodentia > Muridae > Lophiomys > Lophiomys imhausi. Next base: position 16,703,500 of record CAJQZJ010001511.1, read on the forward strand.
AAATTCCTAGCTAAAAGTAGCTCCTGAAGAGCCAGAAAAATTGGATGTGACTGAGACAATCCCATGATTAAAAATTTACTTTCGGTTCGCAGCTTCCCCGCGAAACTTTACCTTTTGTTCGCAATCTCCACGAAACTTTACCTTTTGTTCGCAATCTCCGCGAAACTTTACCTTTTGTTCACTATTTCCGCGAAACTTTACCTTTTATTCGCTATTTCCGCGAAACTTTACCTTTTGTTTGCAACTTCCGCGAAACTTTATTGTCCCAATTTACCCCGGGGAACTTACCAGTGCACTGCCCCTGACTGCAGGAGTTCTGAGTCTTTTCTGTTTCCCCATACGGGCCACCACTTGTCGCGTCCCCCTCGACCAGCAAGGATGACGCAACTCGCAAAAGCTCTTCTCCAGCAGTTTATTCAGGTCCCTTGAAAACAGTCTTCCGAATGCCCGGGCAGACCCAACCCACAGGCTAAATACTAAATGAACAGCCAATCAAGTAAAGCCAAGTGGTGTTATCTTAGAGGCCCACGTATGCGGAAGCAAGCCAGATCAGTGGTCTTAGCCAAATATGGACTTGTTTATCATCGAGAGCGCTCACCGTCGGGCTGGTGGAAGGTGGAAACCAGCGCCATCTTTAGGGCGCGGCACATCGCAGCTCTCTACACTCACTGGGAACATAAGGACTGGGTAGGAGAGCTGGAAGTGTTCAGGACAGGGCTTGTTGCACATATTTCCAAGGAATTCTCTGGAGAGAAAAAAAAAAACAGCAGAGATGTAGCAGTTTTCTTCCTCTTTCTTGCCTTGCTTTGTTTTGACCTGATTGTTACTGAGACAGGGTCTTGCTGTGCAGTCCAGGCTGTCCTGGGATTTGGAATGTCCCTGCCTGTGCCTTCCGAGTGCTGCAATTATATAGATGCCCACCCCTGTCCCTTTTAAAGAAGTAGGCAGGATGAAGGAGGTAGAATCAGGAAGACATGAGGCAAGATGGGAATAGGCACCCAGGGAGCAGTGATCCTGCCTAGGGACACAGGTTTTGCTAAGAGATGTGGTTGGTTGGTTCCACTAGAGGGAAGAGGGGAGGAGCTAGCCAGTACCAGGCGAGTCAGGGCTGGGATGAATTCTCTGCCCAGGCAGACACTCTTTGGTAAATCTTCCCCGTAGGTGGTGGGATGTGGGCTGAACCACAGGCTGGCATTCGCTAGGTGACCGGGTGTAGCTACATATTTGAATGGGGAGGTGGGGGTAAAAAAAAAAAATGCCCCTGAAAGTGAGAGAAAATTCTAGACCACCAGAGGGCACAAACGGACCGCTCTGTTCCTGTTGGTGAGCATCTTCCCTGGTCTCCAACTCCAACCCACTTGTCTTCTAAGACCTGGACTCAGTTCAGTCCTCACCCTGAGGCCAATATAATATGGAACCAAGACAGAAAGGGGTAGGAGTGGATCCCTGGAGCAAGCTTCAAAAAGCGTTCTGCAGTGAAATGAAATGACAGTTGGGCCCTCCAGCAGCACCTAGCAGAAACTGTAGTGTAGTCTGTCTGACAGTGTGACAGGGAAAGTTCAAACCTTTATGTACTCTGTGAAATGCCACCTCCACTGCTCCCATCCCCAGGTTGGGAACACACATTAAGCAAGTGCTCGGTGTTCTCCGAGCCTGATAGCACTGTCAGAAGTGGGGCTGATTATGAATGAATGGCCCAATGCAAACCAGGTACCATAGGGCACTGCACAGTTCCAGCCCTAGAGTTACAGGCCAAGATAGGATGATTTCTCAACCTTGACGTCAGCGTGCACTATGTGAGGCTAATCAGGGCTATGTGACAAGACTTTGTCTTTAAACAAAACAACAAAAAGCCCAAAATGGAATTCAGAGAGGGGGTATATGAAAAAGCACAGCCTGGAGAGGAGTCTGACATGGGCCTCACTGAGAGATTGTGTGCTGTCCCTGGATTAGAAGAGGGAGAATGAGTCTGACACCAAGTCGGCCCTGAGCAGCACTCCGCTCGGTGTTTTCAAGGTATGTTGGGAATGGACACGTTCTCTACACAGTGTATCACCAATTTATGTCAAAATTATATGTGCCCTAACAGCCATCATCACCCCACATCAGCTGAGAAGTGCTCTCTCCAGCTCCTCTCAACAGTTGAAAGTAGATCCTGTCATGGACAGGAGACTGTGGAAAGACCAGGGTAGGGTCCCATCACCCCCCTCACACACCTCCCTCCCTGGGATCAGCTGAGTCCTATACCACGAGGCAGAAAGGCCCCTTCAAACAAGCTCTATGCCCACACCAGCCTGTCCTCAGACTGGCCAGCCTCTCAGAAGTCATCATCTGGCAGCCTGGCTCTAGCAAACTGCTACTCAAACTTGGCTATCATTATATTAAAAACAAAAATGTTTAGAAATAAAATTTAAAAAGCAAGCAGGTTGGATCCATTTGCCAGTCCTTGCAGACAGACCATTTCTGTCTTCTTGGAAATAATAATAATCCAAAGTTGAGCCTGTTATCTGTTCCTTGATGTGGAGCCAGGTTGCAGATGAGTGAGTCTCTTGGATGAAGAGGAATGACTGCATTTCCCAGGCAGATGCTGACTCATGGTGCAGCCAGCATGCAGTCAGCCCCCACCCCCCACCAGATCCCTGCAGGTTTCTGAATGTCAGATCTTCTTTGTCCTTGTTCCTCTCTCTGCAGGTTATGCAGAGGGCAACAGTAACACGGCACCTAGTGTTAAGTGGACACTCAGTATGTGGCCACTGCTGGTGCATCAGCATTTCCATAGTACCAACTCATTGCAGTTGCTTTAGGTCTGTCCTCTCACCTCTGGAAGATTATTTAGAATTTCTTGGACCGATGGAGGGAGGGTGGGGATATTTATCTGTTCTCTCTCACACACACAAACTTCTAGAAGAATCATCTGAGTAGTTTCTGGGCTCCATCAGCAGCCTCTGGGACCTGGCACTGGATAATTGCACAAGGAATAAGCATATTGTAGGGCTCTCTGTTTTCCAAAGATGATTTGGGAGAATCAAATCATACCATCATCACCCCACCAATCAGGGCTCAGCTTTCTAACATCATTATAATATTTTTAAAGATGACTTTGGCTTAGTTCCCTCTACCCAATTGAAGAAGCAAGTTATAAAAAGTGAGTTTCGCCGGGCGGTGGTGGCGCACGCCTTTAATCCCAGCACTTGGGAGGCAGAGGGAGGCGGATCTTTGTGAGTTCGAGGCCAGCCTGGTCTACAAAGTGAGTCCAGGACAGCCAAGGATACACAGAGAAACCCTGTCTCGAAAAACCAAAAAAAAAAAAAAAAAAGTGAGTTTCAAAGGTCAATTACTATTCCTAAGAAAGTAAGCAGCCAGATTCTGGCCTTTTTGTCCTCTACGTAGGGGAGGGGGTGGTCAGAATTAGGGAAACTTAGTTGGGAGACATCGTAGCCCCTTCCTCCTGCCGACCCAGATTCTTGAGTCCAAAGAACGGCTGTGCAGGTTCAGCATTGGGGGAAGAGCAGTGCCGTTGTCAGTGGATTCACACATTTGAGTCCCCCCCCTTACAGTCCCATCATCCCTGCTTGGTAAAAGAAGCCAGGTCTCATCAGAGCTTCATGTTATCTATTATCCAGGTTTCTTTCAGCCTAACCTTATACTGTACTGCACTCACTGCTCCTCCCATACATAACCTTTCCTTCCCTAGAGGCCAGCTCCTCAGCTAAGAACGTCTCCCCTTCTACCTTCTCCCTTGCCAGCTTAACGAGGTGTCTGTGGGCAAGCCCCTCGTCTCCTCTCCCTCTGAAAAAAAGTCCTCATCTTCTCACGTGGCTGAGGTTGATGTTGGCACTCCAGGCTCATTAGTTCATTCAATGGGAGAACGCAGATTAGAACAAGTCTGGGCAGAGGATAAGCGCTCGCTAAACCTCAACTCTCGTCAATGCATCCTTCAAACACTATTTATGAAGCCCGAGGGGCTCTGTGATCGTCTCTGCCACCGGGCAATGGAGACAGAGGCTGGTTCCTGGACCACTCTAGGGCCGAGAGACACAGGGCTCGCCCTGCATTCCAACTACAAGTCCCAAAAGGCCACGCGGCGGCGCTGCACCTAGCCCCTCCTACAGGCGCAGGCGTAACGTCGCGTCGCAGACCGCGAGCGGGCGCCGGTGGCTGCAGCCAGCGGGCGGGGCGGGGCGGGGCGGGGCGGGGCGGGGCGGGGCGGGGCCGGCCGGAGCGGCGGCCTTTAGGGCGGAGCCGGCTCTGCTGTCCGCAGTCGGCCGCGGGCTAGCGGACACAGCGTCTTCGGTCGCCGATTCCTCTCGCTGCTTCCTACTCCCTCGAGCCGGAGGCCGCCCTTCTCGACTGTCTCTCTCTCTCTCTTTCTCTATCTCTCTCTCTCCCTTCCATTCCGCGGATCCGCCATGTCGGAGCCGGGCGGCGGCGGCAGCGAAGACGGCTCGGCCGGCCTGGAGGTATCGGCGGTGCAGAATGTGGCGGACGTGGCCGTGCTACAGAAGCACCTGCGCAAGCTGGTGCCGCTGCTGCTGGAGGACGGCGGCGACGCGCCGGCTGCTCTGGAGGCGGCGCTGGAGGAGAAGAGCGCCCTGGAGCAGATGCGCAAGTTCCTGTCAGACCCGCAGGTCCACACGGTCCTGGTGGAGCGCTCCACCCTCAAAGGTGCGCGGCGCCCCCTCCCCGGTCGCGTGGAGCGTCAAGGGTCCCCAGACCGCCAGCGCCCGCACCGTGGGGTCGCTTTGTCTCCGCGGCTTCTCAAGATGGCCGAGTTGGGTGGAGACGGCGTCTCCCCGGCCAGGCCAGGCCGGGCATAGGGCCGTATCCCTGCCTCCAAAATCACATGAGCTTTTCGGTTTCGATTCCAAGCTCAGCCCGCCTGGGAAGGATGTGTCTAGGGCAGCCTGGGTGGGCTCAGGTACCGGTGGGCTGAGAGGAGCCAGAGTCGGCAGGCCCTGGGCACCCAGCATCTCTGGGATCTCTATGGCTGCCTACGCTTAGGCCTCCCTTGGCCTCGCAGCATCGTTGCTGAGTGGGTGTATCTTCCCATTTTACAAACCAGGAAACCGAGTCCCGAGGCTGTTCCAAGGTCACTAGCTAGTACCGGACCCTAAACTAGACTCAACATACCAGTTTCCAGTCCATTGCTTGTTTTGCTGATCATGACTTGAAATTGTTGCTTAGACTACCCTAATGACAGCCCTGTAACATTTAAGTCTGATTTCAAGGATTTAAAAACTGTTGGTTACCTGGTTTGGGGAAGGAGGCAAAAAAAAAAAGCTAACATACTCCTGTTGTAGACAGTCACAGCATCCCTAGATTCATCTGGAATCTGGACCTTGCTTGCAGGATTCCTTTCTCCTAAAGTCTTTAAAAGCACTTTGTGGCATCTGGGGATCATGTATGACACGCTGGTGACTGGGTGTGGCATCCCCCTGGGAATCCAGAGGTGCCCTATAAGTAAAATTTAAAGTTAGCCATTACAGATTGAAGATGGTCTGAGAATGTTTGCTAGCAGGTTCCTTCGAATTCCAAAGGTTGTGTGGTTCCGTTAGAAAACCAATGTGGCTGCTCTTTCGGATAGTTTGTATCTCTTAAAGGCTATTCTTATTTACAGAATGTTTATTGTAGCCTTGGTTTGGGCCAGAAGTTAGAAGATAGCAAAGTATTTTTCTTCGATCCAGACGTACTGTTTAAAGCATTATGTTATTGGTGCTTCTTTAGTGTAAGTGTGGTTTAAGGTTGTTTCCTTTATACTTGGAGTTTGTATTTATTCCTGCATGGAAATTACTAGTATAGAATTTGGGGGTGGGACACTTACTTTTGTCAAAACTTGAAAAATTTGAACATACCTGAAATAAAAATCATCTGAAATCCTCCTACCCCAATAGAGTCCCTATGAGCCCTTTGACCCATACATTTTTGGTCATTTGTGGGGGGGTGTGCAAATACATCATTTTACTGAAATAGAATTTAACCTATGTTTTTGAAGACTTGGAGTAATTTGATCATAGCTAATCTTATATTCTTTGTTGCACAGTTTATGTATTGAAATAGTGATGAATCATGCATCACTTTTTAAAGAAAATTTCCAAATTTTACTCTTTGCTCTGGAGTGGTCATTAGTAATTTGCTTTTCTCATACATAATCAATCTTGTACCAAGGGTAGAATGGGACAGTGTCTACGCAGTGCACATTTCTTTCAGCAAAGGGATGATGATCCAGCATCCCAACTAGGTTCCATAATGACTTGCACTTTTGAAAGTTGACTATGGAATTTGACTGTCTGAGACTGAAATACCTCCCTTCTGTGTTTATAAAAATCCCATGTGTATTCCTAGCAATTTAACATGTCATTAATTTCTTGTTCACTTATAGAAACCTAGGGAAATATTTAAAAATCCAAGTTTGTGCCATAAGGTTTCCTCCTTATTAGCATCTGTGTTAATCTGGGTTGAGGACTGAGTACAGGCTTTGCACATGCAAGCACAGTCTTTGTTATTGTTCATCTTCTTTTGACAAGTCTCACAGTGTCACTAATGTTGATGTGGAACATGTAGACCAGGTTGACCTCAGCTCCCAGAGCTTGCCTGCCTGACTTCTGGGGAAGGGAGGCTGCTGAGCACATTCTAACATTGCACTGCTCCCTAGCCCTATACAGACCCTGGGCCCTTGGTAGGAAGGCTTTGTTTTGGTAGTTCTCGGAGTTCACGTTGAGTCTGCACACTAGTCAAGATGTGTACAGGCAATAGTTGATTGCCCTGAAAGGTGAATAAACACCACCAACTGTGATTAATCATATAGCTGATTTCCTGAACTGGGAAATTTGTTTTTATTAAACTTTCTTTTTGATTATTCCTTTTTTTTTAATGTGCATTGGTATTTTGCCTGCATGTATGTCTGTGTGAGGGTGTTGGATCCCCTGAAACTGGAGTTACAGACAGTTGTGAGCTGTCATGTGGGTGCTGGGAATTGAACCAAGGTCCTCTGGAAGAGCAGCTAGTACTTTTAACCTTTGAGCCATCTCTCTGCCCCAAAATTTGTTTTTAATTCTAGTTACCCCTCCTTTCTCTCTTTTTAGAAAACAAATTCTCATGTAGCCTACGGTGGCCTCAAACTCCTATGCAGCCAAGGATGACCTTGAACTTCTGATCTTCCTGCCTCAGTGCTAAGGGCATTCACTACCATGGTCAGTGTTTACTGTGGTGCTGGGGAGAGCAAGCAGGATTTCATGCATGCCAGGCAAGCACTCCACCAGCTGAGCTGTGTCTCCAGACTCTCCCCACTATAAAGAAATTTCTAAACACTTGTACCAGATATGTAAAGGCTTTTTTTTTTTGTTGTTTTTTTGAGACAGGGTTTCTCTGTGTATCCCTGGCTGTGCTGGAACTCAGTCTATAGACCAGGCTGGCCTCAAACTCAGAGAGATCCGCCTGCCTCTGCCTCCTGAGTGTTGGCATTAAGATGTGTGCCACCACATCCAGCTTAGAGGCATTTTTTTATGTCACCAAATGTGTTTTGTTTTGTTTTGTTTATGATAACCCAACCACTTATAAACTTTGTATTAAAGTGTGGAATTCCTCAAAGTATAAAGATGGTGAGTTTAACAGCTTATTTGGATAGTGAAGGATCAATGAATCAGCAGGTGAGTTACAGCTTTTCACTGAGAAATCACCTTTCTGTAGTCCTAGTCTGAGAGAAATTGTTCTCTTCTAAATGAAAAGGGGTTTGATCCTTAACCGCGTGGTTTAGACAGTGAAGGTGTTTTTGTAGCACCTCTTACTTGGTGGTATCAGTAGGGACATAACTGCTGTGCCTCTGACTGGTGCCCTCCAGCTCTGTGAGTGCCAGGCAGAGACGCTGCTGAGTGTGTACGGGGCACTACACACTTGTTCTCAACTCACTCCGCTCTTAGGTTTGGAACTTATCCTTCTCTACTTACTGGAAACAGTGGCTTCTTTTAGTGTGCATGTCTTCGATTGGCAGTGCAGTGTTCTCTAGGGTGGTTTACTTAGGGGGTTCAAGTCTTCATCAGTGCAGAGATGGCTGGGGACTGGAATCTAAAAGAATTTTTCACATTTCACATAGAGCCTTTAATGGTTCCCAGCTTCATAGAAATTTAGCTATGTGGAGACTTAGGAAAATTATTTCTGTGGGCTTTCAAAAGTTGTTTTTCTAAGGATTAATATTCATGAGGAATTATGAAATTCAGTAATTGGTGACTTTAAGAACTTCATACACCTGAGGATCCCTGAGGTATCCAGGAATGCTGGGGCTTGGGGTGCTTTAAGTATGACTTTGTCTCTAAACTGAAGTCAGTTTTCAGCTATGGGTGTTCAACCTGCATTCATTTCCAGACTTACCACCTTAAGTGGTTAATACAATGGTTAATAAGTGAACAAGAAAGCTTTCTATAGTATTTACATAACATCTCAACACTAGGAGTCTGTCAGCCGGGGTTCACTGCCAAGCTGTCAGTGTGCAGGTGGGGCCCTACACCTTTATAGGGCAAGGTAGACTGCAGCAAGCAAATGGGAGTGTGCAGTACAGTGAATAGTTTATGTGCAAAGGGCAGAACATGTCCACTACTTTTTAAAAGAGTAAAGATGGGTGGCCTAAGAACCCCAGGAGAAAATCAGCTTACCCTGCTCATTTCTGAGGAGGGAACTGGAATGCTCAGGTTTAAACCTGCTTACAAAGAGGACTTTGTTGTTTCCCTTTTTTTTTTGTTTTTTTTTTTTTTGTTTTTTTTTTTTTTTTTCAAGACAGGGTTTCTCTGAATATCTCTGGCTGTCCTGGACTCGCTTTGTAGACCAGGTGGGCCTCGAACTCACAAAGATCCGCCTGCCTCTGCCTCCCAAGTGCTGGGATTAAAGGCGTGCGCCACCACCGCCCGGCTATTTCCCTTTTCTTTTTCTGTAAGAACTGTGCTGACAGTTTTTAAAATGTTTTT
>CAJQZJ010001511.1:16712853-16760680 GCA_907164525.1 Lophiomys imhausi
TTTTTTTTTTTTTTTTTTTTTGGTTTTTCGAGACAGGGTTTCTCTGTTTAACAGCTCTGGCTGTCCTGGACTCGCTTTGTAGACCAGGCTGGCCTCGAACTCGCAAAGATCCGCCTGCCTCTGCCTCCCAAGTGCTGGGATTAAAGGCGTGCGCCACCACTGCCCAGCTCATTATAATATATTTTGATTATATTTTCCTTTCCCCCAGTGCCTCCAGATCCTCCCACCTCCCTACCCATCCAACTTTATGGTTTTTTTTTCAAAACAAAAACAAAAAAGAAACCACAAAATCCCTACAAAAAAAAAAAAACGAAAATCAAAACAAGCAAAAGACTAGTAAAACCAAAAATGCCAAAACACAGAAAAATGAACTAAAAAGTCCACAAGAAATACCACTGAGTTTGTTTTGTGTTGCCCAACTACCGGGCATAGGCCATCTCTGAAGAGTGGTTGATTACCCAGTGAGACTTCATTAGAGAAAACTGGTTTTCCCTTTGCCAGGCTGTATTAATTGCAGATAGCTTCTTGGTTGGGGTGGAGCCTGTGCCCACCTCACGGTGCTGGGACCCTGTCTGGCTTGAACCTGTGCAGGTCCTGAGCCTGCTGGCACAGTCTGTGTATGCTCATCAGTCCTGTTGTGTCTGGAAGACACCTTTTCCTTGAGTCTCTACCACCTATGACTCACAGTTTTTCCACCTCCTCTTTCAGATAGATCCCTGGTCCTTGAGGGGAAGGGTTTGATGAAAAGAAAAGGATTTTTGAAGGATTCTGAAGCTGGTCGTCAGTCTGAAATTCTTCAGTGCATTTATTGAGATGGGATTGTTTGATGCTGGAAAGATGGCTCAATGCTTAAGAACACTCACTGAAGGAGGGTGGGACCGAGGGAGGGGGCTGTGACTGAGATGTAACTTGAAGAAATAAATAAGTTGGGCTGGATTCCCACCTGGTACCCACACAATTGACTGACAACCTCTTTTGGCCTCTGTGGGCACCAGACAGACCTATGGTACACAGACATGTGTGCAGACAAAAACCCCATACACATATAATAAAATTAAATAAAAAATAGGAATGTTTGTTTTAGTATATTTCACATCAGTTATTTCTTCTAAATCAATATTAACTGAAAAAATACTAAGTCCTTGAGCCTGAGGTGTACCTCAGTTGGTAGGGTGCTATATAGCCTTTGGTTTGATCCCCAGCACCTGGTAGTGCAGGCACGTCCATAATCCCAACACTTGGGAGGTGGAACCAGGAGGATCAGTTCAAGACTGAATCCAAGGCCAGCCTAGACTACATGAGATCTTGTCTCCAGAAAAGAAGTACTAATTCCTTAGGCATTAGTGGCTTTCTTTTTAAATGAACCCCAGTTTTTTATCAGTTATGAGTAGTAAGTAGAGTAATGCTTCCTTAATGCACCTGGAAGGATGCTTCTATGCAAACGCTTGGGTTGAGAAAAGCCCGACTCTCTCAGAGTTCTTAGCCCAGTGCCATAGTGAGGAGTGGTGTGGCAGCGAAACCATGGCCCTCATCACCGGAGATGAGAAAGAGATAAAGCTAAAGCTATCACATGAGAAAAGAGGGTTCGTGTTGTGATGGTGACCATCATAATATGGTATTGGCTTGTTTTATATTTTAAAGGGGAAAGACGATGAAAGAAAAACCCAGGAACTTGTAACAAGTCATTTGGTGTGGGGTATGAGGTGAATGCCTTCATCTGCCCTGTGGTTGACCACGCTTTATCCCATTTCCTACCATCCCAGTCACCATACTTGAAATGTCTACTCAGGTGAGGGCAGTGCAGTTTTTACAGCAGTTGAGTTTCACTAGGACACAGTGTGCATCTAGTTTGCTCTAGTCGACTTAGATATATTGGTATGTCTGCAGAAGCATGCATATCCAAATGCCGCTGCCAGTCAGCCAGTGTCCACCAGCGAGGCGCAGCAGAGCATGCAGCTCCCCAGCACTTCCTGACCTCTGTGATCTGATTCCTGTGTTAACTGGGCATTAACAGCAGCTCATAGGCACCAGGAATCCGATTCAAGGTTTACTGCAATGTGCCGCCTGAGAAAAAAATGTAGGTTGTGCCTGTAGATAAGCTTCTAGGTAGAGGTGTTCACAGCCTTCCCGTTATTAACAATAATCAAGTGTCGCCGGGCGGTGGTGGCGCACGCCTTTAATCCCAGCACTTGGGAGGCAGAGGCAGGTGGATCTTTGTGAGTTCGAGGCCAGCCTGGTCTATAAAGTGAGTCCAGGACAGCCAGGGCTACACAGAGAAACCTTGTCTCGAAAAACCAAAAAAAAAAAAACCAATAATCAAATGTCTTAACTTTTAAAATGTTTATAGAAGTAAAATGTTAATGTTTTTACTACTTACAATAATTTATAGAGAGACAAAAAGGGCAAGCACACACATGCACACATACGAATGTGCGTTTTGGAGACAGTCTATAACTCTGGTTAACCTGGAGCTTACTTTGTAGACCAGGCTGACTGGAACTTGTGGTGATCCTCCTGCCTCTTCCTCCCCAGTGCTGAGATCACAGGTGTATGCCATCAAGCTCAGCCTTTTGCAAAAAGAATATTTGATAATAATTTATCAAACATCATAACGTTCTGTAGTGGGATTTGGGCATATTCAGATTTTGATTTCTGTATATACTGGGAATATGTATAACAAGACTGATCCAAATGTGTTTCTCTGACCGAATGGTATATTCTCAGACCCTCTGAGAATAACGTCCCAAAGTAATTCTCAAGTGCTGGAATTTTACCAAAGCCGCAGGACTGACTGACTGTCTTGAGTTTTTCCTGTCTGAGGATTATGTCATTGGGCGTGGCCTCCTGAGCCAGCTTGAGCAGCTTTCTGCTGCACTGCAGTGGCTCCTAGTGTTGAACTGCAGGATTTGCTACAAAGCCCTGACTCACGGCCTGGAGTGGGCCATGGAGCCTGCTTGATTAGGAAGTGCAGGCAGCAGGCTGAGACCCGGTGTCCAGACACATCTCTTCTGTGATTGCATTTGTATGAATGATGACTGTCAGGGAGGAAATGCTTCAAGGTTTTCAGTTGTACCAAGGATTCCTGTTAGTGGTTATAGAACGTTCTTTTCTTTCTTCCTTTTTTTTTTTTTTTTGGTTTTTCTAGACAGGGTTTCTCTGTATCTCTTGCTGTCCTGGACTTGCTTTGTAGACCAGGCTGGCCTCAATCTCACAGAGATCCACCTGCCTCTGCCTCCCGAGTGCTGGGATTAAAGGCGTGTGCTACCACACTCGGCTAGAACGTTCTTTTATTGTCTATGTTACTTGAGTGTTAGTTGGTGATTCATTTTATATGATTATGGGAAAGTTTAGTGAACTGAAGGAGATAGATAGATAGATAGATTCCCTGTGTAACACCCCTGTGTGTCCTGGAACTCACTCTGTGTTGGGATGAGACAGCCTGAGGCGTGTCTTTATGTGCTTTGTCTTAAGCTCACAATTGCAAGACTGCAGGCATGAGTGTAGCCATGAGGCAGCAGGGTTATCTTGTAATATAGCCTGATTTGAGTGGTTGGAAAGTCAGTTGATTTATAAAGGGTTTTTGGAATAGCTTTTTAAAAGTTAAAAGACCTTCCTAGGCATTCTAAATGTGTTTACTTGTGCAGGTCCAGGCGGGAGTCCTACACGAGAAGAACATGTCGGGTCTCTTGGCACAGTTTGGCTTTGCCGGCTAGATGAGTGGCTGGCTGAGTGCTGGGCGCTCAGCCCTCCGTAGCACTGGGCGGAGTCCCTGGCAGTCATGCTCCGCAGTCTTCGATGGCCACGTGCTATTAGGGAGCCATTCAGCTCTGCACCTGCTGTTCAATACCTACCCGCTCTGCACAGTCTTTCCTCAGCTGAGGTGCAGAGTGCTAACACAGTCAAGAGCAGGGACTGGTATGCTGGGAGAGGTGGCATGCCGCCTCTGGGGTGGGCACTGCCTGTATCTCAGTGTGCCTGAGGCCTCCAGGGTACTATTGGAAGATGTCAGCTCCACATAAGGACAGCAGATACTTAAAAAAAAAAAAAAAAAAAAGAGGTAGGCTGGGCATGGTGGCACACCCCTTTAATCCCAGCACTCAGGAGGTGGAGGCAGGTGGATCTCTGTGAGTTCTAGGTCACCCTGGTCTACAGAGTGAGTCCAGGACAGCCAGGGCTGTTACACAGAGGAACTCTGTCTGGAAAAAACAAAACAAAACAAAACCACTGGGTAGTACTAGGCATACTAGACTGTTCGCCACCCATTTCTTCCTCCCATTCCTAAGATTATATCAAAAACAGTTGTTTGGAAAAAATATCTCTTGGATAAATACATTACATATCGTGTTTTTAAGTGTAAGTTTTGTTTTTAAAGTTAGCTTACAAAGAAATGGTTTTCACTATGGCATTTGGATACATAGATGTCATCTTGCTTTGTCATTCAGTCCCGTTCCCCAAATAACTCCCACTTCTCTCTTCATCTCACATGTGTGCCATTACCTTTTTACTCCCTCCCCTCTCACAGTCCTCTTTCTACACGCCACCCTCAACTTAAATCCAAAGCCCACATAAGAGAGAAGACATTTAGTCTCTGATTTCTGTTTATTCACTTAGCCCGGTGATCTCCAGCTCCACACATTTTTTGCAAACATCATGATTTTGAATTTTGCTTTTGTCTCATTTTAAAACCGGCAAAGCAGACAGTGTTTTCTCTGGCTCTGTATTTTATACCTGAATTTCAAGGTGTAATTGCTAACAGACGCCTTGAAGATCCCCCAGTTCAGTGTCCCACGCCCTTCTCCACTCATGAATTTGAAGTGCACACCACTCAGCCTCTGTTAGCATCTTCTGTTAGGTTTATTGCCTTTTCACCTACCTCTGATTAAAAATGGAAGGTGAGACTGATGTGGCGGCTCAGGCCTTTAATCCCAGCACTCAGAACCCTAGGCCAGCCAGAGTTATACAGTGAAGCCCTGTGTGGGGGTGGGGGAGATATAAAAAAAGAAACATATTAAATAATCCTTTTAAACAAACCCATAAATTGTAGATTTTGCTAATGCTGATACTTCACACTGCGAGTCATTGTGGAGATAATTCAGCTAGAATGTTCAATTTTGGAGGTTATTGATAGAGAAGTTTGCATTGTCTTTTAGTTGTATTATGGTTTTTTGTTTGTTTTTGTTTTACTTTGTTTTGTTTTTCTTTCTTTTTTTTTAAAGATTTATTTATTATGTATACAGTGTTCTGTCTGCAGGTATATCTGCAGGCCAGAAGAGGGGACCAGATTTCATAATGGATGGTTGTGAGCCACCATGTGGTTGCTGGGAATTGAACTCATGACCTCTGGAAGAGCAGCCAGTGCTCTCTTAACAGCTGAGCCATCTCTCCAGCCCTGTTTTGTTTTTCAAGACAGGGTCTCTCTGTGTAGGCCTGGCTGTCCTGGACTCACTTTGTAGACCAGGCTGGACTTGAACTCACAAAGATCAGCCTGCCTCTGCCTCCCAAGTGCTGGGATTAAAGGCGTGCGTCACCACGCCTGTTGTATTGTTAATTTGAGACTAGAGTCTCACTATATAGTCCTGCTGACTTGAAACTATGTAGATCATGCTGGCTTTGAACTCACAAAGATCCACTTGCCTGTGCCACCCAGGTGCTAGAATTAAAGGCCTGTGGTGCCATGCCCAGGTCATTCTTACAATTTTTTCCAGAATTTTGATTTTTAGTTTGGAAGTACGGCTCACATGCCTCTTGAAGCTCTTTACTCCTAAGTTCCAGTAAGCTTGTTGTGTGGCCTGTGTGCTGCGTGGGCCCTACATTGTCCATGTTTTCCATTAGCTTGGGTGGAAGAGGCACTTCTATCTGAAGCCCACAACACACTGACAGGTGCTCGACGGAGCAGGGGAAAGCTGGGTGATTGCCTCTGGGGGTATTTCTTGTCGGCAGTCATCCAGAGTGGGCTTCACCCTTGGCCTGGCCCTGCTGTGTGCTAGTGAAAAGCTTATGTGGAAGCGTGGGCTCTTCATTCTCATGGGTGCTTTCCAGCTGGGTGTCTTGACCATTTACTTACTTACACTCTGTACCTGGAAAACAGGGCTAATAGTCCTTCCAGCCTAAGGCTGACTGTGTCACATGGAAATGCTTGTCATGTCATGTGTTAAGAGCTGAATATACAGCTGAACAGACCCCACTTGGGATGGAAAGGACTTGTGTTCTTGGGACACAGAGGGTGAGTCCAGTGGCCAGGAACAGTGACAGTTGACAGAAACTGCTGGTACTGCCCACATCTCTGAGGCTTCACTTGTGTCCTCTTTAATCTTCAACAACCCAGGCACTCAGTATTGTCTGGACGACACAGAGAAGTCAGCCTCCTTGTTCCCAAGATCACGCAGCAAACAAATGTCTGACTTAGGAGTCAGGAAAAACAGGTAGTGCCAGCACCCTGGGCTTTAGAAGTGGGGGAGGGTAGGAAGAGGTTCAGTCTCTAAGACTTGATAGATAAGAAATTATAAATGCCAATGTGATTTGATACTGTTGTCGTTTGTAGAGGACGTTGGTGATGAAGGAGAAGAGGAGAAAGAATTCATTTCCTATAACATCAACATAGACATTCATTACGGGGTGAAGTCCAATAGGTGAGTAGTGTGAGCGCCATTGTGATAGTGTGCCGCTGGTCTGTGACGCTGGCCTGTGCCGCTGGTCTGTGCCGCTGGCCTGCTGGACCTGTTCTAGTCAGTGTAACCTCTGAAACATTCCAGTTTTAATTGCCATACCTGGGACTGGTCTTACATTTGAGCTGTCATGTACTTACTCATTGTTTCAGGTTTCAATCAGACTGTACTCCTTTGGTTTAATAATAATCTCTGCTTTTATCTTATTTTCATCATTATAAATGAGTAGTCAGCATTCTTGTGCACAGGCCTGATTCCTTCTTTTCAGGATAAATTCTTGAAGCTAGTATTACTAGTTCATAGGAAAGGCATCATTAAAGTCTCAATGCATCTTTCCAGATTTTCCACCTACCAGAAAGCTTATATCAACTTCTAATTCCAGTAGAAACTTTCAAGTTTCCATGTGTGAAAACTGTCATTATTCTGCGTAAACTTCTTAAGCAATTTCAAGACTACAGAGGAGTTGCTGAGTATAGTGGTACACACTGTAACCCCAGCTTTTAGGAGGCTGAATATAGTAATCTAATGCTTGGGCTAGCCTGGTCTACATAGAAGGGAAAAACTCTCAAAGGAAAAAGAAATTTTAAAGGAGGGGGGTGCAGAAGTCTGTGGATAGTGCATAAAGCTCTTAGATAGCATTTGCCCCGAGTGGTTTGGGGAAGCACAGTGATAGAACACTTACCTAACTAGCACTGCAAAACATGTAAATCAGTTTTGTTTTGTTTTGAGACAGGGTTTCTCTGTGCAGCTCTGGCTATTCAGGACTCGCTTTGTAGACCAGGCTGGCCTCGAAATCAGAACCACCTGCCTCTGCCTCCCGAGTACTGGGATTAAAGGCAGGCGCCACCACACCTGGCTCATAAACCAGTTTTTCCTTCAGTTTCCCATCTTTTGCAGTACTGAAAGGACTTTACCCCTGGGTGGGTCACAGTACAACCTACAGGATTCTTTCCTCTACTTCCACCGTGTAGGTTCTAAGGTGGAGGACCCGGGTGTTGAGCTCAGGTTGGTGTTGCATCATGGGCCCTTATCCACTGACCTATCTCATTGACCCATGTGATATTTAGGGAAATAGGAAATCTGGTTGAAGTGGTGTCTAGAGTTGGGTGGGGAAGAGGGTTCAAAAAATAAGTGAAACTGGGAGAGATGGCCAGTTCAGCAGGTGTAGCTTTTATTTATGGAAGTTGACATGACAGTGAACAGGTCCATGGTGTACCTTAGTGCAGGTAAGATTGGCATGCAGCTTACAGATGCTTGAGCAGTTTGGTTTAAGCCAGAACTGTGAATTCTGCCAGCCTCATTGCTACCTTTGCCTGGTGTTATAGGGACATGCTATAACTGTGTTCTGATGCAGGATACAGTCATTCTCTCCCACAGTGGGAAAGGACAGTCACAGCTAGAAAAGCAGCCAATGAATTCTGGATGTTTGGTTGTCTGAGACAGAGTCTCACTCTGTATCCCTGGCTGGCTTGAAACTCACAGGGATACCCATGTTTCTGCCTTCTGAATGCTGAGATTAAAGCTGTGTGCCACAGCTCATTCTGTCCTTAATATAATTCTAAGTTAAACACTCGAAGTTTTAATTTGTTTCCAACATTAAAAGTAATTAAAACTGGGACTCCTCCTCTATTCTGATTTCTTCTTTTGCTTCTTAGCTTGGCGTTCATCAAGCGAGCCCCTGTGATTGATGCAGATAAACCAGTGTCTTCCCAGCTCCGTGTGCTCACTCTCAGTGAAGATTCGCCCTATGAGACACTACATTCTTTCATCAGCAATGCAGTGGCTCCTTTCTTTAAATCCTACATCAGGGAGTCTGGCAAGGCAGACAGGTAAGAACTGCTTTCTTACTTCAGCTTGGCTCCATCAAGTCATGAGGTTTATCTCACTGATACTTGACAGATGTTAAACAATGCTCTTCGAAGGCCACTAGTGCTCTAATTTTAAGATGCTTCTGTCTTTGTAGGGATGGTGATAAGATGGCTCCTTCAGTTGAAAAAAAGATTGCAGAGCTTGAGATGGGACTCCTTCACCTGCAACAGAATATTGAGATCCCAGAGATCAGCTTGCCAATTCATCCCATTATCACGAATGTTGCAAAGCAATGTTATGAGCGTGGAGAAAAGCCCAAAGTTACAGATTTTGGTGATAAGGTTGAAGACCCAACTTTTCTTAACCAGTTACAGTCTGGAGTTAATCGGTGGATTCGAGAGATTCAAAAGGTAAGGGCATTGCACTTGAAAGCCATTGTGAGGTGGTTTGTCCTTTAATGTCTGTGGGAAACTGCCCCAAGTTCTTCTGTTGTGATATTGTGACAATAGGAGCCCCTCAACCTGCTAGGGATGTTCATGCAGAGTAGTGAGTATACTGTCAACTGGGAGAGCATTTAACCCAGCCATCTTGCCAAGCTTGAAACCAAGCCCGTCACATATATAGGGGAAGGATAGATTTGAGATTTACTAGTTGATGTCATCTTGTCTTCGAAGGTGACCAAACTTGACCGAGATCCAGCATCAGGAACTGCCTTGCAGGAAATCAGCTTTTGGCTAAACTTGGAACGCGCATTGTACCGCATCCAGGAGAAGCGGGAGAGCCCAGAGGTCCTCCTGACTCTGGACATCTTGAAGCATGGCAAGCGTTTCCATGCCACTGTCAGCTTTGACACTGACACAGGTAAAGTCCAGAGCCGATAATCTGATGCATAAGCTACGGTCTTGCTTCTTAAAGTCTTTGACGATTTAGATGGAAATTAGTAGATGCATTTTGGGATCAGACCCAGGCCCAGCCTTATATGTGCCAGACAAGTACTGTAGCAGTGGGACACACCCTAAACACTACTATTCTAACTCTCAACTCTTTTTCTTTACTGTGTCCTGTCTCATCTTGCCCTCAGTTCTACGGGATAAAATTCTAGGGCTGTCCTCCCTACTTATTTCTTTCCTCTTCATGGCTTTTGAGAAACTAAGACATGTTCTAGACCTGAGGTTAGTACGCCCTGGTATTTGCTCTCCTGTCTCTTTACTGTGTGGTTGCTGGGTAGTCAGGTGAGCTTTTAGTCTGGACTGGAGATGGTAATTGCTGAGGAAGGAAGAAGCATGTGTGTTGCTTTTCCTCCTCTTCTTTCATACTCCTTACTTTCTCACTCTCCTCCTTATCCTGAATGGTCAGTAATTGCAGAGCTGGCATGGTGTGCACACCCCTACCTCAGCACATCCTCTCCTTGCCCCCAGCATTGAAAATTGACCCAGTGTCTCTCAGGTACTGAGTAAATGCTCTTCACCAAGCTATCCCCCAACCTAGTCACAGAGCTTTGGAGGTAGAAGTAGGATTCTTAAGTCACGGCCAGTCTGGTCTACATAGCAAGACCCTTGTTTCAAAAAGACCAAAGGATATGAATGTAGCTCAGTGGTAGAGGAGTGCTTGCTTAGCTAACATAGGTCTTGGGTCCAGTCCCCAATTCTGTAGTACATTAACTAAATTTGTTTTTTAATAGGGACAGTGGGACTAAAGTTGCACTGGCATATCCTAAACACAGAAAGATTTCTGTGAAACATTTCTATAGGCTCCATAGACACAAAGATCAAGTGATTAAGACCCATTTATTTCCTCCCCACAAAATGTGGTACTCAACATTTTAAGTGAGGAAATTTCAAGTAGAGTCCTACAGGCTTCATGACCACCTTAAAACTGTTGACTGGGCATTCACCAACACTGATATGTACATATGTAACTGCTGAGCAGTCTTTCAGCCCAACTCTGCTCCCCCCCAGGCAGGGTTTCTCTTTGTAGCCCTGACTGTCCTGGAACTTGTATTTGTAGACTAAGCTGGCCTCAGACTCACAGAGATCCACCTGACTCTGCCTGGGATTAAAGGCATGTGCCGCTATGCCCAACTTCAACTCTGCCCTTAAGAAAAGCAAAACTAGGGGTTGGAGAGATGACTCAGAGGTTAAGAGTACTGACTGCTCTTCCAGAGGTCCTGAGTTCAATTCCCGGCAACCACATGGTGGCTCCCAACTGTCTATAATGAGATCTGGTGCCTTCTTCTGGCCTGCAGGCATACATGCAGACAGAACACTGTATACATAATAAATAGAAATCTTCAAAAAGAAAAAGAGAAAAGCAAAACTGAGTCCATGCTAGGGGTGTTGATAGATCTTCTTCAAATATCATGAATGATTTTCTGTAACTAAAATATTTACAGCTTCAAAATAGATTTCATAGTTAAAACATAGTTTACTTGACTTTATTACTTTCCATGAAAGCCATTAACCATTTCTCTAATCTAGGTCTCAAGCAGGCATTAGAAACAGTGAATGACTACAATCCTCTGATGAAAGATTTCCCTCTGAATGACCTGCTGTCTGCCACTGAGCTGGACAAAATACGGCAGGCACTTGTTGCAATTTTCACACATCTGAGAAAAATCCGAAACACAAAATACCCCATCCAGCGGGCCCTGCGTCTTGTGGAGGCAATTTCCAGAGACTTGAGTTCTCAGTTGCTCAAAGTCTTGGGCACTAGGAAGTTGATGCACGTAGCTTACGAAGAGTTTGAAAAAGTAAGTCATAGTTGTTAGAAAGCCACCCAGAACCAGTGAGATAAATGTGACGCAGTGACAATCCTATCTGGAAAATTCCGCTCTAGGTCATGGTGGCTTGCTTCGAAGTCTTCCAGACGTGGGATGATGAATACGAGAAGCTCCAAGTGCTGCTGAGAGACATTGTCAAAAGGAAGAGGGAGGAGAACCTCAAGATGGTGTGGCGCATCAACCCTGCTCACAGGAAGCTTCAGGCCCGCCTTGACCACATGAGAAAGTTCCGACGCCAGCACGAACAGCTGAGAGCTGTCATTGTCAGAGTCCTGAGGCCACAAGTATGTCTGTCGCGGACATTCGCACACTCCTTGTTTTGATGCCTCTTTTTAATTAATTCTTCTAAAGAATGAACTACTTTGTGCTTAGTGTTTCTCTTTAGTTTGCCTTTGTCACTTGTCAGTTTTGAGATCTCTGGGTGCTACATTGTGTTGTGATAAGTATTTGGATACTTGGTGTGCTCAGCATTGGTGCAGCTCAGAGGCAGAGCACTGGCCTAGAGTATGTGAGGTCACACAAGCCTGTGTGTGAGTGCTCCACCCATTCCTTCTGCCCTTCACCTTGACTACATTGGAGCTAAACACCCTGGGCATTAGATTGTAGTGTGTGACTTCAACAGCGTCCTTCAACAATATACCATAATAAATTACGAGTAATTACTGTTTATCTCTGAGTTTTATTAAAACACTTCTGTGCTTGTTTTGTTTTGTTTTCAAGACAGAGTTTAGAGTTTCTCTGTGTAACAATACTGACTATCTTGGAACTCGCTTTGTAGACCAGGTTGGCCTTGAACTCACAGAGATCTACCTGCCTCTGCCTCCAGAGTGCTGGGATTAAAGGCATGTGCCACCACCTCTTGGCAGGGTTCCCTTTTTCTTTATACACTTTTGGGGTAGGGTATTTTGGTTTTTTGTTTGTTTGTTTGTTTTTCTCTGTTTTGTTCCATCCTGGGGATTGAACCCAAGGTCCTGTGCATGCAAGTCAAGTGCTCTGTTGCTAAGCCACATCCCAGTCCTGTATATGGACTGTAGAGACAGAAATGTGCAAGGAGATCTTTATAGTGTAGTCATGCTTGAATTGTGATTATAAAGTTTATATAGCTGATGATAATCCTGTGGTCTGCATATGACAGAATAACCCTCATTTGCAAATATTTTTTGTTCCAAATTTTTCTTTTAGGTCACAGCAGTTGCACAACAGAACCAAGGAGAGGCACCTGAACCCCAAGACATGAAAGTGGCTGAGGTCCTCTTTGATGCTGCGGATGCCAATGCTATCGAGGAGGTGAACCTGGCCTATGAGAATGTCAAGGAAGTAGATGGGCTGGATGTTTCCAAAGAAGGTACAGAGGCTTGGGAGGCTGCCATGAAGAGATATGATGAGAGGATCGACCGTGTGGAGACCCGTATCACTGCCCGCCTTCGAGATCAGCTTGGCACAGCGAAGAATGCCAATGAGATGTTTAGGATTTTCTCCAGGTTCAATGCACTGTTTGTCCGCCCACACATCCGAGGGGCCATTCGTGAATACCAAACCCAGCTAATCCAGCGTGTAAAAGATGACATCGAATCTCTGCATGACAAGTTCAAGGTGCAGTACCCGCAAAGCCAAGCTTGTAAAATGAGTCATGTCCGTGACTTGCCCCCTGTATCAGGGTCTATCATCTGGGCTAAACAGATTGACAGACAGCTCACTGCCTACATGAAGCGAGTGGAAGATGTCCTGGGCAAGGGTTGGGAGAACCACGTGGAAGGGCAGAAGCTGAAGCAGGATGGAGACAGCTTTCGTATGAAGCTCAACACCCAGGAGATATTCGATGACTGGGCGAGGAAGGTTCAACAACGCAACCTTGGTGTCTCAGGGCGCATCTTCACCATCGAGAGTGCTCGCGTGCGGGGCCGCACTGGGAACGTCCTCAAGCTAAAGGTGAATTTCCTTCCAGAGATCATAACCCTCTCCAAAGAAGTCCGAAACCTCAAGTGGCTTGGCTTCCGAGTGCCACTTGCAATTGTGAACAAGGCTCACCAAGCCAACCAACTCTACCCATTTGCCATCTCACTGATTGAAAGTGTCCGGACTTACGAACGTACCTGTGAGAAGGTGGAGGAGCGCAACACCATCTCACTGTTGGTGGCCGGCTTGAAGAAGGAGGTGCAGGCCTTGATCGCAGAAGGAATCGCCTTGGTGTGGGAGTCATACAAACTTGACCCCTATGTTCAGCGCCTGGCAGAGACAGTGTTCAACTTCCAAGAGAAGGTGACTTAATTTGACCTTTCAGAGTTTATGGTTGATCTAGTCACTAAGTCAGGGAACACACTAGTTCTCCACAGCAGTCTGTAAGGTTGATGCTAAGCCCACTGGAGCTGGGGGAGGAGAGACAGTTCCTGGCTGTTCACTGTTGGAGTGGGGCTTTGGGAATGCTGGCGATTAACACCCTGAGAAACGTAGATAGAGAAGGACATCGGAGGCTGATAAGCATGTGGGTACAGCTGAAGGGAGAGGTGGGGGCTGGCTGTCCATGGACCAGAGTTTTTCATGAGAGGAACTTGAATGAGCCTTAGAGCCAGCAGTATTTCAGTACTAAATGCACCCTCCTGCAGGTGGATGACCTACTGATTATTGAGGAAAAAATCGACCTGGAGGTCCGTTCCTTGGAGACCTGCATGTATGATCACAAGACGTTCTCTGAAATCTTGAACAGAGTCCAGAAAGCAGTGGATGACCTAAACCTGCACTCCTACTCCAATCTGCCTATCTGGGTCAACAAGCTGGACATGGAGGTATATGCGGCTGGGTTGACCAGAGCACTTTTCATCTCAGCTGTTTTCTGTGGGTGTAGGCCCTGGTAGGTATGGTCTTTAGTTTGTCTGGAAAGCATTTTTCTATGATACTTACTTAGTTCAGTTGCTCCAGAATCCCTCAGCTAATGCCACAGCTGAACGCTGTGGTCCCTGTCCCTGGCAGTTCTCATCTGGGAACAGGGAGTTGGGGCACAAAGGAGAGCTCTTCTTTTTGCTGGATATTTGATAGGTTCCTGTCAGTCTTTCCCTCCTGTTCATATGATTTAAGAGTTTTTGTTTTGGTATTGTATTTTCCTTTTTGGTGGCAGTGGTGGTGCTGGGGTGGAGTCCAGGGCCTTGCTCGGCACTGCTCCATTCCTCGGCTCTTAGCCCTCCAGGCCCCCTTCTCTGATCACTACCCCCTCTACACCTAAGGCTTTAGAAGAGTGAGCCCAGGGCCAGGGCTTTTCTTATCACTGCATTTGGAGAGGACAAGTCACTAGAGAGGCTTAGGCAAGGACCTGTTTCATAGCAGAGATCCCAGATAGAATTTGGTTCTCCCCTTAAATTTAAAATGGTATCCACACCTAGGATATGGTAAGAAGGAAAGTTAGCATCCTGCAGATGGTGTGGATGGCCCTCAGCACATTTCCTGGGGTGTTGTATGGCCCAGGACAAAGACATGCAGATGCAGAGGTTGTCTATCACACAGAAAATTTGCCTGGTTCTGAACAGAGAAGGCTTTCTTCCAGTTGTTGAAGAAAGATGGCTTGATCTCCCAGCTGCAGCTTCTGTAGTTTCATCTCTAAAGTGACTTCCAAGCCCAGAAACAGCCCTTCAAGTGGGTTTCCATCATAAGCAGCAGCTACAAAGAGCTTAACTGCTTACGTGGTATTAAGTCTCCTTGTCACTTAGGAGCTGGAGAGACTGGCAATTCACAAGTCCCAGAGGTGGAGATCGCAGGGGCTGCAGATGTGTCGGAAGTGACAGGATTGTAGCTGGAAACTCGACTTTGGCCACCTGCGGCCTCTCATGCTTGTGCTTTGGGGTCTGACCTTCAACAGCAGCCGCTCAGTGCCTGTGCTTTCTCTGTAGATTGAAAGGATACTGGGCGTCCGTCTGCAGGCTGGGCTTCGAGCTTGGACCCAGGTTCTTCTCGGACAAGCTGAAGATAAAGCAGAAGTTGACATGGACACAGACGCTCCGCAAGTCAGCCACAAGCCTGGTGGAGAGCCAAAGATCAAAGTGAGTGTCTCCCATGGCACTCCTCTGGGTATAGCAGAACAAGTTCCTCCCCCTGAGAAGTTCCTCTAGAAGCTGAGGCAAGAGGACCACAAGTTCAAGGTCAGCCTGGGCTATGTAGTGAGACCCTGTCCCAAACAAAAGTGTCTGTGAGGGCAAGGTCAGAGGTGTAGCTCAGTGTTAGAGCACTTACTTATAATGTGGGAGGCCTGGACTGGATCCCTGCTACTGGGACTAGGACTGGGTGTGTATATAGTGCCTATAAGGACGTCACCTTTTTCACCTTACGGTGGAAAAGCCTGACTGACACCATTGAACGTTAGCACCACCAGTGATGTGGATGCTACCACGGACTTGTAATGTCTTGTGATGGCAAGGGCATCCCCAGAAAACTTACAAGAAAAATAGGTCACACTGAAGCATTCTCCACAGCGTCTGACCAGGGCAGAAAATGCCACAGGCTGGAATGGGTTGAGGCGCTAGGACAACCAAAGTCTAATGTAGCATGAGGCAAGCCATACCAGTGTCAGCAGAAAGCTGCTGAAACGCTTGGTGCTCTCTTTGCAAATCTCCTGTCAGTTTACGATAATTTCAAAACAGCTCTAAAAAAATTAAAAGTCTATTTTATGAAACATTCATAGGGTCGTGTGCACCATTGCACACTTGTGGAAGTCAAGGGACACCTAGTGGGAGTCAGTGCAAACTTAGTCGCCAAGGCTGAGCCACGGCCACCTTTACTAGCTGAGCCAGCTCATGAGCCTGTGAGCATTCTTTTAAAAGTATTGTCTGAGGAAAGAATGAGGTGCATATGAATGCTAGGTTGTAACAGTAAAAATTTTTTACTTATCACACAAGGTCCTTCAAATCATTGGAATTAGGTGAGGTCAGGCTGGAGAAACCTGTCAGTGGTTAGACAACCTGTCACTTAACTATCTATTGTCTGTGTGTCACCCAGTGTACCTGGTACTTATCTATCCTGGAACTACCTCAAGACTGGGCTCATAACCTTGAATCTAGATTTGAAGAGTATTCTACTGTGCCCATCTGATGAAGTACTTGGCAAAAGTCTGTTCTGTTAGTGTTACCTGGTATGAAATGCAGCCTCTTAAATTTAGGCATGCTACATAAATCTGCTTCCTACTCTTATTGGAACTTTACTTTACAGGAACAAATACCAAAAATCTCTGACCCTTCCACAATTTGATTATTTGGGGCAATAAATATATATATTTCCTAGTAATAAAATTGTTCTTTAGCAAAACGAAACAACAAATAAATAAATATATTGTATTCCAGTGAAATGATGAGTGTGTCTAAGTTAATAGGTTCATTACCCAGTGGAGATAAAGCTGGGTTTCTGTGCTAGCCTGAAGCACTGACTGCTAACACAGGCAGAGGAGAGATCAGTCCCCATATGGTTGGCAGCAGTGCCCACCTCCCACTGTCTCAGTGATACTGGTTTTCATGCCCCAAGTCTTTTATTGAGATGCGAATTTCCATGACTGCCTACTGTGTGTCCCGACCCAGGAACCGGGGCACTTGGAGCAGATGAAGCGGTGCCTGCCCCCAACCTCCTGTTCTCTTAAAGGGACAAATGGGAAATAGCCTAGGAGCCCATCTGATAAAGTGAGGGACTTTGTGGTTCTAACCAGAGATGCCATAATTTAGACAGACAAGGTTGTTAAGAACCAAAACCCTTTTGTTGAAATGTGTTGCTGAGTGAAACCAAAATCTTTCTTTTACAGAACATCGTTCATGAGCTAAGAATAACAAATCAGGTAATCTATTTGAATCCACCCATCGAAGAGTGCAGGTACAAGCTCTACCAGGAGATGTTCGCTTGGAAGATGATTGTGCTGTCCCTGCCCAGGATCCAGAGTCAGAGGTACCAGGTGAGTTAGCAGGGGCTCTAAGCACGTGTCCTCTGATGAGCTCTCTCATCTGGGACTCTGATGCTGCTTTTCAGGATGTGTCATTAAATAAGCCCCATACATGTCTTTTCATACTCAAGGTCCCCAGATTCCGTGTCCTAAGGGAAAGCTTAGCATTTGTAGCTTTTTTTTTTAATCACTTAAAAGTTTCCTTCATGGGCTTCTTTGTTTTCTTTTTTTCAGAGTCTCTATATAGCCTTGGAACTCACTGTGTAGACAGGTTTGCCTCAAACTCCTAAAGATTCTCCTATCTCTGCCTTCTGAGCACTGGTATTAAAGGTATCTGCCACTATGCCTGGCCTATGAATTTCTTTGATAATCACAGTTGCTACTGTTTTTCTCCCTACTCCTTTGTATGGTTTTGGATGTAGGGTTTCACTGTATAGTCCCAGCTGACTTCCTACCTCAGCCTCCTGAATTCCAGGATGGCCACACCCAGCTCTGCTTTTAGAGGAAATTTCAAGCTCATGCCAGTGTGGGGATTGTAAACTCCTGCCTTCAGCCTTACTTACCAGTTTGGAGCTATTCTCACTTAATTTGTACATTCCCACTGACAAGTTTAAAGCAAATCCTAGGCTTTAGTCTTCCTGGTACACTTCTAGAGCCAAAGGAAAACCTAGCAGATCATTTAGTCCATGATTCTAGCCAGTGTTACTTTTAAGTAGGACTAGTGGTTTTCAAGTAAAAAGATTCCATTGTGCACTGTTCTAGAATTTAGTAATTCTGCTAGAAACACACCCTTTAAAAAAATAAATTTGGGCTGGAAAGATGACTCAGCAGTTAAGAGTACCCGCTGCTCTTCCAGAGGTCCTAAGTTGAGTTCCCAACTCAGTTGAGTGGTGGCTCATAACCATCTATAGTGAGATCTGGTGCCCTCTTCTGGTGTGCAGGCATACATAATTCAATACATAACATTGATACCTATTAAATAAATAAATCTTGAAAAAATAAATTTATTTTTATTTTACACATATGAATATTTGCCTGAATGTATTTATGTTTACCATGTGTGAGTGGTGCCTATGTAGGCCAAGAGAAATGGTTGGATCCCCAGGTGCTGGAAACTGAACCCCGATCCTCTGGAAAAGCAGCCAATGCTCAGGACCACTGGGCCATCTCTCCAGCCCCAAAACACACCCTTTTTCCCCCCCTTGACTTTGACCATAAATGTCACACTGTCAAGGGTTTGTTTGTTGTTGTTGTTTTAACTACATTTATTTGGGGTGTGTTTGTGCATACACATACTCTTTTTCACATATAACAGTGAGAAAGTGGAGGTCAGAGAACACCCTACAGGTCAGGTATATTTTTCCTTCCACCTTGTAGGTTTGTTCTGGGAATTGAACTCAAGACATCAAGTTTGGCAGCAAGTGTCTACTGAGCCATCTCCCTGGTCCTTATAGTATGTTTTGCCCAGCTAAACAAAATCTTGCTATGAGTTTTGGTTTCTATCCCAGTCTTTTACATATAGTCTTTGGGATCCTCTTTGTCCAGTTCTGTGTTTAAGGCTTTGCACTGTCTTATTTCTCTGCAGACTGGACAGATGCGAGCTAGCCTGTGTATAGCTCCCAGCACTCACAGATAGTTCTGCACCCTTCAGCCAGCTCTGCTCTGACACAGCCACCTCCACATTCACACTTGCAACCTGACCCTCACCCTGAACCAGGCCCTTCTCTTCAGTTGCTGCTTCCCATTTCCCCTCTGTCCCATAGCCATGACTTGGTACTCTACTTGTTGTCTTGGATTTGATCTTGCTCTACTCCTTCCTCTCTCATCCTTCTTTCCACCCAGTCCAGAAATCATGGGTCCCTCCGACTTCTGTCATTACTGTCTTTAACGTTCATCCTGGGTCTGTTTCACCATAGTCACTGTTCCCACTCTATCAAAAGAACTACTGTTGCCTTGGGTTACCGTTTCCTCCTACCGTTCTCTCTGCCTCTGCTCCCTAAAATCAGTCTTCATTTACGTGGTAACCCTGACTTGCTCCTCTATGAGCCCTCTAGTAGCCTGCTATCTCTCTTGCTATAAAGCTTCAGTCCTGGTGCTCTTTGGCCTTTCTGACCTTCGTTTCTGTTTTGCTCAGACCTCACTGCACTCTTGCTGGCCCTCAGCCTTGCAGACGGACTGCTCACTGGCCTTTTGCATGAGGCACTCTCTGTTCTCGCAGTTCCTGAAAGCACATACCCCTTCCCCCTTTCCATCTCTGTTCACATATCACCTTCTGATAATGCGTTCCTGGTTTTCTGTTAAAGGCCCAATCTGCGATAGGCGTGTAGCTCAGCGAGTGGTAGAGTGCTTATAAACATGCTCAAGGCATGTTGATCCTCCGGTCAATCCTCTGTAACTATAAAAAATGAAAAAAATAGGGCTGGAGAGGTGGCTCAGAGGTTAAGAGCACTGGCTGTTCTTCCCAAGGTCCTGAGTTCAATTCCCAGCAACCACATGGTGGCTCACAGCCATCTACATTGAGATCTGCCCGGGCATATATGTAGAGCAAATACTGTATACATAATAAATAAATAAATGTTTTAAAAAATGAACAAAATACAACCATTCCCTGGCACACCCTGTTCTCCCTACTTATTCTGCATAGACTTTCTTTCCATATAGCTATCTGCATATGCATGTCCTTTGCTCCCTTCACTATAGAATGTGACTTCATGTGAGTGGGAGTTTCTATTTCTCGTACTTAGATTGAGGTCTAGCATGTAGAGATAAATCCTCAGGCAGTTCAGGTGAACCAAAGATTCCCTGCATTCTTCAGCTGCTCTTCCCTTGTGCCATTAGTGACTGCATATTTTCCAGTTTGTTCTGGAACTCTGCTGTTCCTTTTATTGGTTTAATAACTTAAATATAATCAGGTTTCTTGTTACTTGTGTATAAGGAAAATACAGTCTCTTAATATTTTTTGATCGTGACTTTTTTGCAACATTTTCAGTAAGTAAAAGGTGAGTGAGATTGGCATTGTATACTCTGTTTATGTCTGGCTCTGGTTGCTCAGGTGGGAGTGCATTATGAATTGACTGAGGAAGAGAAGTTCTATCGGAATGCTTTGACACGCATGCCCGATGGCCCTGTCGCCCTGGAAGAGTCATACTCTGCGGTAATGGGCATTGTGACTGAAGTTGAGCAGTATGTTAAGGTAAGACACTTGATTCTATCTAAATGCCTTGGGTACTCTGTTTTAGACTGCAAGACTATGAGAGAAGGGCTGGGGTGTAACTCAGAGGCCCTAGGTTCAATCCCAAGCACCACCAAAAGAGGAAGAAAGAAAGAAAGAAAGGAGAAAATCCTGGGAAGCTAATAGGTCTTGATAGCTACGGCTCAAAGGACAACACTTGCTTTGTTTATATTTGTTTGGTTATTATCTGTCCATCTTCTGTCTGTTTGTTTATGTTGAGACAAGGTCTTATTCCTCATTCTAGCCCTGGCCTGGAATTACTTTGTAGACCAGGCTGACCTAGAACCTGGAATTCTTTTGTCTCCTGAGAACTTGGATTACACGTGTGTCACCACACCTGGCTGGGTCTTACTCTGCAGCTTTGGCTTGTCTCTGGCTATGTAGATCAGACTTGCCTTGAACTCACAGAGTTCCGCCTGTGTCTGCTTCACGGTGCTGGGATTAAAGGTGTGTGCCACCACACCCAGCAATATTTGCTTATTTTAAAGCCAAGAGTGAATAGTAGGATAAATCTTGTGTAGTCTTAACTATGGTTTTCAAGAAAAATAAATTTCTCCTTTTGCTGTATAAATTCTGAGACTCTGAAGTGAGTTTTCTAATGGTGTGAAAACATGAATTTGGACTGTGGGCATAGTGGTTACTAGTGTATAATAAATAGTCTGCAGAACTGCAAACTAGAATTGAACTGTGTTTCCTATTTGCAGGTTTGGCTTCAGTACCAGTGCTTATGGGATATGCAGGCAGAAAACATTTACAACAGGCTGGGGGAAGATCTCAACAAGTGGCAAGCTCTCCTGGTCCAGATAAGGAAGGCCAGAGGAACCTTTGATAATGCCGAAACCAAGAAAGAATTTGGACCGGTGGTGATAGATTATGGCAAGGTGAGCTCCACTTGTTCTGGAAAGGTGTCAGGAGGCTATGAGAGCAGTATTGGTGTTTGCCTCTTGCGTTGGCGTTCAAACACACTCCAGGAAAGAACTGACAATGTGCTGCTGTCCACTTCACTGCAGGTCCAGTCCAAGGTGAACTTAAAATATGATTCCTGGCATAAGGAGGTTCTCAGCAAGTTTGGGCAGATGCTGGGATCAAACATGACAGAATTCCATTCCCAGATCTCAAAGGTGAGAGGAATAGCAATGTTGCCCAGGGAACTGGTGGCTGCGGGTTAAGCCTGGCCCCATGGTGAAATACAACCCTCTCTCCAACAGTCTCGCCAAGAGCTAGAGCAACACTCGGTGGACACGGCCAGTACCTCTGATGCCGTGACCTTCATCACCTATGTGCAGTCTCTGAAACGGAAGATCAAACAGTTTGAGAAGCAAGTGGAAGTGAGTTCTCACATTTGACTCATGATTAGGCTGTTAATTTTGTCTGTTCTGAGGGAACACTGAGGGACTCAACCCCTAAAGGAACATTTCTTATAGTGCGGCCATCGGCTCCCATCCCACCTGAGGTGCTTGTTAGAGTGCACCATAGTAAAAAGAGGGTCAGCCAGGTGCGTTGGCACACACCTTTGATCCCAGCACTCGGGAGTTAGAGGCAGGCAGATCTCTGTGAGTTCAAGGCCAGCCTGGTCTACAAATTGAGTCCAGGACAGCCAGGACTATTACACAGAGAAACCCTGTCTTGAAAAACCAAAAAAAAAAAAGAAAAGGAGAGGGTCAGCTTCTACAAGTTGTACTCTGCCTGCTGCACACATGCTATGTGTGACACACATGCCCAAACATGTATACACATACATGGGATAAATAAACATAGCACCATGGGAACCTAGAAGTCCGCACTTTAAAAGGCTCGTGGGTGATTGTTATACACAGTTCAGTTTGAGAGCCACTGTCTCTCTGTTTAAATCTGTTACTGTTTCAGTGCTTAAGATTTGAGTGTTCTGTTACAATTCGGGATAAGGAGACAAAGCACAGTGCAGGGTACTCTCCATGGCCACTTGGTGGTGTTAGGTATAGTAACTGGCAGGCTGCTCCAGGCTCTGCGTAATGCCCTCTGACCACAGTAATTTTGAGGTGGATGATTGTGGACGAACAGATGCTTTGGTCTGTGTGTTCTGTAGTCACAGGGCCTTCTCTGGTGTTGGGATGTTGGCAGTAGCTTCTATTGTTACAGAAAAAAAAAAAAAAAAAAAAACCTTGGGAGGAAGAGGCAGGTGGATCTCTGTAAATTCTAGGCCAGCTTGGTCTACAAAGAGAGTCTAGGATAGCCAGGGCTACACAGAGAAACCCTGTCTCGAAAAACAAAACAAACAAAAATTTATCTTTTAACTCTCAAAGCTCTACCGAAATGGCCAGCGTCTGCTGGAAAAGCAAAGGTTCCAGTTCCCACCCTCTTGGCTTTACATTGACAACATCGAGGGTGAGTGGGGGGCCTTCAATGACATCATGCGCCGAAAGGACTCCGCCATTCAGCAGCAGGTGGCAAACCTGCAAATGAAGATTGTGCAGGAGGACCGAGCTGTGGAAAGCCGCACCACCGATCTGCTGACAGACTGGGAGAAGACCAAACCTGTCACGGTGAGCTTTGCTAAGCCGGCCAGCCAGTAGGGCAGCATGGGTACTTTCTGTCAGACAAGGGAAGGTGTGCTGGGGCTTAGCTTTTTAATACTAAAGACTGTCCTTGGTGGCTAAAGGCTGTGCTGGCAGCAAGTCATGTAGGCTGAGGCAGAGGGATCACCTAAGTATGTGAGTTTAGGGCAGCATAGCAAGAAAATGTCCCAATAAAAAGTGGGATGCTGGGGCTGGAGAGATGGCTCAGCGGTTAAGAGCACTGCCTAGTGCTCTTCCAAAGGTCCTGAGTTCAATTCCCAGCAATCACATGGTGGCTCACAACCATCCACAATGTGATCTGGTGCCCTCTTCTGGAATGCAGGTGTACATGCAGATAGAGCACACATATGCATAAAATAAATCTTTAAAAAAAAAAAAGTGGGATGCTGGAAATACAATTGGTAGAGACCTTAGCCAGTGTGTGGATGCCCTTAGTATTTGTAGACAGTACACGTGAAAGCCAGTTTTGTCATTTATTTATCTAGAGTGGTAATAACTGAAGCCAGGAGGTGGTTTTATGTGTTGGTTTATGTCTGTGGGTATTTTGCCTACATGGATATCTGTGCACCTGTGCATATGGTGCCTCTGCAGGCCAGAAGAGGGTGTCAGATCCCCAGGAACTGGAGTCAGACAATTGTGAGCTGCCATTTGCGTGCCAGGACTCCAACCCAGATCCTTTGGATGAGAGCAGCCAGTGCTCTTAACCACTGAGCTATCCCTCCAGCCCCCGGGAAGTGTTTTCAAATGATTAAAATGAGTTTTACTCTTTTAAGCTGTCCTTGGGCATACTCGGAATTTAGAACTTGGTTTCCCTAAACACAAGTCAAGCTTCACAAGGCAGCTGTGTGGGTCATGGAGATGCTGTTGTCTTTGTCGCTGGGCCTCCACTGTCTTTGAGGCCCTGGTGCTCCCTCTCCTGAGACAGGGCTGCCACTCTTTGTGCTCTTTCTGCTTCAGGGCAATCTGCGCCCTGAGGAGGCCCTTCAGGCCCTGACCATCTATGAAGGGAAGTTCAGCCGGCTGAAGGATGACAGAGAGAAATGTGCAAAGGCCAAGGAAGCATTGGAACTGACAGACACGGGACTCCTCAGTGGCAGTGAAGAGCGTGTCCAGGTGTGGACTTGTGTGAGGGGAGTCTGGAGAGTGCTCCACAGACTGCCATGGTCATCCCAAGGGCCTTGCCACATGCAGAGCTGCTTTATGTCCCAAGTTTAACTGTTTTGCTGTTGTCAATCACAGGTGGCCTTGGAGGAGTTACAAGACCTCAAAGGTGTCTGGTCAGAGCTTTCTAAGGTCTGGGAACAAATTGACCAAATGAAGGAGCAGCCGTGGGTCTCAGTTCAGCCTCGGAAGGTACTTGTTACAGGAGTTGTCTGTGATTCTGTCTGGTTTTAGCAGTCACAAAAAGGACTTAGCAAGGTCAGATGTGCTGTTTATGTGGTTCATCCAGACGAAACCCTTGTTTTAGAGCCCTTCAGAAGGTTGGAGATCAGAGTGCTTGCCCAGCATGCAGGAGACCTTAGGCTCGGCCTTAGGCTCGGTCCCCAGAACTCTGGGTGGTGAAGGCAGGTGGGCCTTTGTGAGTTCCAGGCTAGCCTTGGATACATGCATTAGACCACGTATCAGACGAAAAAATAAAAACAACATACAGTTGGTGGCAGTGTGTGTCTGTGTGACTCCTTTTTTGGTGTCTCCTGACAGCTTCGACAAAGCCTAGATGGCCTCTTGAACCAGCTGAAGAACTTCCCTGCACGGCTTCGGCAGTATGCCTCCTATGAGTTTGTTCAGAGGCTGCTGAAAGGCTACATGAAGGTAGGTGACTGCCACACATCGGTGTTGGCTATCTTTAAAACAAAAAGAAAGAAGCCGGGCAGTGGTGGCGCACGCCTTTAATCCCAGCACTTGGGAGGCAGAGGCAGGCGGATCTTTGCGAGTTCGAGGCCAGCCTGGTCTACAAATTGAGTCCAGGACAGCCAGGGCTACACAGAGAAACCCTATCTCGAAAAACCAAAAAAAAAAAAAAAAAAAGAAAGAAAGAAACCTGCTCACGTAACTGCTTGACCCTGAGCAGATAAACATGTTGGTGATTGAGCTGAAGTCTGAGGCACTTAAAGACCGGCACTGGAAACAGCTGATGAAGAGACTTCACGTGAACTGGGTGGTTTCTGAGCTGACCCTGGGCCAGATCTGGGACGTTGACCTTCAGAAGAATGAAGCTGTTGTCAAGGATGTACTGCTGGTGGCACAAGGGGAGATGGCTTTGGAGGAATTTTTGAAGCAGGTAAGTGATGGGAGTGGGTATCAGGCTATCATATGGATGTGACCATGTAAAATGAAGCTTTATCGTCTACAGTCATCCCTGTGCCCTAATGTTTGCTATTGATTTGTACTGTTAACGGCCCCTTCCTTGTTCCACTCAGATACGGGAAGTGTGGAATACATATGAACTGGACTTGGTCAACTATCAGAACAAATGTCGCCTGATCCGAGGCTGGGATGACCTTTTCAACAAGGTCAAGGAGCACATCAACAGCGTGTCTGCCATGAAACTCTCTCCATATTACAAGGTACGACTACTCAGGGCTCTTCTGTACTCTTGAATTAAACCTCAGATGTCTATTTATTTAAGATGTGGCTCAGATAGCTTGATGGAATCCTAACTGGCAATTTCAGTGTGCTTTGGCATATCCCTGAGGGATGGTTAGCGGTTGAGCTCTGCCCTCCTGTGTACCCACCAGGTTTTCGAAGAAGATGCCCTAAGCTGGGAGGACAAGCTGAACCGGATCATGGCTCTCTTCGATGTGTGGATTGATGTGCAGAGACGCTGGGTCTACTTGGAAGGTATCTTCACAGGCAGTGCGGACATCAAACATCTGCTGCCTGTGGAAACCCAGCGCTTCCAGAGGTACAGCTCCAGAAGGGTCCACATTGGCGGGCTGATAAGCCCTCTGCAAAACAAAGGCTGACCCAGCTCCCCTTTGTTCTCTAGCATCAGCACAGAGTTTTTGGCTCTCATGAAAAAAGTATCCAAGTCTCCACTTGTGATGGATGTTCTGAACATACAGGGAGTACAGAGGTCTCTAGAAAGGTTGGCAGACCTGCTAGGAAAGATCCAGAAAGCACTGGGAGAATACCTGGAACGAGAGCGATCGTCTTTCCCCAGGTGAGTCTGAGGCAGATCCAAGTTCAAGTGTGATTTGCTCCATCTGTCCTCTTCCCTTTTCCTGGTGTTGCTCAGTGTGATGTCGAGGACTTTGATGGCTAAGAAGTCATGGCTGAGTCCTCTGCCTTACAGCACCCATTTCTAATGCTACCTGCACTGAGTGTTCCACCTCAGTCACTTAGTGATGGGCATCATCAAGCTCATTCTCCCTCTAAGCCTCTGCTATCTCCTAAGTGGTCTCTCCTTTCCGAGGAGTTTGCTTAGTGTGAGTGGAGCAGATGCTGTCAAAATGACTGAGGTGAGTGACATTGAATTCTTCCAAGTCTTACTGTAAACATGTCTCTCCCCAAGCCCTGGCAGATGTTTGTATGAGATCTGAGTTCAGGCTGGAGGTCTTCCTTTCAGGTGGTTCCTCCTGTTTTGCTCAGTCACCTTCTGCTCCCCAGGTATTAGCAGCTGGGTTGTTTTGATTTCAGGTTCTACTTTGTGGGTGATGAGGACTTGCTTGAAATCATTGGAAATAGCAAGAATGTAGCTAAGTTGCAGAAGCACTTCAAGAAAATGTTCGCTGGTGTTTCCAGCATCATCTTAAATGAGGACAACTCTGTGGTCCTCGGCATTTCTTCACGAGAAGGAGAAGAGGTAGGTTCAGTATGTTTGTGGCTTAGAAACTTATCTCACATACTTGCTCTTCCTAATTCTTGAAATGTCTTTTTATCTTCAGGTTATGTTTAAAACTCCAGTATCCATCACTGAACACCCCAAAATCAATGAGTGGCTCACTCTGGTGGAGAAGGAGATGAGAGTCACCCTGGCTAAACTTCTGGCAGAGTCTGTTACCGAAGTGGAGATTTTTGGAAAAGCAACTTCAATTGACCCAAATACCTACATTACTTGGATTGATAAATATCAGGTAATCTTTAGCAGAAGCAAGCAGGCTGAAGATGAAAGCTCTGACTGTCTTAAAAATGACCCCTTAGGAACCAGGCATCAGCACCTTGTAGTCACTCTCTTCAGGAGGTGAGACAGGAAGGCCAGCCCAAGTAGCATAGTGACACCCCATCTCAAAGCAACCCTTTGCCGGGCGGTGGTGGCACACGCCTTTAATCCCAGCACTTGGGAGGCAGAGGCAGGCGGATCTTTGTGAGTTCGAGGCCAGCCTGGTCTACAAAGTGAGTCCAGGACAGCCAAGGATACACAGAGAAACCCTGTCTCGAAAAACCCCCCCAAAAAAAAAAGAGAGAGAGAAAAAGCAACCCTTTGGACCTCCTGTCTTGTTTTTTACAGGCCCAGCTGGTGGTATTGTCAGCCCAAATAGCCTGGTCTGAGAACGTGGAGAATGCGCTAAGCAGCATTGGGGGAGGTGGTGATGTGGCACCTTTACAGTCTGTGCTGGGCAACGTGGAGGTCACTCTCAATGTCTTGGCAGACTCTGTCCTCATGGAGCAGCCCCCTCTCCGAAGGCGGAAGCTGGAGCACTTGGTGAGCCTCATGCCCGAGCCCCTTCTCACTCTCAGCTCAAGGAGAGACAGGGAAAGATGCCTAAAAGTGTGCCTTTTTATCACAGGGAAAGCAAGCTGGGAGTTGTGATCCGCACCTGTAACCTTAGCGTTGGGGATTTCAGGCAAGAGGATCATAAATTGTAGGCCAGCCTGGCGTACATGATTGCCTATGGTTGTGAGTGGACATGGGCATTCAGTGTGCACTAGGGTAGTATTTGGTTCTCTGGATAATCTTGGTGAAGCCTAGGTTGATAAAATATTCTCTGCACAAGCATGAGAACCTAAGTTCCAGGACCCCAGGTCCTGGTGAAAACTGTTAACAGAACAGAGGTGGGTTGCTCCTGAAGAGTAGCACCCAGCCAGGTGGTGGTGGCGCACGCCTTTAATCCCAGCACTTGGGAGGCAGAGGCAGGCGGATCTTTGTGAGTTCGAGGCCAGCCTGGTCTACAAAGTGAGTCCAGGACAGTCAGAGCTGTTACACAGAGAAACCCTGTCTTGAAAAACCAAAAAAAAAAAAAAGTAGCACCCAGAGTTGGCCCCAGCCTCTGCACACACATGTGTGCATGTGCACATAGAACCAGAAAAGTATGGTCTTGTGTTATGGAGGAGTCAGGTGACTATATGAGAGGAATAAAATGGCCAGTTTTATTTTATTTTTTTAAGTTTTTACGAGACAGGGTTTCTCTGTGTAGCCCTTGCTGTCCTGGAACTCACTGTGTAGACCAGGTTGGCCTTGAACTCACAGAGATCTGCCTGCCGCTTCCTCCCAAGTGCTGGGATTAAAGGCTTGCTTCACCACAACCAGCCATGACTGGCTTTTTGAGGGTATGCAGTTTCCCATTATCATTTTGCAGAGGGGTGGCTGCAGCAGCGTGGTGGCACAAAGTAGGCAGCCCGTGCCAGACCTGAGAAGCTGCTGTCTGTCACACTCAGGTGTGCAGAGTTGCTGCTTACCGTGGGTTTTTGGTGCTTATGTTTTCTGAGCCTGACACTTGCATAGATAACAGTTCCAGTGTCCCTACTGGTGAAGTTCTATTTGGAGTTTGGAATATTTGCTGCTAGTCACTGTAGCTGGGTCTGGATCATAATGTAAACTTAACAGATAGTCTGTAGACTCAAAGGACACAGTGTTTCTTTAGCTTATGGCAAATTTTTATTTCCTCAGATCACAGAGTTGGTTCACCAAAGAGATGTGACCAGGTCCTTGATCAAAAGCAAGATTGACAATGCCAAGTCTTTCGAGTGGCTCAGCCAGATGCGGTTTTACTTTGACCCTAAGCAGACAGATGTGTTACAGCAGCTGTCCATTCAGATGGCTAATGCCAAGTTCAACTACGGCTTTGAGTACCTGGGTGTCCAAGACAAGCTCGTGCAGACGCCCCTCACTGACCGCTGCTACTTGACAATGACACAAGCTTTGGAAGCCAGGCTTGGGGGTTCCCCATTTGGTAAGCAACTTCACAAACCTGGACAGAGAGAGTCATGTCAGATCTTATTTTTACACATTAAAGTGATGGTTTTGTTGCATTTCTTTATTCCATGGTTTCTACATTCTAAAATCTTTTATTTGCTTGTATTTATTACATCTGAATTTCAGAATAAATTTTATGGCCCTCTCCAAGCCAAGGTAATGGTCTTGAGTACTAAATTACTTTTCTTTCAAATAATAGGGCCTGCTGGAACTGGAAAGACAGAGTCCGTCAAAGCCCTCGGCCATCAGCTGGGACGGTTTGTCCTAGTTTTCAACTGTGATGAAACCTTTGATTTCCAGGTAAGAAGTGTTTTCATGTCATCTAAAACTATTGAGCTTCCCTTCGCACAGCCCCAGTGCAACACAACTTGCCTTACCTGGTGCTGTTCTGAACTGCAGCAAAGCCCAGCAGACACTGAACCAAATTGACTTTCATAGTCTCAAGGGTAATCATTATTGCTTGTCTGAAATAGCTGTTGCCTACCTGCCCACCCATCTGTCTGTCTCTCTATCTGTGTTTGTATCTGAGACTGGGTTTCCTTGGATAGCCCAGGCTGGCCTAGAACTCATAATCCTCTGTCTCGGCTGGGCTAGCAAGCATGCACTGTCAACCTCTAGCAGTAATTTTCCTCCCTTCCCAAAACAGGGGTCAAACCCAGAATTTTAAACATGCTAGGCAAGTACTCTACCACTGTGCTACACCTCCAGCTCTAGAAGGGGAAACTTTTTGAAATAATGCTTAATATCTGTTTCTGAAAACAATAAACATTATGGAAAATGTTTTCTAAGCTAACAAAAAAGTAATGATTAAAGCCTACAGTTTTACCACAGGGATTTTTATTGGCACAGGATGGAAAATGCATTTCTCAGTGCATCTTTGTGATAGTAATGCTGTCTGTTGGATGAAGAGTGTGACTAACTGAATATCCTCATTGGGAGGTAGATGCTGTTCTCATTTTGAAGGGAGAAGTTGTAGGTTTCAGAAAGATGTGACTTGGCTCAGAGTCGGACAAGTCAGTCACCTCGAGGTCAGTAAGGAATGTAAGAAGCTACCAAGCTGTCTCCCACAGTCCTGGAGGCTGTAAGCCCACAGTGGTTTAGATAGAATTGGCTCCCAGTGAGCTCTCTCTTCCTAGTGTGTAGGTGCTGCTATCACACCATCTGAGCATGTACCCTTTCCTCTGTACACGGAGAAGGGAGGGGTGGCCAGGAAGGGTGGACTCTGGTAACTTACAAGAACACCAGACCTTTCTGATCAATGTCTCCCTTAATTTTACCTCCTGTAGGGCCTATGTCCAAGTACGCTAACATTGGGGGTTAGGACATGGAGGGCTGCATGCCGTTGAGAAAGGACAGAAGTCATTCCATACCAAATGGTTTAAGCCTCTCTGGTTCTTTTCATTCTAGGCGATGGGACGGATCTTTGTGGGGCTTTGCCAGGTGGGCGCATGGGGCTGCTTTGATGAGTTTAACCGCCTGGAGGAGCGGATGCTCTCAGCTGTGTCCCAGCAGGTGCAGTGCATACAAGAGGCACTGCGGGAGCATTCCAACCCCAACTACGAGAAGAGTAAGACTTTCTGGGGTTTTGGTGTTGTTACGGTTTTCAGTCACTTGAGGAGTTTGGGGTGACAGCTGATGTGAGCCCATTTACTTAGGACAACTAACTCCCATGGGCAAACAGTACCTTGAATCATGATTGGAGACTGATATGAGGGCCGGGTGGTTTGGGATCGGTTTTGTTTCCTGGCGCTGCGAGTAGCAGTACCTGTTCCTATGGGTCCTGGAGCACACCATCCTCTTCAAGGCCGAGGCCGCAGCCCATTCCCTCTCACACATGCTCTACAGTGGCCTTCCTTTTGTTGTCTCTGGGAAGCCAGCCTCCTTAGCCACTGTTTGACCTCCATGCTCCTACTATGTGGTTTGTGGAGTAAGTCCTCTGTCAACATTAGGAGTGGCTGTTCTGACAGGCTCCAGGGTAGCTTTGCTGTCTGCATCTAACAGAGCCCAGGCACATATGGTAGAGGTAGGCTTGGTGCTAGAAGATGTCATTGCTGTGCAGCTAAGTAGACAAGAGGCTCTCCCCGTCTGTACCTTCTTCAGTCTTTTCTTATTTAAGTTTTGTTTTTGAGACAGGGTCTCTCTGTGTAGCTCTGACTGTCCTGGACTCACTCTGTAGACCAGGCTGGCCTTGAACTCACAGTGATCTGTCTGCCTCTGCCTCCTGAGTGCTGGGATTAAAGGTGTACACCAGCACACCCGACTTTCTTATTTACTTTTATTCCATTGTAATGGCAACTTGTGTTGCAAAGGATCTTGTAGACCTGAAGAAAGCAGGACCATCAGAGCAAACACACACATTCCTAAGTAGTTGAGGCGTCTGGGATGTGAGCAGTGGTGTGAGTGGTGGTGTTAGCGGTGGTTTTAACCGTGGTTATCCTCATGACCTTGGCAGTCAGTTGTGTCACTTGGATTTGCTGACAGGTTTGTTCTGCTGTTGTCCTTGTTGATATTGAGCCTGTTTCGTGGCCAGTCAGTGTCTTGCCTCCGGTGCCTTTATAGCTGCGTCTGTATGCCTGACTACATACAGTAGTCTATGGAGGGGTTGGCCTGGTTGGAGAGAACAGCCCCTGTAAAGCCTCTCAGTCACCCCAGGAGTCCTGGGCATTGGTCTCGAGGTCAGAAGGAATGAGTGGTGCTCTGTCATTTTAGAGGCTTTCTGGTGTTTTCTTTTCGGTGTCTTTAGTAAGTTCGTGCCATCTAATTTCAGCCTCAGCCCCCATCACTTGCGAGCTGCTGAACAAACAAGTCAAGGTTAGCCCAGACATGGCTATCTTCATCACCATGAACCCAGGCTATGCAGGCCGCTCTAACCTCCCCGACAACCTCAAGAAGCTGTTCAGGAGCCTGGCGATGACCAAGCCTGACAGGCAGCTCATTGCCCAGGTCATGCTGTACTCACAGGGCTTCCGCACTGCCGAGGTCCTTGCCAACAAGATCGTCCCATTCTTCAAGTGAGTACTTGAGCCATTCATGGGTGTGTGGTCCTGTCCAGCCTGCTAGTTGCTCTTCATAGTCCCCACATCTTTCAAATGCCATTCTCATTCTTTGACTTTAATGCTATTTGCTTAAAGGGTACTATTTTCACCTATATTTTTAGTTTGTTTTTTTTTTAAAGGCTATGTTGTTTTAAGATTTATGTATTTGTATTTATATTATGTATACGGGAACTTTGCATGGACATCTGCACACCAGAAGACGGCACCAGACGGTTTGGTTGTGAGCTGCCGTGTACGTGCTGGGAATTGAACTCAGGACCTTCAGAAGAGCAGCTAGTGCTCTTAACCACTGACCTATCTCTCCAGCCCAAGAGTGCTATTTGTTTTTAAATGCTTTTTTTAAAAAGATTAATTTATTTATTATGTATGTAACATACTGCCTGCATGTACACCTACAGGCCAGAAGAGGGCACCAGATCTCATTATAGATGGTTGTGAGCCACCATGTGGTTGCTGGGAATTGGACTCAGGACCTCTGGAAGAACAGCTAGTAGAAGCGCTCTTAACCACCGCTGAGCCATGTCTCCAGCCCTAGAGTGCTATTTTTAAAGAAACTTGTTTTCTCTTTCAGACTGTGTGACGAGCAGCTGTCTTCTCAAAGCCATTATGACTTTGGTCTTCGGGCTTTGAAGAGTGTGCTTGTGAGTGCAGGCAACGTGAAGAGGGAGAGGATCCAGAAGATAAAGAGGGAGAAAGAGGAAAGGGGAGAAGCCGTTGATGAAGGAGAAATTGCTGAGAATCTGCCTGAGCAGGAGGTTTGTACACACTGGCTTTTGTTGTTTCCCTTCACTCTGTAGACTAGTGTGCCTTGGGAATTGACCCTCTATACACTATGTAGCCCCAGATAACCTTGATATGATAGCTATCCTCCTGCCTCATCCTCCCAGGTGCTGAGATCACAGGTACTCACCACCATACCCAGCTCACAAGTGTTCTGTTGAAGGCATGCACGTTCTGATATCCACCTTAGGACGTGTAGGCCAAGACCTTGAGTTCTTGATGCGATCCTTCTGCCTGGGTCGTCCCCCTCCCCATAGATTCTGATACAGAGTGTCTGTGAGACAATGGTGCCCAAGCTGGTGGCAGAAGACATCCCGCTGCTC
The DNA here is from genome assembly GCA_907164525.1 of Lophiomys imhausi. NCBI lineage: Eukaryota > Metazoa > Chordata > Mammalia > Rodentia > Muridae > Lophiomys > Lophiomys imhausi. The sequence continues at coordinate 16,746,094 of CAJQZJ010001511.1, forward strand.
TTCAGCCTCCTGTCAGACGTGTTCCCTGGAGTCCAGTACCACCGTGGGGAGATGACAGCCCTGCGAGAAGAGCTTAAGAAAGTGTGTCAGGAGATGTACTTGACATATGGCGATGGGGAAGAAGTCGGCGGGATGTGGGTTGAGAAGGTACGTAAGGCCACGGGCTCCTGGCCATCTGGTCTCTCAGATTGTCCCTTTACCAACACATGCAGGTAGCAGAACTTGAAATGTCTCTTACATACAGCTCTAACTCTAAAAATGCTGACTAAAAGTTTGATTATAATAAAAATTGGTTAAAGCCCTTAAAAAAAAAAAAATCTACCTAAGGATTTCCTGCCCCCCAGGTTAACAGTTTCAGTTGGCAGTCAGCCTGGGTTCCTTTCTGGAGAGTTCTTTCCTTCTCTGGCTGTTAACACCCCTGTACACGTTGACTTGTGTGTTCCATGTGCCATGGTCCTTTTCCTCTGATCGCTTCTCACCTCGGAGGCTCTTTGGATGCTCCAGTGTTGGGAAAGCACAGCAGACATGTGCTGCACTGGGCCAGACTTCCTCCGATGCAGAAGTACTCTCATGGAGATCCCTGGCTTTACGAATCCAGAGGATGTGTTTCTTGCTCACTGTCACCAGCAGTGGCTACAGAGCCTGTCTCTCCTGTGGTGATCTCAGTGCTGATCTCTGGCCCTGCAGGTTCTCCAACTCTATCAGATCACCCAGATTAACCATGGCCTGATGATGGTCGGCCCTTCAGGAAGTGGGAAGAGCATGGCCTGGCGTGTGCTGCTGAAGGCTCTCGAGAGACTGGAGGGTGTGGAGGGCGTGGCCCACATAATTGACCCCAAGGCCATCAGCAAAGACCACCTCTACGGAACCTTGGACCCCAATACCAGGGAGTGGACAGATGGACTCTTCACACACGTGCTGAGGAATGTAACACAGTGACGTAAGTGTTTGGATCCACTGGTCCCTAACATCTGAACATCAGCCATAGTAAACATACTTCCTCAGCACGTCCACACAAATAACAGAATCCATTGGGGAGGGTAAGCAGTTTAAATGTAGGAATCCTGGTTTGAGTACACTTTTTTTCAAATTAGGATCATAGACAATGTGAGAGGTGAGCTGCAGAAACGGCAGTGGATTGTCTTTGATGGTGACGTGGACCCCGAGTGGGTGGAGAACCTGAACTCTGTGCTGGATGACAACAAGCTCTTGACATTGCCTAACGGAGAGCGCCTGAGCCTGCCACCCAATGTGAGTAGCTGCCAATGTGTGTCCAGTGGCACTCACGTGCTCTGGGAAGAGGCTCTGGTCGTAGCCCCACCTACTAGTTACAATTTCATTCTCCAAGACTTGAGTTACCCCATGCCATGTATAGCTGGGAAGTGCTATTCCAGAGTTAAACAGCCTAGAAGTTTAGGTGACTTTCAGAGTCTGTTACAAGAATTTCTCTGTTTACTGCTTGCTGTTGTTAATCTGTTACTGTCCCTGATTAGTAAGTTGAACTTTATCAAAGATGTGTGTGTAGGAGGACACCTGGTATACAGAGTCTATTGCCATTCAAAGTTCCAAGTGCCCACTGGGAGTCTTAGAGCTGTCCCTGCAGATGAGGTGCTGAGTGGATGGCTGCAATTGCAATTCAGTGGGGCCTGTAGGATTGGCTAGGGGAGGCTGTGAAAGGGGGCAGTATGAGAAAGAGGGTGCTGGGGTTTTTGGCTTGGATGTTTGTGTCAGAATTGATGCTAATGCCTCTGCAACAAGCTGGGGCTTCTGAGTTCAGTCTTAAAGTGTGTGCTTCTTACGTCCCTTCATTAGTCTCACCGGGTCCCTTTGGTTACTGACTGTCCAGGAGACTCTGACTCTGGGTCAGATAGCTTGATCTTGTGAGATTGATGACTCTGAGGTTAAGGGTCTGGATTCCGACCTTCTGCTTAGAATCTTAGCCCCACACAGGCGAGACATTTGGGCACGTGACCTAACTTTGGATGTAAGTGAAGATAGAGTGGGCCTGTACTTCAGGTGGGTGATTTTGGGTGTGTGGAACGTGGGAGCAGTATTTGTAGGAGATACTGCCCACTGAGGCTTGCCATGACAGCACCTCATGAGGCAGCTGGGCCTCCATGTCACAGGGACTTCCCTCTATGCATAGTTCCCTACCCGGGTTCTTACAGAGAGAGTATTGAGTATTGTAGCCATATGAATCGTAGGTATTTTTTTATTTTTCAAGTGCAAAAGAAAAATTACAGTACTCTTTCAGTATGCATATAGGTAAAGAAATTTTAATATTCACATTCCTACCAAATTTATATCATTTAATTTACCTAATTCTTCCTCCAAGGTGCGAATAATGTTTGAAGTGCAGGACTTGAAATATGCAACCCTGGCCACGGTGTCTCGCTGTGGCATGGTGTGGTTCAGTGAGGATGTGCTGAGCACAGACATGATCTTCAACAACTTCCTAGCCAGGCTGCGCAGCATCCCCCTGGATGAAGGAGAGGATGAGGCTCAGCGCAGGCGAAAAGGCAAAGAGGACGAGGGTGAAGAGGCTGCTTCTCCGATGCTGCAGGTGTGTGGGGCCACAGGCCTGGGCCCATGATGGTGGGAGTGAGAGACCCAGCACTCAGAGGAGTTGCAAATAGCCAGCTTTGTCTTATAACAGCTTTCGAGGAAACTCAACGGAGCAGCTTGGGGAAAGTTGAGAAATGGTTGTTGTGAGACTTAAAGTGAGAAAGTCATGACTCAGTAGTAAAGACACTTGCCCCATCCCTGTTGATCTGAGTTCAGTCTCTTGATCCCACATTGTGAAGGGAGAGAACTGACTCCCACAAGTTTTCCCTGATTCTAGTGTGTACTATGCCACTCATGCACTTTCTCTCTCTCTCTCTCACAAGGAAATTTTAAAAAGTGAGAAAAAATGTGAAATGCTTTTCATTTACTTTATTTTTCTTTGTAACTCATGAATGACTGCCCCTACCCGTGTTAGGTGTGAAATGTAGCATCCCTGAGGACCCATCAGGGTAAAGAAATAAGGACTGAGGATTGGCTGTTGTAACATTACCTGAAATTACTTATTTCAAGGTCACGTGACCCTTCCACAGACTTAGGTTAGGATCGATGGAAAACTACCCCCAACATTTTTTTTTTTAAGGCAGGGTCTCACTATGTTGCTCAGACTAGTTGGAATTCACAATTCTCCTACCTCAGCCTTCCAGGGGCTGACTTCTTCCTGCATCTTAACATGGTTGTTACAAACTTTTGTTCTCTCTTTTAGATTCAAAGAGACGCAGCAACCATTATGCAGCCGTACTTCACGTCCAATGGCCTGGTCACCAAGGCCCTGGAGCATGCTTTCAAGCTGGAGCATATCATGGACCTGACACGCCTGCGCTGCCTGGGCTCACTCTTCTCCATGCTGCACCAGGCCTGCCGCAACGTGGCGCAGTATAACGCCAACCATCCCGATTTCCCCATGCAGATTGAGCAGCTGGAACGCTACATTCAGGTCAGGGGAGGGCCTGGCAGCTTGGGCCCTGAGGAGCTCCAAAACATTATGTCACTTTGAGTGTGTTGTTTCCTGGGTGAAGATCAAGGTTTCATGGGGAGGCAGGGGCCGGAAGGTACAGAGGGCATCCACTGTCCCAGGAGGCTTCAGAGCCAACTCTGCCATCACTGACTTTCGTGTTGTTGAAGTTCGTAAGAATGTGTTTTCATTTGCAATAGCGCTATCTGGTTTATGCCATCCTCTGGTCCCTATCTGGAGACAGCCGGCTGAAAATGAGAGCAGAGCTGGGCGAGTACATCAGACGGATCACGACCGTGCCGCTGCCCACTGCACCCAACATACCCATCATCGATTATGAAGTAAGCACGGCTTGTTGCAGCCTTTCCCCTGGTTCTGCTCTGTGAGTGTGGTTTGTCCTCGAGCAGCCTGTTGTGTGAACCTGCATTATCTTTTAGTGTCTTGGGTTTTGCATGACAGCAGGGAGTGTGGATTAGCTTGTCCTTAGTTTGAAAGATCTAAACCACATTAAAATGAGCTAGTCCTGGAAGAAACCCACAGTAGCCATGGAGTGGCTCATCCCCATCATCTCATCTGTAGGTATCCATCAGTGGAGAATGGTCGCCATGGCAGGCCAAGGTGCCTCAGATTGAAGTGGAGACACATAAGGTAGCAGCCCCAGATGTCGTTGTCCCAACTCTAGACACAGTCCGCCATGAAGCTCTCTTGTACACCTGGCTGGCTGAACACAAGCCCCTGGTCCTATGCGGCCCTCCTGGGTCTGGCAAGACCATGACACTCTTCAGTGCCCTCCGGGCCTTGCCTGACATGGAGGTAAGGCCAGGAAATGGTACAAACAAATGTTTTTGGGATGAGATCTGGGCTTGGACTTAGAAGATCATTTTGTGTCTACTTACCCAAAGGTTGTGGGCCTTAACTTCTCGAGCGCCACTACACCAGAGCTGCTGCTGAAGACTTTCGACCACTACTGTGAATACAGGCGCACACCTAATGGCGTTGTCCTGGCTCCGGTTCAACTTGGAAAGTGGCTGGTCTTGTTCTGTGATGAGATCAACCTGCCAGATATGGATAAGTACGGCACACAGAGGGTCATCTCCTTCATCAGACAGGTATGTGTCCACCAGTGGCCTGTTTCCTCACAGTGTTTATCATTCGCATCTGGCTCCTAATTGTTAGCACCCTTCTCCTTCAGATGGTGGAGCATGGAGGCTTCTATCGTACCTCAGACCAGACGTGGGTGAAGCTAGAGAGAATCCAGTTTGTCGGGGCTTGCAATCCACCCACTGACCCTGGGAGAAAGCCCCTCTCACATAGGTAAGCAGCTCCATGGGCTTTTGTCCAGGACTGCTGTGAACATACCACTGCAGCAGTCTGGTTTGGATTACAGAGGTGACAAAAAAAAAAGAAAGATGGGCTAGCCAGATGGCTCAGCGAGTAAAGGAGATTCCTAACAAACCTGACAACCAGAACCAACATATGCAAGTTACCCTCTGACCTCTACAGGCACAATGTGACGTGTGTGTCCAATAATTAAGTGATTAAAAATGAGTATTAGAAAGATTTTAAGACCAGGCATGGTGACGCATGCTTTTAATCCCAGCACTTGGGAGGCAGAGGCAGGCAGATCTCTGTGAGTTCAAGGCCATCCTGGTCTACAAAGCGGGTCCAGCACAGCCAGGGCTATTACACAGAGAAACCCTGTCTTGGGAGAAAAGAAAAAAAAATTTTTTTTAATATTGCTTATCGAACAATTTCTCTGGAGTTAATTTTCCTGTAACCAAGAAGGTAGGTTAAAAATAAAAGCATTAACAGCTGGGGAAGGTGGTATATGCTGCAATCCCAGCCTTGAGAGGATATGAGCTCTGAGCGAAACCGGCTCAAGACATTAAAAAAAACAACAGCCGGGTGTGGTGGTGCATGCCTTTAATCCCAGCACCCAGGGAGGCAGAGACAGGCGGATCTCTGTGAGTTCAAGGCCAGCCTGGTCTACAGAGTGAGTCCAGGAAAGCCAGGGATACACAGAAACCCTGTCTCGAAAAACCTAAAAAAAAAAAAGACCAAAGCATTAGGCCAAAGGCATGCTCCGTGCCTGACATGCAGAGATGGTGCTGGCTTCAATCCCTGCACTACCACAAAAATAGCTAGAAAAGGGGAGAAGGGGGAAATGAGGGGGACATTGATTTTATGGGAATAATGAACCGCTCTCTCTCATTTGCAAGGCCAAAGTGAGGCTGGAATAAGCCTGAATTCTTTGCCTGGTTATTCCAAGTTTTGTGAACTTCCCATGGTTGCATCAGACCCCACCCCAGCTGTGTGTTTGGCCTGGGTACTTTGACATTGGTCCTGCTGAGTAGATTAGCAGTGACAGTGACCAGTCTGCTGTGAGGTACTAAGTTGTGCTATCCCGTTACAGGTTCTTACGCCATGTGCCTGTTGTGTATGTGGATTACCCAGGACCAGCCTCCCTGACGCAGATCTATGGCACCTTCAACCGAGCCATGCTGAGGCTCATTCCCTCGCTCCGCACTTATGCAGAACCCCTCACTGCTGCCATGGTAGAGTTCTATACCATGTCACAGGTACATGACATCTCTGCGCCTCAGAATTATTTTCCTTTACAGCAGAAAACCAGCTGAGAGGCTGGGATCCAGCTAGGTCTGGTGGCACAGGCTTGTCGTCTCAGCTGCATTGCAAGCCCATTATTTGACTGTTTTTGAATATTTAAAATTCACGCTAAGGCCGGGCCTGGTGGCGCACGCCTTTAATCAGCACTTGGGAGGCAGAGGCAGGCAGCTCTTTATGAATTCGAGGCCAACCTGGTCTATAAAGGGAGTCTAGGACAGTCGAGGCTACTACACAGAGAAACTCTGCCTTGGGGAAGAAAAAAAATTCATGCTAGGGGTGATAGTGAAGTGGTTTCGCTTATAAAAATTCTTTACACCAAGCCTAATGACACCAGAAAGCCACATGATTGAAGGAGAGAGTCAACTCCTTCAGCTTGCCCCTGATAGATCTCCACTCTAGTGTACGCAAACACACGCGCACGTGTGCGGAATGTAAAATACAATTTTCTCATCTTTAAAACTACATGTTAGATCCTGACATTATAATGCATGTTTTTTATTCCAGCATTGGGAGGCAGAGGCCAGTGGATCTGTTAGTTGAGGCCAGCCTGGTCTACAGAGTGAGTTCCAGGACAGCCAAAGCTACATAGTGAGATAATGTCTCAGGAAAACAAACAAACATCAAAATTAATAAACTTACATATTAGGACTGCAGTTGTAAAAATGAAAAGTTTATACTAAAGAATAGACCTTCAGCCAGGCCATGGTGGCACACACCTTTGTTCTCAGCGCTGAGGAGGCAGAGGCAAGTGGATCTCTGAGTTCAAGCCTGATCTACAGAGTGAGTTCCAGGACAGCCAAGGCAACCCAGAGAAAAAAAACAAACAAATAGATCTTAGGACTAGGGAGGTAACTCCGTTGATAGAGTTCTGGAGTAGTAAGGTCAAGGATAGATAGTCTTTGCTACAAGGGACTTCGCCTCTAAGAATAAATAAATAGACCTATTCCCTGGGTCTGACCTGTGTGGCCTTTAACAGGTGCTGCTCTGGGTCCACTGACATGTCTTTGGTGTTTTGGTTCTTTTCTGCTCCATACTGAAGGACTTTTATCTGTGCATTTACTTAATTAAACTTTTTCTGAAGTGTATTACATAGTACAAGTATTAATTTTTTGAGATATTTTTTGTGTATGGGAGTTTTGTCTGTATGTGTGTCTGTATACCAGGTGTGCAGTGCCAAGGAGGCCTGAAGAGGGTGAATCCCCTGGGACTGGAGTTCAAAACACATTAGCCACTATGTGGGGGTTTTTGTTTTTTGGTTTTTTTTTTGAGAACAGGGTTTTACTGTGCAACCCTGGCACTCATATATAGAACAGGCTGACCTTAAACTCAAGGGATCCGCCTGCCTCTGCCTTCTGAGTGCTGGGATTAAAGGTGTGTGCTTGGCTATTTTGGTTTTTGTTGTTAGTTTTTTGTTTGTTTGTTTGTTTTGTTTTTCAAGACAGGGTTTCTCTGTATAGCCCTGGCTGCCCTGGGACTCACTTGGCTGGTCTCTGCTTCCTTGGTCCTCGAATTAAAGGTGTACACCACCACTGCCCAACTTTGTTTGGTTGGTTGGTTTTTTGTTGTTGTTTTGTTTTGTTTTGTTTTTTTCAAGACAAGGTTTCTCTGTGTTACAGCTCTGGTGTCCTGGACTCACTCTGTAGACCAGACCGGCCTTAAACTCACAGAGATCCACCTGCCTCTGTCTCCCAAGTGCTGGAAACTTCTTTCATTTTGTTTTGTTTTAAGATAGTTGTCTTATGTATCCCAGGCTGATCTGGGACTCATTGCATAACAAAGGGTGATATTGAACTCCATCTCCCACATTTTGGGACCAAAGGTGTGCTCCACACTGGTCCTGATACTCATTTCAATATACAGTGAGAAGCTTGGATCTCATTTTATTTTGTGGCACCATGTTTTATTGGGGTTTGGGAGATCGGGCTTTATCCTGTTACCTTTATGAGAGTTTTCATTTTTGCCAATCTCAGAGGTGGAACCCAGGACCTCTGACTTCCTGGACAAGTGCTCTAGCATCAACTATATATACCTAATCTAACTGTTTCAACCTAAACGTTGCTTATTAGTTTGCTCTTGAGTACTTCAGATTTAGACTCTCTGTACTACAGAGAGAGGTGTTTTCTAGCATCTGACCTTCTAACCTCTTGTTCACATCATCAGCTGTTTACATAAGCTTCCATTTTTCTTACTCCTGTAGGAGAGATTTACTCAGGACACACAGCCACACTATATCTACTCTCCCCGTGAGATGACGAGGTGGGTCAGAGGAATCTTTGAAGCTCTGAGACCCCTGGAGACACTGCCTGTTGAAGGCCTCATTAGAATTTGGGCACATGAAGCCCTTCGTCTCTTCCAAGACAGGTAAGGAAGCCAGGGACCCTCTGATGACACTCTTCCCTCTTTGCATTCTGGGGACCTGTCAGCATCTGTACAAGGCTGGCCCACCCGTGCTGAAACTAGGCCATGCTCATGGTAGACAGAGTGGAGGCAGCCAAGTGACTTTTGATATGGATCACAACCACCTCCAGTTCTTGTCTCCATGGGATTCCTTAGGGTTCGATGCTGCTCCATGACTGGACAAGGCATTTATTTCATGAACCTTGTGAACTAACACTAACACCCCACACACACCCATAGGTCCTGATGGGGGCCTCATCCTTCTCACACGGCCTCACTAGCAGGATAAATTGTCTCCCAGCAGCTACCCAGTGTACAACTCCTTCCTGTCAGTCTGTTCCATTGGCTCTAAGGCATTGGCTGTTATACAGTAAGTGGCCAGTGCCAAGGGAGGAGCTGGCTGAGTGCTATAAATTATGGGAGTCTCAAAATCAAAATGTTGCCTTTTGCCTTTCAGGGAGTCTTGAAAATTACTGACACTTTTGTTGTCTGAACTTTTTTTAATGCCATCTTTATAGTTCAATATAGTTTCCATTTTATAATAAATACTTTCTTTTCCTTCTCACCCTGGCCTGTCCCCCCTCCCCTTTTGTTTTCTTTCATGTTTTTAATCTCATGTATCTTTAGTATAAAAATCTTTTAGTTGTATTTTGGGCTTATTTCTATGTTTATGAGATTAACTCTAGATTTCTAAACAGCAGCACTTTTTTGTTTGTTTTGAGACGGGGTCCCAGTATGTAGCCCTGGCTGCATACACTGAAACTCAATATGTAGACCAGGCTGGCCTTGAACACATAGGGATTCTCCTGCCTCTGCCTCTTTGGTGTTCAGATTAAAAGCTTGTGCACCACACTCAGCTTACTCACAGCTTTTCTTACCCATGTGTACAGAAGTCTTCCAGTGCAGTCATCTCACAGAGGGTGGCTTTCCAGCTACTACCTCTGGGCTTCTTGTTTTCTACCAAGTTGAGTTTCAGGAAGGTGTTGTAAGAGAACCTGAGGGGAACCGGGCGGTGGTAGTGCATGCCTTTAATCCCAGCACTGGGGAGACAGTGGCAGGTGGATCTCTCTGAGTTCAAGGCCAGCCTGGTCTACAAAGTGAGTCCAAGACAGCCCAGGCAACATAGTAGATGTTGGAAAAAGAAAGGAACCAAATTTATCATTTCATTTCTTAAATCAGTCACATACACTGTCAGGTGCCAGGTTCCATATTTAGTATCAAAATGTCAGATTGTTTAAGCTGCAGTCCCCAAAAACTGAGAGGTGGAAATGGCTCTCACCCCCACCACGTTGCTGCTGTCCTCACAACAGGCTTGTAGAGGATGAGGAGCGGCGCTGGACTGATGAGAACATCGACATGGTTGCTTTGAAGCACTTCCCTAACATAGACAAAGAGAAGGCCATGAGCCGGCCTATCTTGTACAGCAACTGGCTGTCAAAGGTAAGAAATCCAGCACTTTAGAAGCTCTTCCCGGTCTTCTGTCCCCTTGGTTAGAACTATCTTTTGATCTGTAGTTCGGTACTTGCCTTGTATGTCTGGGGCTGTGGTTCCAGAGGAGGCACTAAGCAATTTTAGTCTTTGGTTTGGGGGCAGAAAGCCTCAGGAGAAACCTAACTGGCCCAGCCTCTCACTGCATTCTTCTGTGTGGGATGATTGATGGAGGAGCAGTGGTCTCCAGCAGCTGCAGATGGTCCCCTGAGCATCACGTTGCCTTCACTGCCTTCACTCCCCCTCACTCTAAAAATGGGACAGTCATGAGCAATCTATATGAAAGCTTGTTTTTTCATTTGTTTGTTTTTATTTCATGTGCATGTATGTCTGTGTGAGAATGTCAGGTCTCCTGGAACTGGAGTTACAGACAGTTGTGAACTGCCATGTGGGTGCTGCAAATTGAACCCGGGTCCTCTAAAAGAACAGTCAGTGAGCCGGGTGTAGTAACATATGCCTTTAATCCCAGCACTTGGGACACAGAGGCAAGCAGATCTCTGAGTTTAAGGCCAGCAATGTCTACAGAGTGAGTTCCAGGACAACCAGGGCTACACAGAGAAACCCTGTCTCAGAAAAAAAAAAAAAAAAAAAGTAGTTAGTGTTCTAACCACTGAGCAATTTCTTCAGCCCCTGTATGAAAGCTTCTTAATGTCAAATGCTGAATGGCAGTGACATTTTTGCAGCATAGCTGTGAGTTTTCCTTTTCCTGTAAAAAGAGGAGGATGCCTCCCAGTTAGTCTTGATACATATTTCTTGCAGAGATCACCACCGAAGGGAATTTCAGTCTAGAAAGTCTGAGAGACAACCTGTGTGTTGGGTTTGAAGAAAGTCATAAGCGGGACTAGGCTTGTGGCTCAGTGGTAGAGCTCTTGAGACCCTGGATTCCATGCCCAGTGCTACTCAAAAACATGTTCTAAATACACATCTGTGGTCTGGCTACTTAGGGGGCAACATAAGGAGTCCCCATCCCCAAAGACAAATTATAACTCAATAAAATGGTATTCCACATAGCAAGGGAGCACTTCCTGGCAGAAGACTAAATCAGCAAATTAGGTTGCTCAGTGTTACTAGGACTTTCTAGATTCTATACTATAGTCAATCTTTGTCATTTTCAGGAAACCCCAGTGTTTTTTCTTTTTACTATTTACAGCAGTGGTTCTCAACATTCCTAACACTACAACCCTTTATTACAGTTCTTCATGTTGTGGTGACCCCAACCATAAAATTATTTCTGTTGCTAATTTATAACTATAATTTTGCTACTGTTATGAATCATAATGTAAATATCTGATATTCAGATGATCTTAGGTGATCCCTGTGAAAGGGCCATTTGACCCCTCCCCCAAGGGGTTGCGACCCATGGGTTAAGACCACTGATTTGCAGGGTCTCCTGAAGAACAAGCATTTTTAGCAATTTAACACCTCTAACTGGCTTTAGGTGTGGTGTGAGCTGTGGGTTGTCTGCACATTCTGCCATCTGTACACTTGTCCTGTGTCTTTAATGTGCTGCAGCGTCACTGTCCTACGAGGCTTGTGTTGCCTTCCAGCTCTGTCATCCTCTATTCGTCTGTTCTCTGATTTCTGTCTTGATTATAGTAGTTCAGGCTTTCATGTCTGGCTTTTTCTCATGAATGTGTTTACCATTCAACTCTTTCCTCTTCCAAATGCAACTTAGAGTTGCCTTGTCAGTTTTCTCCAAAAGTGCCATCAGCCCCCTTTGAGCTGTTGGTGGGAGTACACTGAGAGTTTGGATGAGTGACGAGTGCAGTGTGCTTTCTCCAGTCAGGTCTGCAGAAGATTCTGGGCATGTGGGTGCTCTGGTGTCTAATTACTGTCATCTTGCTGTGCTTTTTCCAGTGGTTCTTCAATGTCACAGAATTGCATGGCTAACAGCTCAGTGATCTCTTCTGATTAATGTGCATGCTGCCTTTTTTTGTCCCCAAATAGGATTACATCCCAGTAGACCAAGAAGAGCTAAGAGATTATGTCAAGGCTAGGCTGAAGGTCTTCTATGAAGAAGAACTTGATGTTCCCTTGGTCTTGTTCAATGAAGTACTCGATCACGTGCTCAGAATTGACAGGTGGGCTCTTGTTACTGCTGAGTCTTCTCCTTGGCCATGTGCAGGTTCACACTGGCGTTGTGCTGTCTTTCTCCATACCTCCACCTCCGCCTTGCTGCTGAGTGCCTTCTCCTTATCTCTCAGTCCAGCTTCACTGTCCTGAGCTCTGACTCCATGAACCTTTCTTCCTCCCCTGACTCTGTAGGGTGGCTACCAGGTAGTATCCCTTAGCCTCCACTAGAACGGGTTCATCTCTCTCCTGTCACTGGCATTTAGGAGGCAAGGCTCTGTCTTCCTGGTCTTTGAATGCCAGCTAGACATGGCATGCAACAACTGCTCACCAGTTGCTTTAATATACAAATTCAAGTTGAGACATGGTGAAACAGTTATGAGCTGTGGACATACGTGTGAAAATGGTAAGTGAGGGGTCCAAGCCTGAAAATGTGTCATCTCTGATAATATTTCAGAATATTCCGACAACCTCAAGGTCATTTGCTTCTAATTGGTGTTAGTGGAGCTGGAAAAACAACCCTGTCTCGTTTTGTCGCCTGGATGAATGGCTTGAGCGTGTACCAGATTAAGGTGGGTCTGTTGGAGAGCCTCTTAGTCTCAGGGATGTAGTCTGGATTCTGCGTGTAGCTGTTGAATGAGAAAAGCCCTAACCTGTGGCTGCCTCTGTAGGTCCACAGGAAGTACACAGGGGAAGACTTTGATGAAGATCTCAGGACAGTGTTGAGACGTTCTGGCTGTAAAAATGAAAAGATAGCATTCATAATGGATGAGTCTAATGTCTTAGACTCTGGGTTCCTGGAGCGGATGAACACCCTTCTGGCCAATGGAGAGGTAAAGCGGCGGTGTGTGGTGGCTGTGTGTTACGTGGCATCTCGTTAGGAGATGGGAAGCCACAATGAGGCTGTTGTTTCCCCAGGTCCCTGGGCTTTTTGAAGGGGATGAGTACGCCACACTGATGACTCAGTGCAAGGAGGGGGCCCAGAAGGAAGGCCTGATGCTGGACTCACACGAGGAGCTCTACAAGTGGTTCACCAGCCAGGTGATCCGCAACCTGCACGTGGTGTTCACCATGAACCCATCCTCAGAGGGACTCAAGGACCGGGCGGCCACTTCACCAGCCCTTTTCAACAGGTAATGCTGACCTTTGCTGGCTCCACATCTGAAGAGTGGCCTTCCATCCAAGGCAGACCCACTTTTGGGAGCTTTTCTGAGATGTGGTTGTCTTTCTTAGGTGTGTGCTGAATTGGTTTGGTGACTGGTCCACTGAAGCGCTGTATCAAGTTGGCAAAGAATTCACCAGTAAAATGGACCTGGAGAAGCCAAACTATATAGTGCCTGACTATATGCCAGTTGTGTATGATAAGCTCCCACAGCCCCCAACACACCGGGAAGCCATTGTGAACAGCTGCGTGTTTGTTCATCAGACTCTTCACCAGGTGTGTGCAGTTTTGAAAGCAACACAGAAAGCAAAACTAAATGGACTTAAAATCTGACCTTGTAGTTTCACAACAATGCAAATACTTTTCCTCACCTCTTCATGATATCCATTGTCATCAGCAGATGAGATCACACTGCCTTCTTCAACCAGGCAGGCCTGTTCCTTGTGGAGCAGGAGGCTTTGTCTCCTTAACTGGTCAATGGGGACCAGCAAGATGGCTCAGTGAGTAAAGGTGGGAGGAGAGCGCCTGACTCCTCAGAGCTGTCCTCTGACCTTCACACACGACCCATGGCACACATGTCCACACATTCATGTTATGTGCACACAATAATAAATAAATAGACAGCCAGGTGGGCAGAAGCTTTGCAGGCTCTGGGAGTCGGCACTGCTGCTGTAGTACGGAAGCCCCCACGTCCCATGTGGAAACACAGGAGCGGCTGTTTGCAGTGAACTTCACCGCCCTGCCTTGAGAACCGCACTGATAGGCCAGGACTTTAGTGCTCAACCCTCACTTTAAGGGCTCTCTGCAGAGAAATCCAGTCTCCTGTCTGCTGAGAAAGCTTTATGAGACACGCTCAGAGCTGTGTGTAGCCTGTCACCCACTGTCCCTACAGCCATCCTGGTGGCCCTATTTGTGGTATTTCCCTTCCAGCCAGCAACCAAAGTTTCTATCACATAAACGTGTTGTTACTCTTTGTGTCCACTGAAAAGGAGCAACCTTTGATGGACATGCCTATAATCCGAGCACTCACTTGAGACACTAAAACAGGGTTAGGACTCAAGATGGCTCAGCATTTAAGAGTGATGGCTCAGCGGTTAAGAGCACTGGCTGCTCTTCCAGAGGTCATGAGTTCAATTCCCGGCAACCACATGGTGGCTCACAACCATCCGTAATGAAATCTGGTGCCCTCTTCTGGCCTGCAGATATACCTGCAGACAGAATACTGTATACAAAATAAATCTTAAAAAAAAAAAAAAAAAAAGCCGGGCGGTGGTGGCGCACGCCTTTAATCCCAGCACTTGGGAGGCAGAGGCTGGCCTCGAACTCAC
>CAJQZJ010001511.1:16760780-16809472 GCA_907164525.1 Lophiomys imhausi
TAATCCCAGCACTTGGGAGGCAGAGGCAGGCGGATATCTGTGAGTTCGAGGCCAGCCTCGTCTACAGAGTGAGTCCAGGACAGCCAGAGACACACAGAGAAACCCTGTCTCAAAAAACCAAAAAAAGCCGGGCGGTGGTGGCGCACGCCTTTAATCCCAGCACTTGGGAGGCAGAGGCAGGCGGATCTTTGTGAGTTCGAGGCCAGCCTGGTCTACAAAGCGAGTCCAGGACAGCCAGAGATATTCAGAGAAACCCTGTCTCGAAAAACCAAAAAAAAAAACAAAAACAAAAAAAGCCGGGTGGTGGTGGCGCACGCCTTTAATCCCAGCACTTGGGAGGCAGAGGCAGGCGGATCTTTGCGAGTTCGAGGCCAGCCTGGTCTACAAAGTGAGTCCAGGACAGCCAGAGCTGTTAAACAGAGAAACCCTGTCTCGAAAAAAAAAAAAAAAAAGAGTGATGGCTGCTCTTCCAAAGGACCTGGGTTCTAGTTCTAGACCCACATGGCAGCGTCAACTCTAGTTCCAGTCAGAGGATCCAAGACTCTCGTCTGCCTCCTTGGTACCTGGTGTGCACATGATGCACAGACACACAGGCAAACACCCACAAACATGTTTGTTTTTTGGGGGGTTGAGATAGGGTTACAGAGCTGTAACAGTACCGGCTGTCCTGGAACTCACCTGCCTCTCCCTCCTGAGTGCTAGGAGACATGCTCCACCACACCCAGCCACATTTTCTTTTTTTTTTTTTTTTTTTTTTTTGGTTTTTCGAGACAGGGTTTCTCTGTGTAGGCCTGGCTGTCCTGGACTCACTTTGTAGACCAGGATAGCCTCGAACTCACAAAGATCCGCCTGCCTCTGCCTCCCAAGTGCTGGGATTAAAGGCGTGCGCCACCACCGCCCGGCTACATTTTCTTTTTTTAATTAAAGCAAACAAAACCAGAATAATGTGTGTTCCATTTCATGTTACATAGTAAGACCCTGTCTCAAACAAGCAAGCAGTAGAGCCAACATAGGCACCATTGGCATAGTAAATCAATTGTGGAGTCTTTTCGTGTAAAATATACTTCTAAACCGAGTGTGGCGGCCCACACCTGTAATCCCAGTGCTTGGGAGGTAAAGGCAAGAGGACTAGGAATTCAGACTCAGCCTTGGTTACATAGTAAATAGAGGCCATCCTGGGCTACAGAAAACCCTACCTCAAAGTAACAGAGGAGATGTCTCCGGGATTGGGCATTTTCTGCATGCTGTCACCCATCAGGGTTTAAGAATAGAGAGGGTTTTTTTGTTTTTTCGAGACAGGGTTTCTCTGTGTAGCCCTGGCTGTCCTGGACTCACTTTGTAGACCAGGCTGGCCTTGAACTCGCAAAGATCCACCTGCCTCTGCCTCCTGAGTGCTGGGATTAAAGGCGTGCGCCACCACCGCCCAGCAAGGATGGAGAGTTTTGGTGCAGGCCTTTTGTGGGCCGAGGCTGGTATGAGTGTTGTGAGGGCCAGGCCCACTCCCCCATGTCACTGCAATCCAGATAGAGTTGAGGCTGAGGAGTGAAGCGTTGAACTTTGTTCTCTAAAGGCTAATGCACGCCTGGCAAAGCGAGGAGGCAGGACAATGGCCATCACACCGCGTCACTACCTGGACTTCATCAACCATTACGCCAACCTCTTCCATGAGAAGCGCAGTGAGCTGGAGGAGCAGCAGATGCACCTCAATGTTGGGCTCCGGAAGATCAAGGAGACTGTGGACCAGGTAGGGCAGGAGCGGCAGCCCTGGAGGACCGTGAAGGTTGTGCCACGTGTCTCTGAGTGTGCTTTTGTTCCTTAGGTGGAAGAACTGCGCCGTGACCTGAGAATCAAGAGCCAAGAGCTGGAGGTAAAGAATGCAGCGGCCAATGACAAGCTGAAGAAAATGGTGAAAGACCAACAAGAGGCTGAAAAGAAAAAGGTACATCCCTTTATTCCAGGGCCCTCTAGCCCGCTGGACTGGGCATGCGCAGACTCTAAGGCCAGTGGGAGGCTTGGTTGGAACTAACATTTCATGGGTTAGCAGCTGGGGAGAGCTGTTCAAGGTTCACTCGACAAGCTCACCAGTACTTTAGCTGTATGCATCTAAGCCATCCTTGCTTCTAGGTCATGAGCCAAGAAATTCAGGAGCAGCTGCACAAACAGCAGGAAGTAATTGCAGACAAGCAGATGAGTGTCAAGGAGGACCTTGACAAAGTGGAGCCAGCTGTCATTGAGGCCCAGAATGGTATGTACCTGCTTCAGAGCCTGGGCTCAGCCCCGCTGAGAACACTGTGTGGCAGATGCAGCACTTGGCTTCCCGTGAGACTCAGTGGTGTGCATTTCTGAAAGTGGTGTAAGCAAACATCTGGAATCCTTTTCAGTCCCTTAGCCTGCCTCCATCTCTTAGAGCAGTGCTCATACAACACTGGCCTGAATTTACTGTAGTACAACTCTTCTTCTAAGAGAAAACTAGCAAAAATATGTCTTGATGAGCCTGGTGGCACTAGCCTGTGATCACAAATGCTAGTGAGGCTGAGGCAGGAAGACATTGAAACCCTGTCTCAAAAAGTAAAAAATGGGGCTGGAGAGGTGGCTCAGCAGTTAAGAGTTCTTGCTGCTCTTGCAGAGGACCCAGGTTCAGTTCCCAGCACCCACATGGAAGCTCATAACTACCTGTAACTCCAGTTGCAGTGGTTCCAGAATCCTCTTTATGCCTCCTCAGGCTCTGCACACACACAGTGCACATACATACCTATAGGCAAAAGCACTCACTCACTGTGGTACACGCCTGTAATCCCAGCACTTGGAAGACACAGGCAGGAAGATCTCTGAGTGAGACCTTGTGTATAAATAAAATTTTAAAAAATAAAATACAAATGGGCTGTGATGTTTAGGGTAGACCCCTTACCTAGTATGTTAGAAGCCCTGGGTTTCATCCTTGGCACCAGGGAATGTTAATGCTATTGCTTCATTTTGTTGGTGGAAGTGGTGTTTTTTCCAGGGAAAGGAGTGTAGGATAAGTTCTCTCTGCCTCCCAGTCTAGCCTTGAACTTGGGGTCCTCCTTCCTCAGCTTCCGGGGTGCTGGGTTACAGTCTTGTTCCATACATTTTCAAGGCTTTGTTTGGTCCCTCCTGACTTGAATTCCCCAAGGAAGTGTTGCTGTGTCATAGTGATGGAGTGCACTGGGCATGGCCAGTGCTGACTCACATGATGCCCACTAGCCACCGTTCCTCTGCTCCTAGAAGGCCTGTGGGGTAGCACCCATGTCGGTTGTGGTTCACCCATAAAAGTATTTTACTAAGGGGTCTGGAGATGGCTTAGAGGTTAAGAGCTCTTCCAGAGGTCCTGAGTTCAATTCCGAGCAACCAACCACATGGTGACTCAAAACCATTTATAATGAGATTTGGTGCCCTCTTCTGGCCTGCAGGCATACAGACAGAACACTGTATACATAATAAATCTTTTTTTTAAGTATTTACTAAAACTTCAGTCTTAACAACTGCATTTCCATTTATAAAGGTATTGCCCCTTTTTAGAACAACCTGCATCAGACAGCTATCTGTAAATACAGTAGGTTACTGAGGCTTGCGCAGGCCTCCGCCTTTCTGTGGCTCAGGGTTGCTATATGCCTCAGAGAGCAAAAATGGAGATTTTATCTTCCAGGAGAGCAAGTCATCTTCTCTGAAAGGTTTTCCTCTCCTATATATATTAAAGAGAGAAACTAGATTGATTATGCTGGCTCACCCTTTAATCCCAGCACTTGGGAGACAGAAGCAGATGGGTCTCTGTGAGTTCAAGGCCAGCCTGGTCTAGAGTGAAGTACCAGGGCAGCCAGAGCTACATAGTGAGACCCTGCCTCATAAAGAGAAAAATAAACAAAAAGATAGAAGATAATTGTAGCTGATTGGAATTGTAATTCTTGAAACTGTACAGTACACCTTGTTTTCCAAAGAACAGCTTGCAGTATAGGCTAAGTGAGGTGAGGGCTGTTGTTTGAGGATTTGAGTCCCTTGACCCTTCTCCAGCCTTTCTCTGAGTGGAGCGGGAGCCCTTGGTGGTGGCAGCTGGTCCTCATTTGGATGCTGTCTGTCTCCCCCACCCCATCCCTGCTGACCAGCTGTGAAGTCCATCAAGAAGCAGCACCTGGTGGAGGTGAGGTCCATGGCCAACCCTCCTGCCGCCGTGAAGCTGGCGCTGGAGTCCATCTGCCTGCTGCTGGGCGAGAGCACCACAGACTGGAAGCAGATCCGCTCTATCATTATGAGAGAGAACTTCATCCCCACCATTGTCAACTTCTCGGCTGAGGAGATCAGGTGAGGCAGCTGCTGGAGCAGTCGAAAAGGTGTGAACCTATCTGGAAGGCTTACTGTTTTCTTGTGGCGGTTTGCACTGGACATTTTCCAGAGGCTCTGCTTGGTCATCTCTGGCATGTCATCTCCCAAAAGGGAGCGTGGGTCAGACCAATCCCACGGGTGCCGTCCAAGAATGTCTGAGAAAGACAGCCAGCATTTTCCTCTGTGCTTGTTTTTTGATGTAACCTCTGCCAGCAGTCAGTTTCATCCTTCCTAATAGCTGTTTGTGCTACAGGGCTCAGCCCTGGCTACAGTATAGCAAGGGTCTTCCTTCTGCTGCACCAAAACTGGCTGGAGTTGCTGCAGTGAGGGGGGCAGAGCTAGAAGCTGGAAGAGCCTGTTCTCAGCAGCCCTGTCACCTTCACCTGAGAACCACGGTTCAGCCATTGTCATCACAAGTGCTAGGCCTTTACATTTGTATTGCATGAAAACACGTTTTTATTCTTTGCATGCTTAGAAATAATTTCCTCTCTCAGTGATGCTATAAGAGAGAAGATGAAGAAAAACTACATGTCCAATCCCAGTTATAACTATGAAATTGTCAACCGGGCTTCCCTGGCTTGCGGACCCATGGTGAAGTGGGCAGTTGCACAGGTAGGACCCTACAGATAACAGGATTCTCCTGCACTTCTTTGTTTCCATTAGCTCAGTTTTGCTGCTGTGGTGATTTTCTGTTTTGGAGGAGGTTTTGTTTATTTATCTTTTGCCTTTGAGGTTCAAGAGCATTTTTTATTTGTTAGATTTTTTTTTTTTTTTTAAGATTTCTTTATTTGACATAGATGCAAACTCTATCTGCATGTACCCCTACATGCCAGAAGAGGGCATCAGATTCCAGTATAGATGGTTGTGAGCCACCATGTGGTTGCTGGGAATTGAACTCCGGACCTCTGGAAGAGCACACAGACAGTGCTCCTAACCACTGAGCCATCTCTCCAGCCCCTTCATCTTTGTTTTTTAAGACAGAATTTCCCTGCATCCTACCTGTCCTGGAACTCATCTACCTGCCTCTGCCTCCCAAGTACTGGGACTGATGTCATGTGCCGCCGCCACCTGACATCAAGGGCAATTTTATTACAAGTTTAAAAGAAAAACATGGGCTGGAGAGATGGTTCAGCTGTTAAGAGCACTGGTTGTTCTTCCAAAGGACCCGGGTTCAAATCCCAGCACCAACATGGCAGTTCACAGCTGTCTGCAATTGCCGGGCATGGTGGCACACTAGAGAGGCAGAGGCAAGTGTATCTCTCTGAGTTCAAAGGCTAGTCTGGTCTACAAAGTGAGTCCAGGACAGCCAGATATACACAGAGAAACCCAGTCTTGAAAAAAACAAAAAGAAAGAAAGAAAGGAAGGAGGGAAAGGAAAGAAAAGAAAAGAAAAACATTACATAGGTTAGATGAAAATGCCTGCAACTGCCAGGAGAAAAAGTGGGCTGGAGAGATGGCTCAGAGGTTAAGAACACTGGCTGTTCTTTCAGAGGTCCTGAGTTCAATTCCCAGCAACCACATGGTGGCTCCTTAACCATCTATATTGAGATCTGGTCCCCTCTTCTGCCCTGCATGCACGCAGGCAGAACACTGTATATATAATAAATAAATAAAAATATTTTTAAGAAAGATGGCGAAAAGTCATGTCGTTTAAGCCAGGTGTGGGATAGACATAGCAGCTCATTAGAAAAGACAAGGCATTCCCAAGAATAGAAGTGGGGCCAGTGACCCGAGGAAAGAGTCCAAAAAGCCATTTCTTGTGGGGGGGGGGGGGGATACGTCGGTCGTGGGTCCCACAATGGGCATGTGGAAGTCAGGGCAACTCGTGAGTCAGTTCTCTACCTTTACGTGGGCTCTGAGGATCCAACTCTGCTCCCAGGCTGGTGTGACAAGCAGTGTGACCTGCTTGAGTCATCTTGCTAGCCATAGGGTTTGGGGTTTGGTTTAATTCCATTTGGGGTTTTTGTTTTTAGGTTCATTTTTATTATTTTTGTGGATGTGTGCACAGGAGTGCAGATGACTGAGCAGTCCAGAAAAAGGCTCAGATTTCCTAGAGCTAGAGGTACAGGAGGCTGTGAACTCCCTGAAATGGGCGCTGGGAAGCAAACCTCAGTCTTCTGTAATGAGAGCAGGAACTGCTCTTAACTTCTAAGCCATTCCTCTAGCCCCCAGGTTGGTTTATGAGAGACTCTCCCTTTATAGCTCAGGTCACTTCAGCCCCCTTGCACCAGGATCATAGGCACAGGCCACCGTCCGTGTCTTATTTTTAATTGCCTAAACTAAGCAGTGGGCTTCCTGTGCTTTCCACATTCGTGTCATCATGCCTTGCTCCTGTCACTTAAAATCACACCATGTGCCTTGCCCTTCCCAGCTGAATTATGCAGACATGTTAAAGCGGGTGGAGCCCCTGAGGAATGAGCTGCAGAAGCTGGAAGATGATGCCAAGGACAACCAGCAGAAAGCCAATGAGGTGGAGCAGATGATCCGGGACCTGGAGGCCAGCATCGCCCGCTACAAGGAGGAGTACGCAGTCCTCATCTCAGAGGCCCAGGCCATCAAGGCAGACCTGGCAGCTGTGGAAGCAAAAGTAAGCCTTGCCTGCTGCCCCAAGATTCTCTGAACTCTGAGTTACCTAGAAGGTCCTCATAGCCTCCCTGGTGGAGCCAAGATTAACAGTGTTGACTCACACACTGTATGTATTGTTGAGGCAGTGAACTGCTGTGTGTGTGTGTTGGGATCCTAAGTTTGTGCCAAGTCCGTTTCCTCTCACTCGCTTCCTCTTTTGAGTCCTTTAAGTAGGCCACCAGTCTGTCTTTCACTCTGGCCATGCCTATGTTCCTCACTCGGGCACATCCCAGAGCATGCAGCTCTCTCAAGGTGCAGTGGTCAGGTTCTGCCCTTGGCTTGTGCTCTGGAGAGATCCCAACAGCTGTGTCATTCACCCCCTATAACCCAGTCCCACCTCTGCGGGGCCGTGGGCAGCCTGAGTCTGCTTCCAGTCTTCCCCAGACCCTGCACACAACATAGATACTTTTTCTTCTCACTAATTACTGGTCAGGCATATGCATGGCACGGCATACATACATGTGGAGCCCAGAGGACACTTTGTTAAGTTGGTTCTCTCCTTCCAATGTGTGTGTCACAGGGATGGAACTGTGCTCACCAGGCCTGGTGGCAGCAGCCTTTTTTTTACCCACTGAGTCACCTCACTGGTCCCTTGAATGAATTCCTTTTTAATATTGTGTGCTTCTAAACATGGCATTTGATTTTTTTTTTTCTTTCCTCCCTTAGGTAAACCGGAGCACTGCACTTCTGAAGAGTTTATCTGCTGAAAGGGAACGTTGGGAAAAGACAAGTGAAACTTTCAAAAACCAGATGTCCACCATTGCTGGGGACTGCCTCCTGTCCGCAGCGTTCATCGCTTACGCGGGTTACTTTGACCAGCAGATGCGCCAGAACTTGTTCACCACCTGGTCTCATCACTTGCAGCAAGCCAACATCCAGGTAACAGGCACTCCACACCAGCACTGGGCACACGCTGACCAAGTCCTGACCTGACAGTCACAGGGGAGATAACCAGGGTCCCCTTTCAGTTCCGCACAGACATTGCAAGGACAGAGTATCTCTCCAACGCTGACGAGCGCCTCCGCTGGCAAGCCAGCTCCCTACCTGCTGACGACCTGTGCACAGAAAATGCCATCATGCTAAAGCGCTTCAATAGGTGTGTCTTCCTCAGCCAAGGTGCCGCGGAGAGCCGTGTGGCCACCCTGGTGTGGTGGGGGGGGGGGTTGTTTTGTTTTGTTCTTAATAATTTATTTTATGTACATTGAAGACCATATGTATGCCTGTGTGGGGGTATTGGATCCACGGGAGCTACAGACAGCTGTGAATTACCAGATGGTGCTGGGATTTGAACCCAGGTTCTCTGGAAGAGTAGCCAGTGCTCTTCACTGCTGAGCCATCTCTCCAGCCCCGTCACCCTGTTTAATTATTTTCAAAACACCTTGTTTGACGAGCTGTATGGAAAGTGGTGTTGGAGAGGCAGTGCTAAGAGGTCAGAGTTCATTTTTACATCTTTATTGAATTCTGCCTACCACATACTTTTTCAGGGAGTTAAGTTGATTAAGTCACATCTATTTGTGAATGTGGAAATGTCTAGAGATTGCCTGTGGGGAGCGATGGTTTTTTACCTACTCTCATGTCACTTCACCCTCAGGTACCCGCTGATCATTGACCCCTCAGGACAGGCCACAGAGTTTATCATGAACGAGTATAAGGACCGGAAGATCACAAGGACCAGCTTCTTAGATGATGCCTTCCGGAAGAATTTGGAGAGTGCTCTGAGATTTGGCAATCCACTTCTCGTCCAGGTTTGTGTCTTACCTGGATGTGTCGCTCCTCTCAGGTGCGCCATTCTGTGCAGTTGATGGAAGGTTAGGGGAGATCACACGCACTGTGACGGCGTTGGCACCTGGTCACATGTGCTTTCATACTAAAACGAGAATAAAGTTTTGACATTATGTTTCAGAAATATAATCCCCAGCTGGACGTGGTGATGCACACACTTTTAGTTCCAGCATTCAGGAGGCAGAAGCAGGAAGATCTCTGAGTGTGAGCCAGCCTGGTGGTGTACAGAGTGCTCCAGAATAGCCAGAACTACATAGATTACATAGAAAGATCCTGTCTCAAACCAACCGCCAGGTGGTAGTGCACACACCCTTATAGGAAGGCAAAGGCATGTGGATTTCTGAGCTTGAGGACAGCCTGGGCTACAGACCAAATTCCAAGATAGCAAGATAGCCAGGGCTACACAGAAAAACCCTATCTTGCAAAAACAAGTTGGGGGATTTGAAGTATGCAATGTGGTTGATAAGCCATGTGGTTATCATCTCTGAGCTGGATTTTGTTTGTTGTTGGGGTGGAACCCAGGCCTCACTGCAAGGCAAGTGCTCTGCCACTCAGTGCATCTGTGCCCCACCCAATAACAGGGTTTTGGGTTTGGGTTTTTTTTTTTTTTGGGGGGGGGGGTGTTTGGTTGGTTGGTTGCTTGGTTGAGACAGGGTTTCTCTGTGTAACATACATAGCCCTAATATCCTGGACTCACTTTGTTGCTCAATAATCATTTCTTTAAAAAGGCAAAACAAAGGGGTTGGAGAGATGGCTCAGTGGTTAAGAGCACTAACTGTTCTTCCAAAGGACCTGGGTTCAAATCCCAGCACCCACTTGGCAGTTCACAGCTGTCTGTAATGGCCGGGCGTGGTTGTGCACACCTTTAATCTCAACACTTGAGAGGCAGAGAGAGGAGGATCTCTGTGAGCTCAAGGCCAGCCTGGTCTACATAGTCGTCCAGGACAGCCAGGGCTGTTACACAGAGAAACCTTGTCTTGAAAAACCAAAGGGGTGGGGGGAGGCAAAACAACTTCCATTTCAGCTTCCTCAGTGGTGGAATCATGGGCAGGTGCCGGTGGCTTGTGGGTGATACACTGGTGCAGATAGGAAAGTGATGTCTGCTTTCTATTTATGTGCTACATAGGATGTGGAAAGCTATGATCCGGTTTTGAATCCAGTACTGAACCGTGAAGTTCGGCGAACAGGAGGGAGAGTGCTGATTACTCTCGGTGACCAAGACATAGACCTGTCACCATCATTTGTCATCTTTCTGTCTACCCGGGACCCCACTGTAAGCAGTGGGACACTTACATACATCAGCATGATGGTGTTTGGAGCTGAGTGAACCAACCAGTCTGTCTGTGTTCTGATGTGGCAGGTGGAGTTCCCACCAGATCTCTGTTCCCGGGTCACCTTCGTGAACTTCACGGTCACCCGCAGCAGTTTACAGAGCCAGTGTCTCAATGAAGTGCTTAAAGCAGAGAGGCCTGACGTGGATGAAAAGCGCTCTGACCTCCTGAAGCTGCAAGGTGTGCTTCTGGTCCTTGGCTTCTCTGCGGTGGGTGGCAGTAGGCTGCACTCTGCAGGGCGAGGTAGCTTTGCTCCCCAGTGGCACCAGTGTTACAAACCTGTCTTATCCTCAGGGGAGTTTCAGCTCCGTCTCCGGCAGCTAGAAAAGTCTCTGCTACAAGCTCTGAATGAGGTAAAAGGACGCATTCTGGATGACGACACCATCATAACAACCCTGGAGAATCTAAAACGGGAAGCCGCTGAGGTCACCAGAAAAGTGGAGGAGACAGACATTGTCATGCAGGAGGTGGAGACTGTGTCCCAGCAGTACCTACCACTGTCCACTGCTTGCAGCAGCATCTACTTCACCATGGAGTCCCTGAAGCAGGTGAGGCCATTGGCACAGCAGCCCGGGCTCCCAGCTGTGGCCCAGAGCACATGCTGATGGTCACATGGCTTCCTTCCAGGTTCACTTCTTGTATCAGTACTCACTGCAGTTCTTCCTTGACATCTACCACAACGTGCTGTATGAGAACCCAAACCTGAAGGGTGCTGCCGACCACACGCAGCGCCTCTCCGTCATAACCAAGGACCTCTTCCAGGTAGGGAACAGGGCATGCATCTGTCCAGTGCGAGGCTGCAGAAGTACAGCCTCTACAACACTGGCATTCCCCTTGGTTCCCAGGTGGCATTTAACCGAGTGGCCCGAGGCATGCTGCACCAGGACCACATCACCTTCGCTATGCTGCTGGCGAGAATCAAGCTGAAAGGCACCATGGGGTAAGGCTGGCTGCAAGTTGTCCTAGCACACATTCTCCTTCCTTTGGATTTGAACCAAAACTGTTGTCTGAGTTGCTATATAAAGAGACCTGCCTGACCTATTCCCCACCTTGGCAGGGAGCCCACCTATGATGCCGAGTTCCAGCACTTCCTCAGAGGCAAGGAGATTGTGCTCAGTGCTGGCTCCACCCCTAAAATCCAGGGCCTGACTGTGGAGCAGGCAGAAGCTGTCATGAGGTTGAGCTGTCTGCCTGCCTTTAAAGATCTGATTGCCAAGGTTCAGGCAGATGAGGTAATTGCTCTTGCAAGTGTTCTCATTCCCAGTGAGATGTGTCAGTGAGCAGCTGGCTACATCTGTGTGCCTGTGTCAGAGCCGGGCAACAGCTGCCCTTAAAGGTCTACTCACCCAAGAGAGCAAGACCCTGAGGCACATGCCCAGCACCACACATAACAGATTAAATCTGTTCTGTGCTGACACTCTCTGTTGTCTCTACAGCAGTTTGGCATTTGGCTGGACAGTAGTTCACCAGAACAGACGGTGCCATACCTCTGGAGCGAGGAAACACCTACAAGTGAGTCAAGTCCAGGCCCTGCTGTCCTCTCCCTGGGGCTGAATATAAAGTTGGATATGGTGTTTCCCAAAAGAAGGTGGCACTGACCCCGCCAGAGATGTAGTTCAGTATCAGGATTTGTTTGGAAGCCAATCTGGGAGGGTGATGTACCCTGAATCCCAGCTCCTCAGGAGACTGAGGTGGGAAGATTGACAGTTTCAGGCCACATAACAAGATCTTGTCTCAAAACAACAAAATCACCATTTTAGGAAACCATTTAGGGAGATGGATCCTAAGTAGGAATTGACTAAGAAATAGGAGGATGGGATTTCTAATTCCTCCCTCAAGACCTCATTGGTAACCCTACAAGGATGGAGGAGGTTAGGGCCATAACTCAATGATACAATACTTACTTAGCAGGCATGAGGCCCTGTGGTTTGATTCACCTTATTGAGGTGTGAGATTACCTAACACACATGAAGGGGATTATCTTTAATTGTGCCACAGAGACTCATGAGTATTTGAGACCTGGCCTTTGGCCAACAGGCCACCAAGGAAGCAGCATGCGATCTCAGGGACCCACAGGGTAGGAGAAACTCCTGCTCTTAACTGGCCAGTGTTCTGTCTTCCCAGTGAAGCCTTAGGAGTCTGCAACCAACAGGTATTTGTGGTGTGGTTTCAGAATCTATAGATGAGGACCAGCGAGATTGTTCAGTGCATAAAGGTCTGAGTTCTGTCTCTGTGCCCCGGGCTAAGAGAACCATCCCCACTAGCTGTCCTGACCTCCACACTCCCACAGCATGCAGTCCACAAATGAACTGGCTATGGTAGCCACACATGTGTACACACACATATAGAATGAAAATTATCCTCAGGGCAGCCAAGGACTCCATAGAAAGAGACCTTCTCTCAAAAAATAAAGTTTTATTTTTGGTAGGCATGTTAGCACATGCCTTTAATACCAGCACTGAGGAGGCAGAGGCATGTACGTGTCAGAGTTTAAGGCTAGCCTGATTTAGTGTGAGTTCGAGGCTATCAAGGGCTACGTAGTAAGATCCTGTCTCAAAAAGAAATTTTTTTTAGGCAACACATGAGGGAGACTAAGGAGATGGCTTAGTGGGTAAAAGTGTTGCCACCCAAGACAGACAACCTGAATTTGGATCCCACTGCCTACACCCAGAGTGATGTAACCCATGAGCAGGTGGGAGGCAGAGACAGGTATGAACAGATGTTCCCAGACCAGCTAGCCTTGGTCACACAGTGGTTAAGATGCCCTGTCACAAGATGAAGGGTGAGGACTGACTGCCACCAGAAGGTTGTCCTCTGACCTCTGCACATGCCATATATGCCATGTGACTGGACACAGTCCCACACGCACCCACGCGGCATCAACTAATGAGCCAGGTATGGCAGCCACACACCTGTAATCCCAGCACCATGGAGGAAAAGGTTGAAGGGTCGTGAGTTCTAGGCTAGCCTGAGAATAGTCTCTGAAAAGGTAGTAATATCAGTACCCCACACCTAATGC
Organism: Lophiomys imhausi; assembly: GCA_907164525.1. Lineage (NCBI taxonomy): Eukaryota > Metazoa > Chordata > Mammalia > Rodentia > Muridae > Lophiomys > Lophiomys imhausi. The sequence continues at coordinate 16,773,873 of CAJQZJ010001511.1, forward strand.
TAAGTCACCTGGTATCTCAAGTGACAGTGGAATAAAGAGACAGATGCTCCTTGGGCCCAAGAGAACCAGTCAGCTGGTTTGAGCTGGGGTTAGCTGGTTAGGCCTGGGGTTTGAGCTGAACCTCAGGTGCTGACTGCTTGGCTGAGCAACTGCTGTGGGTGGAGAAGTCACCGGCTTTGCCCTCCCTTGCCACACCTCGTTTCAGCTTCCATCGGGCAGGCCATCCACCGCCTACTCCTAATTCAAGCTTTCCGACCTGACCGCCTCTTGGCCATGGCCCATATGTTTGTTTCCACAAATCTCGGGGAGTCTTTCATGTCCATCATGGAGCAGCCACTTGACCTCACCCACATTGTGGGCACAGAGGTAATGTCCCAGTGCCCCATCCTGGCTCCCCATAGCACTGTTTGCTGTTACATCAGCAGCTGGCCACAGCCCAGGCACACTGCTTCTTGGCTGCAATCTTCCCAAAGCCAGCACTACCCTCAGGCTTTCTCCTGACAGGTCCTATCTTACAACTGATACCTTTTTGTTTGCAGGTGAAGCCAAACACGCCCGTCCTGATGTGCTCTGTGCCTGGGTATGATGCCAGTGGGCATGTTGAGGACCTCGCAGCGGAGCAGAACACGCAGATCACTTCTATTGCCATTGGTAAGGACATGTGCCGCTTTTGTGGACATGTGGCAGCCTTGAAGCAAAAGGCTGCCTGCTGTTGTTCACACGCAGCTTCCTTGTCTCAGGCTCAGCAGAAGGCTTTAACCAAGCAGATAAAGCGATCAACACGGCTGTGAAGTCAGGCCGGTGGGTGATGCTGAAGAATGTTCACCTGGCCCCAGGGTGGTTGATGCAGCTGGAGAAGAAGCTGCACTCCCTGCAACCGCATGCCTGCTTCCGGCTCTTCCTAACCATGGAGATCAACCCCAAGGTGAGCAGGGAGGATGGGACCTCTGCGTGCAGCTGGTGTGCACATAGTCAAGGAACTGCCTTATCAGAACTAGAGGGTCAGCTGGATGTGGTGGCACATATCTGCAACCCCAGAACTTAGGGTGCTGGGACAGGAGGATTGCCGCAAGCTTGTGGTCAGCCGCACCTTGTCCCTTCAAAATAAAAGCAGACATTGCAGGATGCACCTTCTCCCTCAGGTGCCGGTGAACCTGCTCCGTGCAGGTCGCATCTTTGTGTTTGAGCCACCGCCTGGGGTGAAAGCCAACATGCTGAGGACATTCAGCAGCATCCCTGTCTCTCGGATATGCAAGGTAAAGAGACAGCTGAGTGTCCCTCTGGACACACCTGTACAGAAACCCAAGACCAGTTGCCTTCCTGGGAAGGTAGAGGAGTGGGGAATAGGTCCCGAGTGAGAGCAGACAGAACCAGCACTGTGACCCAGAGTCCACCCCAGACTGCATAGCAGGCACAGCCCCCTGCAGTCACTCCCTGTCCCTGTGCCACATAAGGACAGAGGTACTTCAGCAAGGATCTCTATCAGTTCTTTCCATAGGTTTTCAATCCTGTTTTGCTTGGTGCCGAAATCCACTGAGTCCCCATTTTTTAGAAAACCTATCTTCTAGAAACCTGTCTAAATTCAAGTGCTGTTGTTTAGTCCTGGGTATCTGGGTCAGCCCTACTGCTTGATTCTGCTGCTGCTTCTGAGCTGCGGGTCAGGTGGCTAAGTTGTGAGGGTGTGGCTTGTTTTGCAGATCTTTGCTTCTGAAATAGGGTCTAGTTTCCTTAAACACGTGCTCTCTGATGATTCTGTCCGTGGTCATTTTCATCATCTAGTCTCCAAATGAGCGTGCCCGCTTGTATTTCCTGCTGGCTTGGTTCCATGCCATCATCCAAGAGCGCCTGCGCTATGCTCCACTGGGGTGGTCAAAGAAATATGAATTTGGAGAATCTGACCTTCGATCAGCTTGTGACACGGTGGATACATGGCTGGATGACACAGCCAAGGCAAGTAGGGCTACACTACACCAAAGTACACCAAAGATGTACTTCGGGGAAGCCATGCCTAGACACATCATGTGTGATGTGGGAAGATAGTGGATCTGAGGATAGTGGATCTGAGCTCAAGGGAATGCTAATACTTTGTAGCAGCCAGAACTTGAGAGTGTAGCACCAAACCAGCCTCCTCCAGTGTACACATGTAACCCAGCTGCTCCTCCCCAGGGCCGGCAGAATATCTCACCAGATAAGATCCCATGGTCTGCGCTGAAGACCTTGATGGCCCAGTCCATCTATGGTGGGCGCGTGGACAATGAGTTTGACCAGCGTCTGCTCAATACCTTCCTGGAGCGCCTGTTTACCACCCGGAGTTTCGATAGTGAATTCAAGCTGGCATGCAAGGTTGATGGGCACAAGGACATTCAGATGCCTGATGGTATCAGGTGTGGCTGCCTGGAGGAGAAGTCATATATGGGGGGGGCAGGGGTGGTGTGTGCAGCCACAGTCTGCCCTTGACTCTGATTCCAAATATCCTGCTTTCTCAGGCGAGAGGAGTTTGTGCAGTGGGTAGAGCTGCTGCCTGATGCCCAGACGCCCTCGTGGCTAGGCCTGCCCAACAATGCCGAGAGGGTCCTGCTTACCACCCAAGGTGGGTAGTGAGTCTCCTTCCTCTGGAGCTATGCCCACCCTGAGCCTGCTGGGAGGGTTGTTTGCCTCTTGCAGTTCTGTACCAGGGAGTCCTGAAAAGAAGGGTTAAGGGCTAGCTTTAGTTCAAAGGCTAGAAGCACTGAGAGAGGCTTGGTAGTACACAGGCCTGTGCCCTAGCCTGGGGGTAAAGGCAGAAAATCTGCTCTGCACAACATCCCCTAGGCCTAGGCCACGTGAGGCGGTGCCTCAAACAACACAACACATTCTTCTTTAAGTGTTTTTTTGTTTTGTTTACTTTTCACAAAAGAGGTAGAATCAGCCTAACACAAGCTAGGCGGTGTTCTGTGAGCAAGCATCAGACATTCTCCCATGATGCTCTGGAACAACTATTTAAAGCCAAGGATTCATGGGTCATAGCTGCGATTCCAGCACCCACACAGTAGGGGCAATAAGGACAAGAGTGTTATCTATGGAGAAGTGGGCAGTGAGCAGCTATTACATGTATTTAGTATGAAGATGAGTATTTGAGGCCTGGAAGCTAAGCTGGTCCCTGTTGGGCTCAATACAGCCTCTCCGGTATGTAGGCTCTCACAGTTTATGATTCTCAGTAGTAACGTCTCTTGCCCCATTGGTTTTCTGAGTCCTGTGTCCCATCAACACTGTCAAAAACCTGGCGGCCCAGGGTCATTGCTCAGCTTCTCAGACTTTCCACAGTCCAGAAAGAAGTTGAAGCTGAGCAGCCTGGCCTTTAGTCTCTATGGATGAGGGACAGGACAGGCACCAGTGTGCCTTCAGTCACAGCTGGACATGGGCCCTTGTATTAGCAGAGTTCGTAGGAGTCCCAGCTACTATCGCAAGCATCCCCATGGCAGGTTCTACATTCAGATTGAGTGTGCGGTTTCTGTGGACAGGCTGGGAGCAGCGTCTTGGGGCACAGCGGGCACTGGCTCTGTCTGTTCTTTTCTGTTTAACGCCTCGGCAGCCCTGGTCTGTACTTTAACACCACGTGTGGCACCAAGTGCAGGCCATGCAGGCCGCAGCACTGAAGTCCCCTTCCCTCCTGCCTGCCTCCCCACCCGTGGCTGGCCTAGGTGTGGACATGATCAGTAAGATGCTGAAGATGCAGATGCTGGAGGACGAGGACGACCTGGCGTACGCGGAGACGGAGAAGAAGACGCGGACAGACTCCACGTCTGATGGGCGTCCAGCCTGGATGAGGACGCTGCACACCACAGCCTCTAACTGGCTGCACCTCATACCGCAGACGCTGAGCCCACTCAAGCGCACTGTGGAGAACATCAAGGTAGCTGTCTGCGGTCAGGGAATGAGCGCATCCAATTGAACCATTTCAGAGCTGTCCACGGTCTGAGCACCAGTGGGCAGAGGTGGTCACTCTTTGTGTCAGCCAGCCAAGCTCTGGCTGGCTCCCAGAGGTCTGGTTCAAAGGCTCTGGTGATTCTGCTGAGCCTGTAACTTGCCCCTGTCCACAGACTCTCGTCTTCAGCCCTCTTTCCTTTGGTTTCAGGATCCGCTGTTTCGGTTCTTTGAGAGAGAAGTAAAGATGGGCGCCAAGTTACTCCAAGACGTGCGTCAGGACCTTGCTGATGTCGTTCAAGTGTGCGAGGGGAAAAAGAAGCAGACGAACTACCTCCGCACTCTCATCAATGAGCTGGTGAAAGGTGCTGGATGCGGGGATGCAGGGATGCGACCTGGAGTCTGTTGCAGAAGCCCTGGCAGTGGCCTGGGCTGCCGTTCAGCTGTATAGACAGACACACCCTATGTATAGACACACCGCAGGTCCTGGCCTCAAATACATCTTCTTCAGACATCCTCAGTAGTGAGGGAGGGTTGTAGAAATGCCCCTGGACTTTCCTAAAGTTTTTATGCAGTTTCTGTGACTTTTAGGGATAGTGCAGTGAAGAGGACACAAAGTGAGCAGGAGCAGGTTAGGAGGTCCCTAGTCCAGAGACACAGGGAAGAGCATGTGTCAGACACTGCTCTGACAACCATGCCCTGAGCCTTCTGGGCTGTGGACAGGGCACCAGGCCCAGCCAGGAAGGAGGACTGTAGTATGCAGGTGCTGGCAGCCTAAGCCACTTCCGCTGCAGGGGAGTTGGCAGAACTGATGCTGAAACCTGAGTCCCTGTCCCTTGCTGCAGGGATCTTGCCCCGGAGTTGGTCCCATTACACGGTGCCTGCAGGCATGACAGTGATCCAGTGGGTGTCAGACTTCAGCGAGAGGATCAAACAGCTGCAGAACATCTCACAAGCGGCTGCGTCTGGTGGTGCCAAGGAGCTAAAGGTGGGCAAGCGTGACCCTGGGAAGTGAGGGCACCACCCAGTGTCCCAGACTGGGGTGGAAAAGGGTCCATGCCTGACCTGTTCTTCTTTCCCTGGGGGCTGTTGTTTCTACAGAACATCCACGTGTGCTTGGGTGGCCTGTTTGTGCCTGAGGCCTACATCACTGCCACCAGACAGTATGTGGCACAAGCCAACAGCTGGTCCCTGGAGGAACTCTGTCTGGAAGTCAACGTCACCGCCTCCCAGAGTGCCACCCTTGATGCCTGTAGCTTCGGGGTCACAGGTGAGCTGGTGTCTGAGCTCTCAGTGTGGCCTTCTTTCTCTGAAGCCTGTTTCCAAATGAATGTAATGCAAGTGGCCAAGCAGAGTGGCCCAGCTGACCTGCGGGTGCCCCGTGAGCAGGGCTGGTGGCAGTGCCTCTTCAGTCCCGTCTCCACGTCTCCTCTCAGGTCTGAAACTTCAAGGGGCCACATGCAGCAACAACAAGCTCTCGCTCTCCAACGCCATCTCCACCGTCCTCCCGCTCACTCAGCTGCGCTGGGTGAAGCAGACAAACGCTGAGAAGAAGGCCAACGTGGTAAGTGCCATCAGCCCTTGCTCTGTGGCTCTGCCTGTCTCATGCCTGGGACTCTACTTGGTGGAGACAACTTCACCACAGCTCTGGACCCCCACGGGAGCCTGTCCCCAGAGCCAATCAACAGTAAGTCCCTCTGTCTGTCTCACAGGTGACCCTACCTGTCTACCTGAACTTCACCCGGGCAGACCTTATCTTCACCGTGGACTTTGAAATTGCTACAAAGGAAGACCCCCGAAGCTTCTATGAGCGTGGTGTTGCAGTTCTGTGCACGGAGTAAAACTAAACTTTTCTCAAATCCTTTCTCTGGAATAGTAAAATCCAGGATTTAACATTCACTCATCCTTAAACATTGGGAAGCTTTGATGGACTTAGGAAAAGAAAGTGGTTGGTTTGCGTTAGAGGAAATGAGAAGTGGTGTGGTGGGAACAGTGGGGCTGGAAAGGCGAAAGTGCGTGTTTTTAGAGGGCTGATGGAACGGCTTGTTTTATTAAATAAAACACTAAGAATGACAGGCTCCCAACTCTTCTGACTCTGCTCGGTCTGGTGTGGGAATCTGTGTGTCTCACCTCGTGGAGCAGCCCTTGCCAGCTGCACCCCAGCCCACCTCATCTTTCCCGCCTTGGTCACAGATGCAGAAGCAGTCTGGAAAGCTGCACTTCATCTCTGAGGCGGACTGAAGCTCTAGGCGTTGGCTGTCTCACACCTCCATCCCCCAGGGACGGTTCTGTCTCAGACACACGCCCCGCCACCAATCCCATTCTCCCACACTTCATTTCCATACCACCCCGTGGTGAGAAAGTGGCCTTGCCTCACAGTAAGGACAGCACATAAGCTGGTCCTGGTATCTCAGGGTCTCTAAACCCACAGTGACTGTGACTATGGTACCTGGTGGGGAAGAGGCTATTGTCAAAGCTGTAAGGGCTCCTTAGCACAGAGAGCCTGTCTAACCCCCAAGGGCTCTGGGAGAAGACACTGCAAGTTGCTGAACAGGAAGAAGAGAACAGGAGCGGCCGCAAGCCAACTTTCCCCCCCGGGGAGGGGTGAAGGGGGGGGGGGGGGGGGGGCAGGTGACTCAGGTCCAGGTCAAAAGCTGTCTGTCACGCACAGCCCACAGTGCCTGTGGCCTCCAAACACCTCAAAGGATACTGCCCCATAACTGGACTTCTACTCCTGAGAGTCCCACCCCACCCCTCCCGCAGTCAGAAGAGTCTTGCGGCATTGTCACCACCACCAGCCCTATTGTCTTCTCTGGCAGAGCCACCTGGGGCACTGAGAAGAAAGACCCTGCCCTAACTACTAGTACTGGAGTGGCCCCAACAGCACCCAGAGCTGAACCTTGCCCTGCCAAGAATGGGCGCCTCCTTGTGGTGTCTTTTTTATTTGTACTTGGGAACCTTGTGGTCCTGCCGCCGTGGGGAGGGCAGGACTTGGAGAGTAGACCCGGACATTAGTGACAGCAACAGCCTTGCACTCAGTTCTTGCTACCTACCAGAAAAAAAATAAAAGTTCAATGAACAAGCTGGAACCGAGAGAAACACAGCACCCACCATGAGCCCAGCACTGTAAAGGCTGACGGTTAGAAACCTGCTCCCTACCTCAGCTATGATCCAGCACTCGGGAGACAGGGGCAGGAAGATTGCCAGGGGAATGTAACAAGATCTGAGATGGGGGTGGGCAGCCCAGTGAAGGCCACTGGACCCATCCCTGAATTGGAACCTATTTGTTTACATTAATGTGTTATGTGTATGTGGACATTCCACTATGTATTCCTGTGTGGAAGTCAGAGAACAACTTGCTGAAGTTGGTTCTCTCCTTCCTCGTGTGGGTACTAGGATTTGAACTCTGGTCATCCAGCTTTGTAGCAAGCACCCTGACCCGATGAGCCACCTCAGCAGTCCTGCACACTCATTTTTTTTTATGCCAGATGGTAGCGACTTATTTAGCACTGTTCCCTATGAGTGCAGCATGAGCCCCCTGGCTGGCCCACGCCCTCTCCTGAACTACCCCAGGCCCCTGGGCTGGCCACATCTTTTTTCTCTTAATTATCTCAGGCTCTGTACGTAAAAGCTCCAGCTTCCTCTTGGAAAGCGACAGCCTGGACCCCTTGTCTCTCTCACTCCCGAGTCTGGGTGGTGTCCGTGTGGCCCTAGCTCTGTTCAGCAGGTGTCTGCCTATCTCTGGAGTCTCCACAGGAATGAGGGGGCTGGCAGCCCTTGCTGTCCTGCAGTCCTCTGGTGATGACATCAGCCTGGCAGGCCAGGCACTGGCCTCTTGGGGGCCAAGTGCCTTTAGTTCACCCTCGGGCTGCATGTCCACATCATTGACTTCCAGAGTGATAGGGGCCCAGCCAGAGGCTTTCATGGTGAGATCTGGAGCCTTTGGTGGGAGCAAGTCTTCCACACTGGCCTCAGCAATCTTGAACCTCAGTGTGTAGGAAGGTGCGTTGCGATTCCTGTCACCCAGGAGGCGGTAGGCACGCTGGCGGTAGCTTCGATAGTTGGAATGACCCGAGGTGTCTTCTGAGTCACCATCGTAAGTATCTAAAAACTGATGACAAAAGTTTTTGAGGACTTGGCTGTGTATGGGAAACTCAATTCCCATCACCACAAAATAGAAAAGTTTCTGAGCCAATCCTGGCAGCAGGGTAGTATGTAACCCATAGATGCACAAAACATGTCTCCATTCACTGTGATGGCAAATGGCCAATTTGTATGATTGGCCTTGCATCTCAACTCTTAAAACAGAGAGAGACTGGAGAGATGACTCAGCAGTTAAGAGCACTAGCTGCTCTTCCAGAGGTCCCAGGTTCAGTTCCCAGCACCCACATGACAACTCACAACTGTCTGTAACTCCAAGATCTGATGCCCTCACACAGACACCTTTAATTCCAGCACTGGGGTGGGAGAGGGTCTACAAAGCAAGTCCAGAGAAACCCTGTCTCAAAGCAAAAAAAAAAAAAAAAAAGACAGGGTCTCAGGGCTGGAGTTAGGAGTTCAGTTCCAGATTCAATTTTTTTTCCAGCTTTTTGAGACAGGGTTTTTATGTAGTCCTGGCTATCCTGGAACTCACTCTGTAGACCAGGCTGGCCTCGAATTCATAGAGATCCGCCTGCCTCTGCCTTCCCAGTGCTGGAATTAAAGACATGTGCCACCATGACCGGCTCTCTTGTTTATTTGTGGGCATATTTTGTCAATATTTGTTCCTATCTTGTGGTGCCACTACCTGTATCCCGGCATTCAAAAGGCAGAGAGACAGGAGGCCTGTTCTGAGTTTGAGGCCAACTGGGCTATGCAGTGAGACATCCCTCCCTTAGTTACCAATACCAGACCGCCTGCATGCAGGGTTACGCACACAGGTAGAAACAGTCCCTGCTTGGACTCTGACCCTCAAGCCCGCTCACTGCTGGTCTTGACTTTGGAGGGCTCCTCGGGTCTCTGGACCCTAGGGGACCACAGCTAGGTCTGCTGCATACCTCTCTCCAGATGCCTTCAGCAAAGTCCATGAGGTTCCTTCTAGAGCTGACCTATGGGGAAAAGCTTGATGCTGATTTCTGCCACAGCAGCTGAAAACACAAAGCACTTGGGTGCTTGCTTCCCACAGCATAGACCATCCTAGCACTCAACCTGATAAGGAGACAAAAGCCCTCCCAGAGCCTAACAGAGGTGGAGAGCCCTTCCCCTGCCCAGTGGGCCACACAGCGCCATGGCACTGGTTCCAAAGCCAGGAGGTGGAGGACATTGAACCTTCCTTCTCAACTGGCTTCCATGCAGAAGTGAGGCTTACAGAGCTCACAAAGGAGCCCAGGCCTGGCCTCTGGTAGTCCAGCACTTTCCCACTAGCCCTAGGCCACTGAGGAAGGTAGTTTTTGTTTTATTAAGGAACACTGGAATTTGAATACTTTTAGTTTTGGTAAGGGAAGGGATCCAAGAGTTACAGACATGGGTATCTCCCACACATACACCCCCACTCTTGCTGGATAGGAGGGCACCTGAAGGCGGTGGCGCGCATGTCTCTGCCATTTCCGGAAGCCAGCTGCACTGAATGCTGCCCTGATGCAGGTGGGTCGGCTAGGCCTCAGGTTGGCCATCCCTCACGACCAGGCACACGGGCTGTCACTTAACTACAGAGGTCAAATGAGAGGACAAAGCTCTGGTCAAAGGTTCTAGAGTGCAGGAAAGGGCAGGCCACAGGGAGAGGAATGTTTTTGAAACTAGACCTGGTCCTACCCTGTAACCCAGGCTGGCCTTCCTCTTGATTTTCTGGGAATATGAGGTAGCTGAGGTAGGAGGAACATGAGTTCAAGGTCAGTCTGGGCTACATAGAAGTTCAAGGCCAGCTTGGGATATATACATAGCAAGACCCTATGTCAAAAAAAGGGGGGTGCTGTGGATATAGGTTGGTCCATCCAGTGCTCACTCAGCACAAATTAGACCCTGGACTTAATCCCAGCACCCACAAAACTACAGCAGTGCTTCATGTGGTGCACACCTTTAGTCCCAGCACTCAGGAGGCAGAGGCAGGTAGAACTCTGGGAATTCCAGGCAGCCTACTCTACAAAGCAAGTCCAGGACAGCCAGGGTTACAGAGAAAGACCCTGTCAAAAACAAAACAACAACAACAACAAAAAAAAAAACGAGTAGTGACACAGGTTTGAAAATCCAGCACTCAAAATGTAGAGGCAAGAATATCAGAAGTTCAAGGTCATCCTTGACTACATAGCAAGAGGCCAGCCTAGGCTACATGAGATCCTTCCTCAAAAAGAGAAAAAACAGGGTTCAGGGGTAGCACTTGCCTACCTCTGCATTGTGGGTGAAAATTGGGGTTAGGGACATCAGGAGAGCCCAAGAGACAGTATTCCACAGAGAAAGAGCCATCCTGGATATGTGAGACCCTCTCTTTTAAAAGTTTTAAGATAGCCGGGCGGTGGCGCACGCCTTTAATCCCAGCACTCAGGAGGCAGAGGCAGGTGGATCTCTGTGAGTTCCAGGCCAGCCTGGTCTACAAAGTGAGTCCAGTACAGCCAGGGATACACAGAGAAACCCTATCTCAAAAAACCAAAAAAAAAAAAAAAAAGTTTTAAGATAATGTAAAAATGCTAAAAAAAAAAAAATGGGGCTGGACACATGCTGCTCTTTCAAAGGACCCAGGTTCAGCTCCAGCGCCCGTCTGGTGGCTCACAACCACCTGTTTGTAACTCCAGCTCCAGGGCATCTGACACCCTCTTCTCTTGCAGACATAAACTCAGGCAAACCCATCATATACAAAATATATATATATTTTTTTTTTTTAAGTACCAAGAAAACTAGCACTACAAACCTCCCTGGAGTTTCATGTCATTCAGCTTCTCCAGAATCCTCGAAGCATCTGCTACACCCTGTGGGAAAGTGCCTTAGTTACACACATGCACGGATCACTCGCATGCTTTTCAGCAAGTCCTAGCTTTCCTAGACTGGGTTCCTAGGAACCCCATGTTGAAGCCTGGAAAGCAAACAGGTGGTCCTGCCGCACCCTCATGAACACACAAGACTCATGGGCATCTTACAGGTTAACAGAAGGAAATGAGCCTGGTGTGGTGGTGCACAGCTCTTCCTCTAACCCGAAGGAGGGTCAGGAGTTCAACGTCATTCTTGACTACATAGGGATTTGGGGCCAACTTGGGCTTTGTGAGACCCCGTCTCAGAAAAAGAAAAAAGGAAGACAGAGGGAAGGGGCTAGAGAGATGGCTCGGAGGAGAAGCCCGTGTATTGTTCTTGCAAAGAAGCTGAGTTCAGTTCCCAGTACCCACATTCAGTGGCTCACAGCTGCACACATGTACATACATACATACACACACATTAAAATAGATAAATATGAAAGAAAAAAAGAAAGAAAGGAAGAAAAGAAAGGAGGGCTGGAAAGAGATGGGTCAATTGTTAAGAGCACTCGCTGTTCTTTCCAGAGGACCCACAAGGTGACTCACAACCATCACTCCATCCCCAGAGAGTCTGACACCCTCCTCTGGCCTCCACAGACACTCACATGGGGTACATATGTACATACATATAGGCAAAATACCCACACAAATAATGCATATGTTTTCCCCAACATTTATTTATTTCTTCAAGTTACATCTCAATCACAGCTCCCTCCCTCCTCCCTGTCCCAGTCCCACCCTTCCCCCCTCTTCCCCCCTCCCTCCTATCTGCTTTTTTTTTTTTTTTTGGTTTTTTCGAGACAGGGTTTCTCTGAATATCTCTGGCTGTCCTGGACTCGCTTTGTAGACCAGGCTGGCCTCGAACTCACAAAGATCCGCCTGCCTCTGCCTCCCAAGTGCTGGGATTAAAGGCGTGCGCCACCACCGCCCGGCTCTGCTTTATTTTTTATTTAAGGTGTATCTTCCCCCCCAACAGCTCCCCCTTTTAGTCCAATAAAAAGCTCTTTTTCTTATAACAAATACAAAACAATAAGGACAATTATGAAAATTATAAGGTATAACATACATTCCCAATGTCCAATCCATAGGTATTTGGCAACTGATAAGAATATTCCATTATCTACCTATCTCAAAAAAAAAAAAAAAAAAAAGGAGGGGGCTGGAGAGATGGCTCAGCGGTTAAGAGCACTGCCTAGTGCTCTTCCAAAGATCCTGAGTTCAATTCCCAGCAACCACATGGTGGCTCACAACCATCCACAATGTGATCTGGTGCCCTCTTCTGGAATGCAGGTGTGCATGCAGATAGAGCACACATGCATAAAATAAATAAAATAAAATAAAAAAAGGAGAGGGGGACTGGAGAGATGGCTCAGAGGTTAAGAGCACTGACTGTTCTTCAAAAGGTCCTAAGTTCAATTCCCAGCACCATATGGTGGCTCACAACCACCTATAATGGAATCTGGTGCTCTCTTCTGGCCTGCAGACATACATGCAGACAGAACATTGTATACATAGTAAATCTTTTAAAAGAACAAGAAGCTGGGCATAGTGGAATACACCTTTAATCCCAGCACTTGGGAGGTAGAGACAGGTGGATCTCGGTGAGTTCGAGGCCAGCCTGGTCTACAAAGTGAGTCCAGGACAGCCAGGGCTACACAGAGAAACCCTGTCTCAAAAAACAAACAAACAAAAAAAAAGGAGAATCTTGCCATCTTGCCGGTTAACCCCACAGCTGCTGTGGGTTACCACAGTCACTGGATAGTCATGTAGCACCAAAAACCTTCCTGGAGAAGGGAGGGAGAGGAGAGGAGGGTGCTGGAGAGATAGCTCAGGAGTTAGGAGCAGCTTCTCTTCCAGAGGACCCAGGTTCAATTCCCAGCACCCACATGGCAGCTCACAAAGAGGTCTAGTCCACTCCCCTAGTGAATCTTCCTTTCAGGGAGCTCAGACTATTATAACACCTCAGTAAAGAGGGACTAAGTAGCAAAAAAAAAAAAATGCAAATGATAAAAATGAAGTATCTGTTAACAAGGTACAAGTGGGCACAGAAGACTGGCCGGGAGTGTTCCCAGAAGCCCTTTCCTGAGGACAACAGAGGGAGCCCTGAGACTTGCTTAGCCTAGCTGATGGTGTCTTCCACCTACCCCACCCTGCCTGGAGCCTCTGTCATTCAGCCCCTGGGGCTGTGTCTAGAGGGACCAGCCAGCCAGAATCCTAGCTGAAGTCTCAGAAAGTGGGAATGACTCCTAGGGAGCAATTCTCTGGGAGAAAGCCGGGCTTACAGAGAGGGGTTCAGAACTGACATAAAATGGCCTCTCCAACAGAGGGACTCAAGAAACTGTACTCAAGACATGAAAACATGTGGGGAGGGAGGTGGGGAGGGGAGGCTATGAATTGCCTCATCCTATTACACACAAACCAAGATCAAAAACTGCCATCACACACACGTGCACACATTCACTCAGACACACACACACACACACACATTCTCTGTCTCTCACACACACACACATTCTCTGTCTCTCACACACGCACACATTCACACACACATTCACACACACACACACACACACACACACACACACACACACACACACACAAAGCAAAATCAAATGAATGACAAGAAAAAAAATCCAAAACAAACCATCATGGCCAAAACTGAGTAACAATAGACATTCAAGTCAAATGTGGTGGCACACGCCTTTACTGCCAATGCTCAGGAGGCAATGGATCTCTGTGAGTTCTAGGCCAGCCAGAGCTACACAGTGAGACCCTGTTTCAAAAAACAAAGAACACACACAGAGAATGGGGAAAACACAAGTACAGCGAATGATTCCAGTGAAAGCGCCCCAAAGACTCGGTGAGCAAAGGCAGCACTCAGTACACTGCACTGGGGAACTGGAGAGTCGCCATGGATTCATACCTCACCCCACCTCTCCTGATAGAAAAAAAGAATCAATCCAGGATGTATGGAGGACCTAACACTCGCAAAGTGATCAGAGGAAAATAGAACCTTTTGAGGGTGTTGGTACAGGGGCTGACCTTTTACACATAACTCCCAAAGCTCAAGAAATCCGAGCAAAATTTGTCCAGTGAGAGTGCACCAGACAAAAGAGCTTGCGAATTGCAAGGGACCAGTGGAACGGAGGGAGCCCATGAGGAGAGTTTCCACCAAGTTGCCTTTTTGCAGAGGTAATTAATGGTCAGGGTGCGTAAGGCCTTGTACTAGTTTGCCAAAAAGTCTAGTGGCCAAAAGCAACCTGGGGAGGAAAGGCTGACCTCATCCTGCATTTCCAGGAACAGCTCATCACTGAGGGAAGTGGGCCAGGGATGAAGCAGGACCACAGAGGAATGGAGGAATGCTGTGCTCCAGCTTGCTCAGCTTGCTTCCTTCTCAATCCAGGATGCTGGGTCTTTCAGCATCAATCACTAATCAAGAAAATGCCCCCACAGACATGCTCATGGGCAAATCTGATGGACAGAATGGCCTCTTTCCAGGTGACAAAAAACAACCAGCAAGATGGAGAGATGGCTCAGTGGTTAAGGGCACTGGCTGTTTTTCCAAAGGACCCAGGTTCAAATCCCAGCACCATATGGCAATTCACAGCTGTCTGTATTGGCCGGGCGTGGTGGCACAGGCCTTTAATCCCAGCACTCGGGAGGCAGAGGCAGGTGGATCTATGTGAGCTCAAGGCCAACCTAGTCTACAAAGTGAGTCCAGGACAGCCAAGGATACACAGAGAAACCCTGTCTTGAAAAACCAAAAAATAAATTTAAAAAAAGAGAGAAAAAAAAAAAAAAGCCCAACCAGCACAAACCCTACCCAAGAATCCAATTTTTAAAATGTCCCAAAGCAAAAACAAAACAAAAAACCAAACAAACAAAAAAATAAGAATGCTTACTGAGCAGCCATGGGGACTTCAGATCCTGGCACCCACACAACAATCCAGGTGTTCTGTTCACAACTATAACCTTGGCTCTGAGACTCGCTGAGAAAATTCAAACTCGGAAGTTCAGGGAGAGACCCTACCTCAAAGGGATAAAGAGACGTTCAACTACACAAAGCTACATACATATATATATACACACTGTACGCACAGTCACACTGACACACAAGTAAATCAACTTTGTTGTTTTGTTTTTTGTTTTTCAAGACAGGGTTTCTATATGTAGCCCTGGGTGCCCTGAACTCACTTTGTAGACCAGGCTGGCCTTGAACTCACAGAGATCCACCTGGCTCTGCCTCCTGAGTGCTGGGATTAAAGGTGTGGGCCACCACAGGCAATTACAGACAGCTGTGAGCTGCCATGTGGGTGCTGGGATTTGAACCCGGGTAGAAGAGAACAAGAAGGATAGAGAAAAGAAAAAGAAAGAGAAATCCTTGAGTCTAACCTCCTATACCTTGCTTAACAAGACCATTTAACAATTTGTAATCAGTCTTCCTAAATGACCACATCTATGACCAAGAAATCATCCACCCCACCTTTTGGGAATGGGGCATCATTCTCTTAAAATTGTTTCCTGCTGAAGTGGGACATAGAATACCGGTTTGGGGGCCCAAAGTAAATGGAAAAAAAATGGTTAAACAAGTTAAGAGCAACATTTGTTGCCCAGTCTCTATGTCTCAGCAATTTGAATGTCCTGAGCAGTTTGTAGTCCGAAGCTTGACTTTGGTGGGAAAGTTCAAGGCTTTATTGAAGTCCTGACAGGACAGTGTGTAAGGCTAGACCATCTCAACAAGGTGTTTTAAAGTTCTGGATGCAGATTTTGGAGGAAACAGCTATTGAGGCAGTCTGTGAGGCTGGATCATTTAGGCTATTTGTCTTTGGTGTCTGGTCCCTTTGTTTTGAAAAATATACAATTTTTCATAAGTAACATATAGTTCTGTAATTACAAAAATGTCTTGGATGTGCAGGATGCACAACTCAATTAAGGAAGATTTTCTGTTCTTTGAGAAGAGAGACATTTGTAAATCTCCAGTCATCCATATGAAAGTATGGCATGCAATAAGAAGTTGTGTGGCTTCTATGTAGCCAATACATTTTTATTATATCTATATCTATTTATATATGTATATATATATGTTTTAGCCAGTTGAGCTATTCCCACATAGTGGAATCAGCAAATATAAGCTGGCTGTTTGTTCTTTTGTTTGTAGCCAAGATCTGTAGGAGGACTTCCCAGTCAAATTTGATTTCTATCAGTTTGGATGGAAGACTTAGCTTTTCTTCCCTGTAATTATTATTACATATATGTATGACTATATATAATCAACTTTAAATTGAAAATTCAGCATAAGACTGTATGGAGTGCCAGGCGTGGTGGTGCACGCCTTTAATCCCAGCACTTGGGAGGCAGAGACAGGTGGGGATCTCTGTGAGTTCAAGGCCAGCCTGGTCTACAAAGTACAAAGTGAGTCCAGGATAGCCAGGGCTACACAGAGAAAACCTGTCTCGAAAACTAAAAAAAAAAAAAAAAAAAAAGGCTGTATGGAGCTTAAGTATTCTCCTCTACAGTTGACATAAATCTATTAATTGATTGAGACAGGTTTATTCTGTGTAGTTCAGGCTGTCTGTAGATTAGGTTGGCCTCAAACTCAAAAGGAACCTATTTGTCTCTGTCTTTGTCTCCCATGTTTGGAGGTCAAAGGTATGTATTTATATTTTTTCTTTCTTTTTCTCCTTTCTTTGGAGATTTAATTTCTATGTGGATATATCTATCCTTTTGAGACAGGGTTTCTCTTTGTAGCTTGGGCTATCTTGATTTGCTCTGTAGAACTCTATAGATTAGACTGGCCTCGAACATACAAAGAATCTGTTTTTTCCTTGCCTCCCAAGTTTTGGGATCAAGGTATGAATTTAATTTATTGAATTACCTTTATTAAACAATAACATTAATGACTCTCTTTGGTTGACCTGAGCAACTGAGAACAGTGACATATCTTGGCAGCCTTCTAACCATTCTGACATTAATAAACTAGAAGGAATATTTTTTCTAGTTTGCAATTTCCCATCCCTGATGCCCCCAGATAAAATGTCAAAACCAGGCTTGCGCTGTAACTCAATAGAGTGGCTGTCTAGCATGGCACAGCTCTGGGTTTAGTATGCTGCATAGGGTTGGAAGTGAGGGATAAAGGTGAGATGGGGGTGGGGGCGGTTGGCAAACTTGCAGAACAACTTCAAGACAATGCTGACCAACCTCTAAAGAGACAAATGCCCCTGAAAGCCTTCTGCCCATAGGGAAGGTCACCATGCTTGAGTGTGGGAGTCAGCCTCTCTGAGAACCCTGGGTTTTAGCAGAACCCATCAACCTTCAAATTCAAGTTAGAAGGAACCTCTCAGGCAAAAGGACTGTCCAGAGTGAAACTGAGGTTTCAGTTCTGATTCCAAGTCAGTTTTGTCTAGAGGAAGTTTCCTCAGGTAAACTTTTAGATGCCTCCCCCTCCCCCCATGGCTTTGCATGTTGATGCTAATCCGCCACTAATTCCAAGATGCCCCAGAATTCTCCTATAGGTTCTTGGGGGGGGGGAGGGGGGAAGGGGAGGGGTGCTCAGCTCTAGGCAGAGTCCCTGCTCTCTGAAAGCAGAGGTCAGCCCCAGGCAGCGGCCTGGCCCTTCCCAAACCCTACTCAAGTCCAGAGCAAATGAAGGGAACCCCTCCCTTATCTACCCACTTCACAACAAAGTTCCCTGAAAGAGTAAGCACCTGGGAAGGCTAGAGACCAGGGACACCTACCCTGAGGGGTCACATCTTCACTCTCAAAGGACAGTGGCCCCATGTAGAATCTGGGCAGTTTCCTCTTACCATCCTTCCACATACATCCATCTTATCCTGACCATCACAAATGCCCTGTGGGGACAGTGGCTTCAGGGGAGGGCCACATACCTAGGGGAGCACATGTGGCCACATCTGTCCAGAGATCCAGGCTGGGTCAACTTACACTGTCCCCAGGAAAGTAGGCCCAAATTCAGCTTGGTAGAGAAGAGGATGGGTCCCTGACCATAGTTGGACAGGGATCATTAAGTTAGGCTTCTATGAACCTGGCAGGCAACTAGTGCAGCCCTGGGGTTCATGTTTGTTTAAAGCAGTTCACAGGTCCAAGCTTCTGGTTTGGAGGGCACAGGACTGTCATCCAGACTTACCTCCTGGATGAGATGTTCATTTTGGTCCCCAAGTGATGACCCATGAGTCAAGAAGGGAAGCAGGTATCCTGTGCTTCAGACCTGTGTGATGTCACAGGTATCTCCATGGCAACCCAATGTGCATGTCCCTGGGAAGAGCTGCAAGTGTCACACAGGACCATTGGCCCTAAATCCCAGCTCCTACCTCCCCGTCCCTCAGTTCCCAGTGCCTTGAGTCATGGAGTCTGCCTGCCTCATGCTGGTAGTCCCACCTGCCCTGTGCTGACAAGCCTGATCCTTACAACCACAGGGCTCCTCATGGCATTCCCCTCCATGGGAGTGAGGCGCTCTAGAGGGCTGCACTAAAGACCAGAGAATCCAGGTCTCCAGAGCACTGATGGTTCTTCCAGAGGACCTGGGTTCAATTCCCAGTATCCACATGGCTGCTCACAACTGTTTGCAGCTCCAAGATCTGACAGCCTCATACTGATGTATACATGCAGCCAAAACATCAATGCATATAACTAAAAAAAAAAAAAAAAACCAAAAACAAAGAAGCCAGGCAGGGTGACGCACACCTTTAATCCCAGCACTCGGGAGGCAGAGGCAGGCGGATCTCTGTGAGTTCCAGGCCAACCTGATCTACAAAGCACGTCCAGGACAGCCAGGGCTGTTACACAGAGAAACCCTGTCTCAAAAAACCAAAAAAAAAAAAAAAAAAAAGAGAGAGTCCTTTGGACTTGGGACCGTCTTGTGCCCTAAGACAGCTTTTTTTTTTTTAAAGATTAATGTTGTTCATTTCAACTATTCAATAAGTGGCTAACACAACTTTTGTTAATGTTATAGGTTTTTGTTGTTGTTACTCGTTTTTTGAGACAGGGTTTCTCTGTGTAGCCCTGACTTGGAACTCACTCTGTAGACCAGGCTGGCCTTGAACTCACAGAGATCCACCTGCCTCTGTCTCCCAAGTACTGGGATTAAAGGCGTGTGCCATCCATCATGCCCAGCTGGGGTTCTTGTTTTAAATCTGGAAAGTCGACGGAAAGTGTTTGCAGCTGGATGGACAAGATGGCTCAAGCATTAGGAGCACATACTGCTTTTGCAGAAGACTTAGCTTTGATTCTCAGCACCCATATCAGGCAACTCACAACTGCCTGTAACTCCAGTTTAAGGGAATCTAATGTCTTCTGACTTCCCATCATGCCTTATTCACATGCTCAAACCCACACTCAAGATACACATATTCACAATTAAAAACAAAGTCTTGCCGGGTGTGGTGGCAAACACCTTTAATCTCAGCACTCGGGAGGCAGAGGCCGGCCGATCTCTGTGAGTTCAAGGCCAGCCTGGTCTACAGAGTCCAGGACAGCCAGGGATACACAGAGAAGCCCTGCCTTGAAAAACAAAAAAACAAAAAACAAAAACATCTCTTTTTTTGAGGGGTGGGGGGGGTTCGAGACAGAGTTGTAGACCAGGCTGGTCTCGAACTCACAGAGCTCCACCTACCTCTACCTCTTCCCGAGCACTGAAATTAAAGGTGTGCACCAGCACTCCTGGCTCAAAATCTTAAAACAAAAAAGTACTTCCACACTTCCAGTCCTAGAGTTTCCTCTGACTGGGTGTCAAAGCTTTGAAGTACTTTCATGGGAAGGTGAGGTGTGCTGCAGGCCCACACTTGACAGTACGCTCAGCTCCTTGCTCTGCAGTGATGTACTAACCTTTATTCAGATTTTGGTGGTGCTATTAATACACAGTGACTCACCAAAAGCGCAGCTTCCTGAAACATTCTTCCCAGGAAGATAATGTTCCTTCCCATGGAAGTCAACTCTGCAAATCATTCTTAAAGGTCTGAGCACAGCTAGAACGATTAAACAGAAGGAACAAAGCTTCCTACAGGATATAAATGTATGTAAACGAATTGCCCACCAAGGTAAAGTATCAACTGTACTTACCAGTTATTCATCCCACAAATATGAATCAGGTGCTTGTCTTGTGTACCAAGCCAGCAGTGAACGATTTCTATCTACACCCCTCTTTCCAGCTGGCAGGAGGCAGGCTGCTGAGACCGGCAATTGTTCCATTAGTGTGACAAGTTACTATGGAAGGTACAGACTAGGCTGGGGTACAGCTCAGTGGCAGACCACTTACCTTCAAGGTTAAGAAGTACTGGGTTGGGCTGGAGAGATGGCTCAGCGCTTAAGAGCATTGCCTAGTGCTCTTCCAAAGGTCCTGAGTTCAATTCCCAGCAACCACATGGTGGCTCACAACCATCCACAATGTGATCTGGTGCCCTCTTCTGGAATGTAGGTGTACATGCAGATAGAGCACACATATGCATAAAATAAATAAAATAAATCTTAAAAAAAAAAAAAAAAAAAAGAAGTACTGGGTTACACCCACAGGAACAAAGGGAGGGAGGGAGAGAATACAAGCTGTCGCCAACAGCTTTTCGAGAGTAGCCTCTGAACAGAGGCAGACAATGTGAAATGTTAACCTGGTGCACAAAGCCAGAGGCCACATCCACCTTGTTATTGCTCAAGTCCATCAGGGCTGCCATTTGGAGATAATGAAATATTTTGAAACTAGTTTTGTGAATTGGGCGTGCTGGCTCATGCCTGTAATCCCACAACTGAGGCAAAGATCTCTGAGAGTGGTGAGAAAGTTACATAGTGAGTTCCAAGACAGCCTGGGCTACATGAAGGTCTCACCAAAAAAAAAAAAAAAAAATATATATATATATATATATATAAAATAAACTAGGAATGCAGCTCAGCTCAGTGACAGAGCCATTTGCCTAACACATGAGGCCTACGTTCAGTCCCCAGGACTCTACATACACCAAGATGACATGATGCTGTACACTTGTAATGCCACACGTGAGAGGACAAGAGCTTGAGGACACTTGTGGCTAGCCTTGACTGTAAGACCCTTTGCAAACCAACATCTTTGTATTGGCTAGTTTTAGGTGAATTTGACACAAGCAAGAGTAATCTGAAAGGGGGAACCCTCAAGTAAGAAAAACGCCTCTGTAAGATTGGGTTGTAGGCAGCCCTGTAAGACATTTTCTCAATTAGTGATCGACAGCAGAGGGCCCAGCCCATTATGGGTTGTGCCATCCCTAGGCTGGTGATCCTGGGTTCTATAAGAGAGCAGGCTGAGCAAACCAGTATCCCATTGCCTGGGCATCAGCTCCTGCCTCCAGGATCTTGCCCTGCTTGAGTTCCTCTCTTTCGGAGTGTTGTGGTGTCCAGCAAATAAACCCTTTCTGCCCAAGTTGCTTTGGTCATAGTGTTTCATTGTGGAAACCTTAAGACAATCCTGTAACTATTAAGTGAGTGGGCCAGTTGTTCTCTGTCCACTGTTAAACACCTTTTTACAACTGTTGCAAATACAAGCATTCAACCACCACCATCATCCCATTCCACCTTCCATCAGCCCAACACAAACTGGTTTAACTCTTTGCTCCTCCATTATCGGGCAGCCACCATTCAACTTTCCCATTGTTTTTGAGACAAGGTCTCATGTAGCCTAGGCCGGCCTTGAACTCATCCTGCCTCCACTTGTGTGAAGAGATGAATCCCCCACCCAGGGATTCATACATGCTGAACAAGTACTCTACTACCGAAGACATGCCCCCCAAACTATGTTGTCTTGAGTCTATGTAATCCAGACTACTTCCTCTGCCTCTTCAGTGCTGGAACTCTAGCTCTGAAGAGGTCCATGAGTGGGACCCTACAGTACTTTTGTACATCTGACACAAACCCTCCCACCTGTTATCATTTTGCTTACATAAGCAACTTGAGTGATTTAGAGTTTGAATACTAGGACTTTCTAATTCTTACTCAGTGACCACATCCTTGGAGCAGGGGTTGTCAAACTTCCTAATGCTGCAACCCTTTAATACAAATTGTTACTTCATAACTGTAATTTTGCTAGTTATGAATTGTAAATACCTATCTTAGGTGGCCTGAAGGTTATGAACCAGCCTTAGATACCTTTCAAGGACTTAATAAGTACATGCCAATTATATACTACCACCACTTTGTGTGCTACCGAGGATGAAAATCAGGGTCTTGCATGTAGTATACTCTCTAGGCTAACTGTTGTCACCCAGGTGGGCAGGATCTCCCTTATAGAGTGCTTCCTAGCTTGAACTCAGGAACCTGTAACGCCTGTCCACCTCTTCCTAATCCAATTGCTCCCAAGACTAGGACCACCTTCTACCAGTAAATTACAAAGCTAAGATTCTAGTAAGACATATGAGATTTGGGAATTAAAGGACCATCCATATAGGACACACACATACTACCAGTTCCATCAAAAAACAGGATTAAGCTTTACCTTAAATAGAGGAACACTTGCCCAGCACACAGAAAGCCCAGTGTTCAACCATGCTTGCTATCAAAACCACTGGCCATCCTAAATCCCCCCCTCCCCCACGGGGTTTCTCTTAACAGCTCTGGCTGTCCTGGACTCACTTGGTAGACTAGGCTGGACTCAAACTCAGTGATCCACCTGCCTCTGCCTCCGAAGTGCTGTGATTAAAGGCGTGCGCCACCATGCCAGGATCATCCTTAAATTTTAAGGCTGTGTTTAGCTTCCTGTGTAAACATTTGACAAGGTAGTGTTAAGAAAAATATTTTATGTTCAGTCATACGCCTTTAATCCTAACACTCAGCAGGCAGATCTGTGAGTTCAAGGCCAACCTATAGTCCAGGACAGTCAGTTCTACAGAGAAACCCTATCTCCAACCACCCTCCAAAACAAAAAATTTTTTATGTTCAACTGTGGTTGAAGCTGGCCAAAGTAGTATACCCCTTTAATCCCAGCATTAAGGGAGGTAGAGGCAGGGGGAGAATCTGAGTTTGAGGACAGCCTAGTCAAGAGTCTAAAGACAAAAAAAAGATCCAATGATGGCTCAATGATTAATGAGAACCCCCTGCTTTTTTTCTTTTGGTTTTTTGAGACAGGGTTTCTCTGTGTTATCTGATTTTCCTGGACTCTAGTACTTTGTAGACCAAGCTAGCCTTGAACTCAGAGATCACCTGCCTCTGCCACCACACCCAGCCATTACAGAGAGCTGTGAAAAGTCAAGTGGGTGCTAGGATTTTAAACCAGGTCTTTTGGAAGAATGACCAGTGTGAGCCACCTCTCCAGTGACCCCCCACCACCACTTGTTTTCTTATGCCTGATATCCCTCACCCCAAGTACCCAACTTTAAGATAGGATTTCATGGGGCCCAGGCTGGCCTCAAACTTAACTATACAGCCAAGGATGAGCCTGAACCCTGCCTGGATCCTCCAGGCTCCACCTGGGATTAACTCGAGTGTACTGGGGAAGAGTATCTTCATTCAGAAGACAGTCATTATTACACTGGGCTCAGATATTCTTTTTTTTTTTTTTTTTTAAAGATTTTATTGTGTATACAGTGTTCTGCCTGCATGTATACATTCACTCCAGAAGAGGGCACCAGATCTCATTGTAGATGGCTGTGAGCCACCATGTGGTTGCTGGGAATTGAACTCAGGACCTTTGGAAGAACAGCCAGTGCTCTTAACCTCTGAGCCACCTCTCCAGCCCCCAGATATTCTTTTATGGAGCAAATAACTACCTATAAAAAAATTACCCACCCTTAAAGAAAAATACATTCCACACACCTTTCTTTTTATCTCATTTGTATTTATTTACCTTTTGAAGCAGAATGTAACTGGGCACTGTTATTTCCATTCACAAACCTTGCTGAGTTACAAGACCTAGGTAAGCTTAGGGTTTGTTTTCTGGACTTTGGAAAACAAGCCACATAGGGAATTTCTGTCAAGTTGTTTTAACTTGTGTTCTTACTTCTAAGGCTAGTACATGCAGAATTAAAACTACAGGGGATGAAACTTAAGCCATCTTAATTTTTTTTCTAAACATGTATTATCTCAGAATACTTAAGTGACAAATTTGGTCTACTAAGGAATCCAGCTCAACAGCTAAACACTTCAGACCACAAAGTTAACAGATTACATTACATTCTATGTTCAATCAAGCCTATAGTATCACAAGTAAAAAGAAATTTTATCTCCCCCTTAGTTTTCATGCCACACAAATGTTTTAAATGTTAACAAAAAAATCCTGAAAATATATGTCAGAAGGAATGAAGGTAAGCATCAAACACACAGTTCTGGTGAAGCTTAGTCTACTTCTTCCATGCGTGATGTGTCGTCATCTCCTTCCAGGGGTGGCATTTCTTCAGTCACGGCAGCACTGGTGTCATCCACAGTAGGATCATCCTCATCAATACCTTGTTTTGGAAATAAGTTGCAGTTGTTAATGCCTGCTAGAGAGACAGACTTTAGACTAAACATTATTTAACACCCCTAAGTCCAGAAAAATTTATTCCTATGGAACAGGGCAAGTACATGCCTGTAAATAAATCCTAGCACTTGGGAGGTCGAGGCAAAAACAGTCCAAAGTCGTCATCCTCATACAGCTGATCTGAGGCTAACCTGGGCTAAATCTCCAAAGGACATTATTCACTTATCCCACATATACTCACACCCCTTACCTGATGTTTTCCACAACAGCAATAATCCAATTTTGTTTCAATAACTCAAAATTAACACCTCATTCAATGTGGTTTTTTCCTTTAGTTTTTTGAGTCAGGGTTTATGTACCCTTGGCTTTCCTGGAACCTGGCTGGCCAAAAACTCAAGAAATCGGCCTGCCTGTGTCCTCCAACCCCTCAAGTGCTGGGATTAAAGGTGTGAACCATCAGCACATGGTAACATGTTTCTTTCCTTTGTAACATGTAGTCTGCATCTTACCTAGACCAAGCTTGATCATCCTGTAGATCCTGTTAGCATGTGTCTGGGGATCTTCCAGACTGAAGCCAGAAGACAGGAGTGCAGTTTCATACAGCAAGATGACCAGATCCTTCACAGACTTGTCATTCTTGTCAGCCTCTGCCTTTTGCCTTAAGGTTTCAATAATGGAGTGATCAGGGTTTATCTCCAAGTGTTTCTTAGCTGCCATGTAACCCATTGTTGAGTTGTCTCTGAGGGCTTGAGCTTTCATGATTCTCTCCATGTTTGCTGTCCACCCATATGTACTTGTGACAATACAGCATGGGGATGTCACCAATCGGTTTGACACAACCACCTATAATAAAGAACAACTTATCAGAAATGGTACTTGAAAGTATAGGCATTAGCAGCTATAGAACCCAAACCAAATTTTTCTTCTTCTAAAAGGAAACATTCACATACCTTTTCAACCTTTTTCTCCAAAATATCTTTCATAATTTTGCAGAGGTTTTCAAATTTTGTCTTTTTCTCTTCCTGTTTCTTCTTCTCCTCTTCATCTTCTGGAAGCTCCAGTCCTTCTTTGGTAACTGACACCAAGGTCTTGCCCTCAAATTCCTTCAGTTGCTGCACACAATACTTATCAATGGCTCAATCATATAAATCGCTTCTAAGCCATGCTTTCGGAGACGTTCCACAAAGGCTGAATTAGCAACCTGGTCCTTGGTCTCACCTGTGATAAAATAGATGTGCTTCTGATTTTCCTTCATTCTGGTGCAGTAGTCCTTGAGAGAAACCATCTCATCCCCAGAAGCAGATTGTGTAGTATCTCAACAGCTCTGAAAGCTTCTTCTGATTTTGAGAGTCTTCATGAATTCCAAGCTTTATATTTTTTGAGAACTGCTCATAAAACTTTTTGTAGTTCTCTTTATCTTCTGCCAGTTCAGTAAATAGTTCTAGGCATTTCTTGACCAAATTCTTTCTGATAACTTTAAGAATTTTGCTTTGCTGCAACATTTCACGGGAAATATTTAGAGGAAGATCCTCAGAATCCACCACTCCTCTAATGAAATTCAGATACTCAGGGATTAACTCTTCACAGTTATCCATGATGAAAACTCTGCGTACGTACAACTTGATGTTGTTCTTTTTCTTTCTGTTTTCAAATAGATCAAAAGGAGCACGTCTTGGGACAAAAAGAAGGGCCTGGAATTCCAATTGTCCTTCAACAGAGAAATGCTTTACTGCCAAATGTTCTTCCGAATCGTTGGTTAAGCTCTTGTAGAACTCTCCATATTCTTCATTAGTAATATCATCAGGATTTCTGGTCCAAATAGGTTTTGTTTTGTTGAGTTCTTCTTGATCAATATACTTTTCCTTTATCTTCTTCTTCTTTTTCTTGTCACCATCCTTCTTTTCTTCTTCTTCTTCATCAGACCCAACATCTTCTATTTCAGGCTTGTCATCAGACTCCTTTTCTTCTTTTTCTTTCTCTTCTTTCTCTTCTTTTTCTTCAGCCTCATCATCACTGACTTCCTTATCACGTTCCTTCTCCACCTTCAAAAAGCAAGTCACTCGAATATATGCATTACACACATACAGAGCCATGAAACATAACCAAGAGTCTTCTCACCAGTATTATACTTTCTCAACAGCCCTTTTCAGAGTACAGACCAAACTGGTCCCAAACAGGCTTCATATTAGTAAACACCAGTTTTACACAAAGCTAAGAACTACAAGTTCAGCTAATCCAATGATCACATAGAAATTTACAGTTGAAAGAACTACTTACAAAGAGAGTAATGGGATAGCCAATAAACTGAGAGTGTTTCTTCACAATCTCCTTTATTCTCCTTTCTTCTAAATATTCAGTTTGGTCTTCTTTCAGATGTAAGATAACCTTTGTTCCACGGCCCATTGGTTCACCTGGAGAGGTGGAAAAAAGGTAATGGACTAAATTTAAATGGCTAAAATTAAAAGCCTGAATCCTCAGTGCTTGCTGGAGGTATAAAGTACAAAGAAAAAAACTAAATAGTGCAACACCCTGCTTGCCACCAGCTCCCCTTCACCACAGACACAAAGGATCCCACAGCTTTACTTGCTCAAGACATAGCACTGAGCAAACATTAGCCATATATAATTTATTATTTCCTTCAGCAACCCAGTTCCCGAAACTTTCCCTTTAGATTAACAATTATTCTTTTAAGGTTTTGAGACAGGGTTTCTGTGTGTATTCCTGGCTGTCCTGGGCTCACTTTGTAGACCAGCCTGGTCTTGAACTCAGAGATGTGCCTAGCTCTGCCTGAGTGCTGGTATTAAAGATGAATGCCACCACGCCCAGCTAGATTAACAATTTTTGTCCAAGGCCTTAAGACTTTACTGTTATCTCTGGACCTCAGACTGCTCCCCAGCTCTACAAAATTCTCCCACCTAACTTTCCAAGCACTTGACTGAAACTAATTTTTTAATCAGGTACTCCCTAGTCTCTGGATACATTCTCTTGGCTTTTGCCTACCTGTGTCAGTCCTCACTGTGAATGATCCCCCTGCTGAGGATTCCCAGGCGTACTGCTCATCATCATTATGCTTGGTGATAACAGTCACTTTCTCGGCAACCAAATATGCAGAGTAAAAACCAACACCAAATTGGCCAATCAT
This sequence comes from Lophiomys imhausi, assembly GCA_907164525.1. NCBI lineage: Eukaryota > Metazoa > Chordata > Mammalia > Rodentia > Muridae > Lophiomys > Lophiomys imhausi. The sequence goes on from CAJQZJ010001511.1 coordinate 16,801,315, forward strand.
AGAGATATCCGCACCAGCCTGCAAAGCCTCCATGAAGGCCTTGGTGCCAGACTTGGCAATAGTGCCAAGGTTATTGATCAAGTCGGCCTTGGTCATTCCAATTCCAGTATCCACAATAGTAAGGGTTCGATCTTGTTTGTTGGGAATGAGATTAATGTGCAGCTCCTTCCCAGAGTCTAGTTTACTAGGATCGGTCAAGCTCTCATATCTGATCTTATCCAGAGCCTATTAAGAAAAGGTGAAAAAACGTCAAGCATTCAGCCAGGTCCCAAGGTGAAATGCGTATTGAATCCAAAACCCATTTCTCAAATGATGTACTCACATCTGATGAATTCGAAATGAGCTCCCTCAGAAAGATCTCTTTGTTCGAATAGAACGTATTGATGATCAAGGACATTAACTGGGCAATTTCTGCCTGAAAGGCAAAAGTCTCGACCTCCTCCTCCTCCATCGGCTGGTCTTGGATCTGGGTTTCCTCAGGCATCTGGGAACACGGGACTACTTTAAAGGCTCGGTGTGTCTACACGCGCTCTAATGACTACCCTTTCTATTAAGTATTTTTTTAAAAGAACTATTTCGGTTTAAGAGACGAAATAGAAAAAGGCGACCAAGGGAGGGTGGATGACAAAGGGATGACCTCATTTCAGAATGCGGTATTACGAGGCGCATGTGCGCACCTCCGGGAAGACGTTCGGGCCCGAGCGGCTCCACGCACGCCGTTCCTAACGGCCACCCTCCCCCTCCAACCCTTCGCTATGGCGCCTCCGTCCTCCGCCCGCGGCGGCATACGCTGGAAGCAAGAACCGAACGTCCGCCTCGCGCCGCCGCTCCCCCTCAGCGGCAGTCCCCGCACCCTGGGCCTAGTCCGGAGGCGCGCAGGCCGCCTGGGGCCTAGGGTCTGAGGCCTCGGCCGCCCACCCCCCGCGGGCTGAGGGAGTCCGTACCGCCGCCCCCGCACCGCCACCGCAGCCCTGCCAGCATCCGCCAGCCTCTCACCCCAGAGCCCCGCTAAGCCCCTCAAAGGGACCGCTCACCTTGGCTGGATGATGTCCACGCACGAAACCCGTCCAGCGGCACCGAGATACTGAAGCAACTGGCGCGCCGCCCCCCCGCGCGCCTGCCTTATATAGGGGCGGGCCCGCCCTGCGCGCGGCGCTTTTTCCAGAAGCCTCCCGAACCTTCCGGAAGGACCCTCCCCAACCGTCGCGCCACGGCCTCCCGCCTGCGCCTGCGCACTGACCGCGCCCCGCCCCCCGGCCAGGAGCGCGCAGACCCCGCGCGGAGAAGGGACGCAAGCCCCTCCCCCGCCGGCAGCTGCTCTGCGCATGCGCAGTCCGGAAGTCGCGGCTAGTCCGGCGCCTTCCCGGGCCGCGCGCCGCCTCTAGTGGAACGCGGGCAGGGCGTCTCTCGCAGGCGCCTGAGGGCACCATGTGAGCAGGATGGTCTGGGGTTTCTCCTCCGCCGGGGCCTGTGAAAGGGACGTTCCGATGTGTGAACCTCAGGGCCCTCTGTGGCGCACTTGCATCGGTTTGTGATCGGTGCTGCGTTAGGTACCTGAGGATAGAAGGACTGACTCCCTTGGGAGATGCAGGCCCGGGACCCGGGGTGAGGCCGGCCGCTGGCTTCTACCTTGATGGGAGGGGCGCCTCCTGGAACGGAGTTTCTGCTTGTTGGAGCGGTCCAGCATGTGGTGCCACTGTCTGAACTTCAGGGCTGTCCCTGCTGGAATCTGTCCTGAAGCCCTACTGTGGGCAGTACACGTTGGCTCGTCCAAATCTGTCCAGAGTGCCAAAGCCCCTCAAACTTCAGGGTCGTTCTACCAGGGATTTAGTGATGAAGAAATGTGTGCTACCCTGTTAACCTATATTAATTTTGGGGCCCGAGCGATGGTTCATCTAGTAAAGGCCCTTGAATTTGATACCTGGAACCCACGTGGTGGAAGAACTAGCCCACGTGCCATACAACACACACACACACACACACACACAAATGTAAAAATAAGTGTAAAGGGCTGGAGGGACGGCTCACTGGCCAAGAGCACTTAGTGGTCCCAAACACACACATGAGGCACCTCACAACCACCTGTAACTCCTATTCTAGGAGATGCAGTATCCTTTTCTGGTCTCTCTGGGCACCATGGACACACAATCCAAACATACTCTAAAAGAACAAAAAACCCTATCCTGATTTTAGAAGCATCTTTGGTATCCATATGAAGTTCCTTTGGGTGATTAACATGACCCAAAAGGTAGTTTCCTTGTTTATTTCTTTTTCTTTAGTATAGGTTTCCATTTTAATTTCCATACACCTTTCCTTGGGGTTACTCCCATCTCTATTTCTGAATCATTTCCTTCCAGCAAAACACAAGTATTTTTTTGTTTTTGTTTTTGCTTTTTGAGACAGGGTTTAGAAATACAGCCACAATTACTCATTAAGATTAGAAAATAGAGTCCAGGTCAGCCAGGGCTGTTACACAGAGAAACCCTATCTGAAAAAACAAACAAAAATTTAGAAAAGAAGAGCTGAACATGGTGGCACACGCCTTTAGTCCCAGCACTCGGGAGGCAGAGGCAGATGGATCTCTGTGGATTCAAGGCCAGCCTGGTCTACAGAGTGAATTCCAGGATAGCCAGTGCTACCCAGAGAAACCCTGTCTTGAAAAACCTAAAAAAAGAAGAAGATAGAATAGCCACTGTGGACAAGAAAACAGCAGGCAAAAAAGATTCTCGGGGAAAGGAAGAGAATTGTACCTTCCCCACACACACACTTAGAGGGAATGAGGCCCTTTAGTAGCAGTTGAGAAATGACATCGGGCCTTTTTGGTAACCGAATAGAAAACAGTTTACTGGCCAGGCATGGTGGCACACGCCTTTCATCCCAGCACTCGGGAGGCAGAGGCAGGTGAATCTCTGTGAGTTGAAGGCCAGCCTGGTCTACAAAGTGAGTCCAGGACAGCCAGGACTATCACAGAGAAACCCTGGCTCGAAAAACCAAAAACAAACAAACAAACAAAAAACGTTTACTATGCTGAGGTAGTAATTTTTTAATTTTTTGGTACAGGATCTGATTTTGCAGCCCTGGGTGACTTGCTACGTAAACTAGACTGGCCCTGAGTTCATAGAGATCTGCCTGCTTCTGGCTCCTGAGGTGTGCACCACTGTACCAGCCTGAGGTAGTGTAGAGTCATTTGTGGCCTCTTATGTTGGGTGGCAGGACCGACTATAAGGTTCTGATTTTTTAATTTTTGGTTTTTTGAGACAGGGTTTCTCTGTGTTACAGACCTGGCTGTCCTGGACTTGCTTTGTAGACTAGGCTGGGCTTGAACTCACAGAGATTCACCTGGCTCTGCCTCCCTAATGCTGGGATTAAAGGCGTGTGCCACCTTGGCACTGATTTTGTTTGAAAGAATTTTGATTTTTATTTTTGTTCTTTTGGTCTCCATACTGGGAATTAACTCAAGGCCTCCTGCATGCTATGGAAGGCAAGCCAGACCAGACCACTAAGCTGTAAGCTTCCTATATCCCTAGTTCTATTTTCACTTCTATTTATTAATAATTTACTTTTATGTGGATTGGTCTTTGTGTGAGGGTGTCAGATCTTGGAGTTATGGTCAGCTGTGTGCTGCCATGTGAGTGCTGGGAATTGAACCCGGGTCCTCTGGAAGAACAGTCAGTGCTCTTAACCACTGAGCCACCTCTCCAGCCCACATTCACTTTTATTTTTGAGTCAGGGTTTCACTTGCCAATACTGGCTTTAAAGAAACCCCAGATCGGGCAGACTGTGAACTTGCCATCCTCCTGTCTCAGGTTTCCAAATAGCTGGGATTGAAGGCCATTGTCACCAGACCTGACTTAAGGTCTCTTGCTTTTGAGCAAGCTTTCCCATGGTTCAACTCTGAACCCTTCATCCACTATACATGGGACCTCCACCTCCTACCCTCACAGGGCAGCTCACTGGTCACCATGGTCTCCCGCCATGCTCCAGTGTCCACACTCCTTCCCCCTTCCAGATCACCCCATCCTTCCAGTTCTTTCCACTGCACTTATAAATCCCAGGGAATTTTTTAGTTCATTCCCTTTGACCTCTGGGAACTGCTCCCCACCCTTCATGTCATTCTTCTTCTGGAGATGTCATCTTGGTTTCTTATGGCTTCGGGGGGGGGGGGGGAGTTCCCAGCCTGGTCTGGTATCAGGCTGGAAACACAAGCTCCTCCGCTGGACAGTCTGGGCTAAAAGGGGCAATCGATCCTGGGCTAGGCTGGAGGGGCAGGAGAAAGTTTATTTTTACTGCCAAGGGTTATAGCTCTCTTAGCTAAGCTGCCAGCGCTGGGCTGGGCAGCTTCAAAGCTCCTGGGAGGGTGGTGCAGGAGGGGCAGCGGAAGCTCAGTGCCCCTCAGCAGGAGAGGAGCCTGAGCAGGCCTAGCTAGGCCAGCAGCAGAGAGGCAGGAATTACTGTTGAGAGATGAGCCCTGGATGCCAGTGGTTGGAAACCTAGCTAGGTGACAGTGGCTGTTCTTCCAGAGACCCAGGTTCAATTCCCAGCAGTCACATGGCAGCTCACAACTGTCTGTAACTCCAAGATCTGACACCCTAACACAGACATACATGCTGGCAAAAGACCAATCCACATAAAATAAAAATAAATTATTAAAAAATAAATAATTTTTCCCTTTAATCCCTAGCTAGGAGCCTGGACCCCATGCAGACTGGGCCAGCCAGGCAAGCAGCAATGGAGGTGGCAAACTCTTCATGAGAGTTGTTCATTAACATTAGAAAAGTGAGTCCACGCCGGGCGGTGGTGGCGCACGCCTTTAATCCCAGCACTTGGGAGGCAGAGGCAGGCGGATCTTTGTGAGTTCGAGGCCAGCCTGGTCTACAAAGTGAGTCCAGGACAGCCAAGGATACACAGAGAAACCCTGTCTCGAAAAACCAAAAAAAAAGAAAAAAAAAAAAAAAAAAGAAAAGTGAGTCCAGGGCAGCCAGGGCTACACAGAGAAACCCTGTCTCGAAAAACCATTTAAACAAACAAAAAACAAGCCGCTGTGGGGCCAGCCTGGTCTACAAAGTGAGTCCAGGACAGCCAGGGCTACATAGAGAAACCTTGTCTTGAAAAACCAAAAAAAAAAAAAACAAAAAGTTAAAATGGGGCTGGAGAGATGGCTCAGCAGTTAAGAACATTAGTTGCTCTTCCAGAGGACCTGGGTTCAATTCTCAGCACCCACATGGCAGCTCATAGCTGTCTGTAATTCAGTTTTAGGGGATCAGACACCCTCACACAGACATACATGCAGGCAAAACACCAATGCATACACCACCACCACCAAAAACTAAAACTAAAATATAAGCATTTATATGGCCTCACACGCTTTCTCGATGGGAACCTGAAATGATCTGGGGTTCTCACAGACTAGCCTAAAAACTCTGTCTTATGCTAAAAACATCTGAACTCTGCTTGCCACCCTGGTGGCCTATGGCTTTTAGCTTATCAATTGTCATCTTATCCAATGCACCCCACGACCCACCCTAGGATCTTATTGAAGTTCTTCAGTGCCCCTTTGAAATGTAACCATAGAACCCACTGAAGTCATATATACAGCTACTGAAAAGACACGAGCGTAACTCTCCTGAGTTCACATCTACATGTGTGTCTCATGCTTTTCCTGAGTGACTATTAATTCCCATGCTTAAATATGTTAAATGTTTCTCTTAAATTCCAGCTTTGCCTGACACCAGCTTGTCTCAAAATTCTTTTCATCAGAAAAGTTAAGAATCCTGGTTTTGCAGGGTGGTGGTGGTGCACTCCTTTAATCCCAGCACTTGGGAGGCAGAGGCAGGTGGATCTCTGTGAGTTCGAGGCCAGCCTGAACACAACTACAGAGCATGTTCCAGGACAGCCAGGGCTACAAAGAGAAACCTTGTGTTGAAAAAAAAAAAACATACGGGCTGGAGAGATGGCTCAGCGGTTAAGAGCACTGGCTGCTCTTCCAGAGGTCATGAGTTCAATTCCCAGCAACCACATGGTGGCTCACAACCATCCATAATGAAATCTGGTGCCCTCTTCTGGCCTGCAGATATACCTGCAGACAGAACACTGTATACATAATAAATAAATCTTTAAAAAAAAAATTGTGTCATGGACTTTAAAAAAAGAAAAAAAAACATACATAAATGAAACAAAAGCAGCAGCCTGGCTTCACCTAAGTGTAGTTATCTGACAGAACTCCTCTGGCAGCTTGCAGGCAGCAACGTGAAACAGTTTCTGGCCCATCTCCCAGTGTGCTTGACCATGACTAGGAAATAGATGAGCTTGTGCAGGCACAATGACAGTTCAGTGGAACGGAAGACCCTGGAAAATATGTGCGAGAGAGATTGGGTTGTGTGTGAATGGGGTCCAACACTGGAGTATGCCCCCGGGTGTGGGTGCAAGGGAGAAGGGGTAGGATCTTCCCTCCTGACCTATCTCCTTCACTCCCAAACCACCCCAGCATGAAGCTCAGTTTGTAATCTCCTAGTGTTTATCTGGGGTGATGGATGGGACAGGTGTGCCTGAGCCCCATACTAGCACATGGTCCAGCCTTGAGGCTTTGAGAGGAAGGGGCAAACCAGAGAGGTGAACAGTTAGTGAGATGAGCTTAGTCAGGGTCTTCAGGCCGAAGGGGCTTGTGTGTGACCTGTGTGTGACCTGGAACCTCTTTCCCTACAGCGCTGCCATTTTCTTCAAACCTGAGCCATCTGACTCCTCCATCCCCTTCTGCTACCCCATCTGAGGGCTGCAAAGCCTGACTGATTTTTCTTTTTCTTTTTTTTTCCTTTTTCCTTCTCTTTCTTTTTTTTTTTTTTTTTTTTCAAGACAGGATTTCTCTGTGTAGCCTTGGCTGTCCTGGATTCACTTTGTAGACCAGGCTAGCCTTGAACTCACACAGATCTGCCTGCTTCTGCCTCCTGAGTGTGTCATCACGCCCAGCAATTGATTTTTCCTTTGAACTGCTTTCCCCCATACTCAGGAATTTTTCTCAAACAATCCAAGCCTTTAAGGTGTCACACAGGCCCTTTTTAGGAGGCCTTTGCTGGACTGATTTGTGCCTTTCTTGGCTGCCATTTTCAGGAGCAGAAAACCCTCAGGGCTTCCAGGACACTAGGCCTTTACTTTTTTTTTTTTTTTTAGAGATAGGGTTTCTCTGTGTATCCTTGACTGTCCTGGACTCACTTTGTAGACCAGGCTGGCCTTGAAGTTACAGAGATAGATCCACCTGCCTCCCGAGTGCCACCATGCCTGGCAAAGGCCTTTACTTTCTATCTAGGCTGTCAACCCCAGGGCCCCCAACAGCCAGCTCATCGTTTCTGTCCCCTGTTCTGGGACCCAGTCCACATAGTCACTGACTGGGGAGACCCCCTCCTATGTCTATGTCCATGCCAGACCTAATACCCACAGGCCTGTCACCAGGGCCATGCCAACACTGTCCACACCACAGATGAGCGCTCAGCTCAGGATAGCTGGGACTGCCTTGCCAATCATGATCAGATCATCTGGCAAGCTTACAGAGACTATAGAGGCTAGATTTGCTCAGTGGTACAAGACAAGTTTAATGTGGGCAAGGCACTAGGTTCAGCCCCAGCATACACAGACACACAAACACACACAGAGCAAAGAAACAGATTCAGGGAGAGGAAGAAGGGGCTCTAAACGGGTGATGGCTGCTGCGATAGTTTTCTGGTTCGTTCCAGCCGCACTCTTCCTCTCTTGGGTCCATTTTCTCACCAGTGCTCAGCCTCTACACCAGCACAGATCTCATAACGTTTTCTGATCTTGAGGCGGTGGGACCTGGAAGAATGGAGCCTAAAACTGAGGAGGACTAAAGTCTCATGCAACAGGCCACTTTTCTTCAGAGCATCGGGCAATTTATATGCTGAGGGTTAAGAATCCCGCGAGGTGTTTAATCACCTAAGGGGAGGCACGGGTGTTTAGCACCACCTGCTGGTCAGCTGTTAGAGGCCTTCGAACCGGAACCGTTTCCCTTTAAAGGGATGATAATGGAGCTACAGTGGAGAGGACTGTCCTTGGGGTCTTCACTCAGAGAAAGCTTCTGCTATTTCACTGAGCAATGATAAGGTTCTCTCTCTCTCTCTCTCTCTCTCTCTCTCTCTCTCTCTCTCTCTCT
>CAJQZJ010001511.1:16809482-16830818 GCA_907164525.1 Lophiomys imhausi
TCTCTCTCTCTCTCTCTCTCTCTCTCTCTCTCTCTCTCTCTCTCTCTCTCTCTCTCTCTCTCTCTCTCTCTCTCTCTGTGTGTGTAAGACAGCTTGGAATTCTCCATAACCTTCCTGCCTCAGCCAGGACCACAGATACCCTGCTGCAAAGTTTTGAATGAAACATGCCTGGATGCATTAGGTAGTGCAGGGCTATAATCCCAGCCATGCGGGAAGCTGACTGAGACAGGATAATGACAAATTCAAGACCTGTAAGGTTTACAAAGTGAGTTCAGGAGGCTGGAGAGATAGCTCAGAAGGTTAAGAGCACTGGCTGCTCTTCCAGAGGTCCTGAGTTAACTCCCAGCAATCACATGGTGGCTCACAATCATCTATAATGGGATCTGGTGCCTTCTTCTGGCCTGCAGACAGAACACTGTATACATTATAAATAAAATCTTTAAAACAAAAACAAAAAAACAAAGTGAGTTCAGGGCAGTGTGTAACTTTTCTGACCTCCTACATACTAAGAAGTAATCAACTATTGACCTTTGTATTCAGTCCTCTTTTCACTTACCCATTCTTTTTTTTTTTTTTTTTTTTTGGTTTTTTGAGACAGGGTTTCTCTGTGTAACAGCCCTGGCTGTCCTGGACTTGCTTTGTAGACTAGGCTGGCCTCGAACTCACAGAGATCCGTCTGCCTCTGCCTCCCAAGTGCTGGGATTAAAGGCGTGCGCCACCACACCCAGCTTACTTACCCATTCTTTTTCATTGTTTGTGAGGTGCTGGGATCAATGGGCTTGGCAATTCTGGTCCATGCACTCCACACTGAGCTACATTCCTGGCCCCTATCCTTTTTACTTTATGTTAACCTTTCACTAAAGAGCCTGGGCTTGTCTGGAATTTTCTGTAACTAAGGAAAGTCATGAAGTTTTCATCTTCCTGCCTCAGACACCTGAGTAGTACAGATCATAGACAGTGTTATCTGGGGAAGTCTGTGTTGGAAGTTTTGATTTCTTTAGAAACATGGCTGGGTTGAATGAATGTGTTTTTTTGTTTTGGTCTCAAGTATGAGATGTAGGGGTGCAGACTCGTGAGAGGGGCATGCAAAACATCCTGATGGTAGAGCTTGTGATATTTTGCCAGCCGGAAACTATCACATGCAGGGAACATTTTTTTTTTTTTCTGGAAAACTTCCTTTGATGGACAGACTCCTTGGAGAGCTCGTGATCTTGGTCAACAGAAAGTACCTTGTGTGGAGGGGGTGAGGTTGGCCAATTTGAAAACGTCTTTTGAGGATTTTCAGGGAGTATAAATAGAAATCCCAGAAACACAGAAAGGCTTTTTTGCTTGGCATCACTTCTCATCTCTGCTTCACTTTGAAATTCTCCAGACCACACCTCAAGACTTACTTCTGCCTTTGCTATTGGAGATTGTGGCCCAGGCTGGGTTGAAGAAACTGAGGCCCCAAATGGGGTAGTGGTGCAGGTATGGTAACTGTTGTCGCTGTGGATACCAGAGCTGCTGCGGATTCCCATTGCTGCTTCTACTTGTCCCTGTGTATGCTGATTGGCTGGTCTGCTGGAATCCTGACGAATCGCCCCAAGGACCTACGGCTAAAGAAGTCTACATCTTCTGTCTCTATATCTTTTCTCCTGTACCTTGGGCTGGAGGGGGGTTGGAAAAGTACACCTTCAGGAGTCAAGTTGTATTTAAAAAAATGGGTCTCTTCATTTTTTTTTGAGAATCATGAGAGCATGACAAATAACGACCTCCTTCTTGCCTGTCTGAGCAATTCTGCAGTAAATAGCTGTGAATGCATGCATAGACGTCAACAAGCAGAACACATTAGTGATGTAAGTACCAGATATCTGTACTCTGTAGCCCAAAGACCTGGGCTAGCATTCAAACTGCCATATTCTTGTTTCCCACATTTCTCAATATTTGTTTGACAGTAATACTGTTTCCTGCAATTATTTCAGGGATTACATTTCATGGTGAGGGCTGAATGTGGTCTTTGAACTAAGCCACTATAACAGGATGGGATTTTCTCAGAAGAAACAAAGCTGCCTGGATCAGGCAATGCAGCTTGTGGAAGAGAAGGCATGGCAGGTCCAACAAGGAATTCACAGGCAGTGGCTGACTGTTGGCACAGCAAACGGCTGTGGGTCACACACTAGGGAAAAGGACGGCAAGTGCAGAGCTGTTTGTTGGGGCTCAAGAGACCATATGGGGTGTGAGTGAACAGATGTGGACTGTGGTGTGAAGGGTAGGGTACCTTCCCCTGTCCTAAGGAGCTCTTGATCATGGAATGAGGGCAGGGTGTGGTAGGTTTAGTGTTAGCATATAATAGCATAGGGATAGTAAAAGCCTGGACTTTAAGATAAAAGACTTACTTCTGAAGTGACTTGTCCTTGGGTACTCGCCAAGGGCCAGGGCCTCTTTGATCTTAGGGCTAGGGGCAGGACATGCCCCCTGAGGTGCCCGCCCTCCGGAAGTCTCCTGTCATTTCACAGCCCTTTGCGAAAAGCATCTGAATGACACTGCCCGCTTGGAAGTGCAAGAAAGCTTCTGCGGACAGGTGAAGATATTTAAGGCAGGATTCACATGGACAAAGGCACTCTCTCTCTCCTGTTCTTGACTCACTCAGCAGCATTTTCCTTGTCAGGCAGAGAAATTCGCTTTAATCTCATCGGAAAGCTTCACCTTCTGATGTTGACCGGTTTCGGGTCTGGAGAGGAGACAGATTCTCCTTGAGATTCGGGAGCGCTTAGCTCAGAGCCTTTGCAGGCCATAAGCATCTGAATAGGTGAGCCACCTGGGAAGCTTTCATATGTTAATTGGTCTTAAGACCACGGAGGCCTTTCCTGTTTGATAAACTGTCTTGGGATCTGATGAACTAAATTTAGAGAATTTAAGAGACTTTAAGACTGAAAAATTATATGAAGACCAGCCATCCATCAGGGCCCACGCTCAGAGAAAAATATCCTTTTGAGAAACCTTAGGTTAATGTTAAATGCTTGTATTCCAGGTACTAAGAAGTTTTAGGTGTTAGGTTTCAGAGTTGGGTTTAGGATTTAGGAATTTTATAGGCAAATGCTAGGTAATTGTTAAGCATTAATAAATACATGTTTGATAACTAAAAATTTACTGTTCCAGCAAGGCCCACTCATGAGCCTGAGAAGTTCTAGTGTTGTAGGTTACATGTCCTCCATTTCACAGCTGTTAGGGCAAGTGGCAGTAGTGAGGCAGGGAGGAGACTGGCAGCCTGGAGAATGGAGTCACCCACCAGGTTGGTAGATGGCTGCTGTTTCTGTCACCTGTTGTTTATTTAGACCTTTCTTAGGGAGTTGGTACTTTTGATTCTTTGGGTATTCACCTTACTGAACCCTATTGTGTTAACTCAGGTTGCAAAAACAATCTCACAACACACTCCCTGTCCCCCCTCCTCTCCTCGTCCACTCCATAATAGATCCCAGACCTTAGTAGGTCTCCAGACCTTAGCACAACTGACTCCATAATGGAAGTACCATCCAGGCCCCAAAACTCAGAACCTAGACAGGACCACCAGCCAAAAGTAAGACAAAGACTTAATCCATCCAAGTCTGTAGTCCTGGGAAAGTCTAAACACACTAACCCTGCTTTCTAGCTCCTGTGGCTCTGCTTCTGGCTAACTATTCTTGTTGGCTGAACTGTGTCAACCTAGGATATGGTTTCTGCACTTAAAAGCTCACCCTGGCCGGGCATGGTGGCACAAACCTTTAATCCCAGCACTCGGGAGGCAGAGGCAGGTGGATCTCTGAATTCAAGACCAGCCTGGTCTACAGAGTGAGTTCCAGGACAGCCAGAGCTACACAGAGAAATCCTGCCTTGAAAAAAAAAAAAGTGCACCATGAGGAAGGCTCAGCACTACACTGGGATCCTGATCACTCAGTGTAGTCGTTGGCTGGCTAGTGAAGACTGTCTATTGGCTTAGACTCATGTCTGAGCAATCTTCTCTGGTGGATACCTCACTCAGAGTTAAGTACCTGTCCCAGTACTTCAAGTGTCCCCTGACATGAACAGGGTCACATGGGAACAGGACCAACCATGCTTGCTTTCCTTTGCCTTTTTTTTGTTGTTGTTGTTGTTGTTAGAATTTTAAAAACATTTATTTAAAAAAAGTTTATTTAGGCTGGGCGGTGGTGGCGCATGCCTTTAATCCCAGCACTTGGGAGTCAGAGGCAGCCGGATCTCTGTGAGTTCAAGGCCAGCCTGGTCTACAAAGCAAGTCCAGGACAACCAGAGATGTTATACAGAGAAACCCTGTCTCAAAAAACCAAAAAAAAAAAAGTTTATTTAAAATTTATGTGTATTGGTGTTTGCCTAAATGTATGTCCATGTACCATGTGCATTCAGAACATGAAGAGGGCAGAAGAGGGACAGTTTTCCTGGGACTGGACTGGAGTCACAGCCAGTTGTTTTTTTTTTTGGTCTTTTTTTTTTTGGTTTTTTCGAGACAGGGTTTCTCTGTGTAGCCCTGGCTGTCCTGGACTCACTTTGTAGACCAGGCTGGCCTCGAACTCGCAAAGATCCACCTGCCTCTGCCTCCCAAGTACTGGGATTAAAGGCTGCGCCACCACCGCCCGGCTGTCACAGCCAGTTGTAAGCCACCATGCAGCTAGTACTCTTTTATTTATTTTAATTTTTTTGGCTTTTTGAGACAGGGTTTCTCTATATAACCCTGGGTGTCCTGGACTCCCTTTGTAGGCCAAGCTGGCCTTGAACTCACAGAGATTTGCTGCCTCTGCTTTCCAATTGCTGAGATTAAAAGTGTGTGCCATGGGCTGGAGATGGCTCAGCGGTTAACAGCACTGGCTGCTCTTCCAGAGGTCCTGAGTTCAATTCCCAGCAACCACATGGTGGCTCCCAACCATCTATAATCAGATCAGGTCCCCTCTTCTGGCCTGCAGGCATACATGTAGACAGAATGCTGTCTGCAAAAAAATAAAAATAAAAAGTGTAGCCGGGCGTTGGTGGCACACGCCTTTAATCCCAGCACTCGGGAGGCAGAGGCAGGCGGATCTCTGTGAGTTCAAGGCCAGCCTGGTCTACAAAGTGAGTCCAGGACAGCCAGGCTGTTACACAGAGAAACCCTGTCTTGAAAAAACAAAAACAAAAAAAAACAAAAAAAAAAAAGCGTGTGCCATCACACCTAGCTGAAGCTAGTGTTCTGTAACCACAGAATTATCATCTCTCCAGGCCCTGGCTTTCCCCTTTGGATTTGGGGTTATGAGGATGTAAACCTGGAGCTATAGAGGCTCTAAGTCTCTTGTCATGGGGGATGAAACCACCAGGAAATGAGAGTTGGGGGTGAGAGAAGGTCAGTGCCAAGCAGACAAAGATCTGATGCATAGAGGTTAGCCCTGTCCCCAGCACTACCTGCAGTTGGGCTGTAGGGCTGATAATCACCTTTTCTTTTTTTTTTTTTTTTTGGTTTTTCGAGACAGGGTTTCTCTGTATAACAGCTCTGGCTGTCCTAGACTCACTTTGTAGACCAGGCTGGCCTCGAACTCACAGAGATCCGCCTACCTCTGCCTCCCAAGTGCTGGGATTAAAGGCGTGCGCCACCAACGCCCAGCCAATAATCACCTTTTCATTTAGGCTAATGAGAGTGGGGCTCCTGCTGCTTGCAACTATAGGAGTTCTGAATGTTAACATCCTTCATCATTCCTGGGAATTAGTTGGGCAGGGTTGTAATGGCAAAAGAATAATTAATTTTCTTTCATAAGTAGAGCTCTGTGTCTTACACACTGAGGAGAGGGAGCCTTATTTGCTAGTGAGGTAGGACTCCTGGGTCATATCAGAACCTAGTTAACGAGTGCTAAGTGCTACTTATACTCGGTGGCCAGCACTCTGCTTGTCTAATCAGTCTTTTCCAACAGCCTCTGCCTTGACAGTGTTGCAGTGTGAGGGCTGGAAAGCCGACCATCAAACAGGCGTCCCGTCCCCAACCTTCACAGCAGCTAGAGGGGCCATAGGACCCTGTCCCAGGCAATGGAGGACAGAAACAGGAATCGGATACTTGTTGGGGAGGGGAGAGAAGGGGCATGTTTTAATGAATTTTTAAGTTACCTCAATTTAAATTTCTTTCTGCATTTATTTGTGTATTGGTTCTGTGTTCATGCCATAGCGTGAGTGTCAAGGTCAGAGGGCAAACTGACAAACTGAAGTAAACAATTTCTTTGCCATTGTGGGTCCTGGGAGATGAAACTTAGGTAAGCCAGGATGGGGGCAAGGGCATTCACCCGCTGAGCCATCTTGGCAGTCCACCCCACAGGACTTTTGGAAGATAGCAGAGGTATAAAGATAAACGAGAAAACCTGGCCACACCAGCACATACCTGTACCCTAGTGCTGGGGAGGCAGGGGTAGGAGGGCCGGAGGGCCAGGGTCAAGGTCTTCCTTGCCTACATAGCAAGTAAACAAAAGAATAAATGAAATGATGAGCTTTTAATTTAATTTTTTAAATAAATATTTTTTTAAAGATTTATTTATTATGTATACAGTGTTCTGTCTGCAGGTATATCTGCAGGCCAGAAGAGGGCTCCAGATTTCATTATGGATGGTTGTGAGCCACCACGTGGTTGCTGGGAATTGAACTCATGACCTCTGGAAGAGCAGCCAGTGCTCTTAACCGCTGAGCCATCTCTCCAGCCCAATTTAAATTTTTTTTTTTTTTTTTTGGTTTTTCGAGACAGGGTTTCTCTGAATATCTCTGGCTGTCCTGGACTTGCTTTGTAGACCAGGCTGGCCTTGAACTCACAAAGATCCACCTGCCTCTGCCTCCCAAGTGCTGGGATTAAAGGCGTGCGCCACCACCGCCCGGCTACCAATTTAATTTTTTGAGGCAGAGACTTGGTATATACTTTAAGTTGGTCTTTGAACACTGGGTCCTCCTGTCTCAGTCGGCCAAGTGCTGGGATTACAGGTGTTGCCACTGTGTTCGAGGCCTTCATTGTTTGTGTCTGTCTCACTATTTAGCCCAGACTGGCCTGACACTTTTGGCCTTCTGATGCTGGGGATCACAGACGTAGACCACCAAGCACAGCCTGACCTAGCTTTCCCTATGTTGGGACTTTGTTAAGTGTGGGGAGTCAGCAGAGATCCACAGGTTTGGCTCCAGCTCAGCTGCTCAGTGTGTGGAAGGGGACCCAGGAATAGGTAACTGTGTGCCCTGATATAAGTGCAATGCTAAAAATGGCCAAGGCTGTTATGATGGGGCACAGTGAGGACCAGCAAAGGTCCTGAGGGCAAGTCACACTTAAGCCAAGCTGCATTTGGTGGCATCAGAGGGGCACACCATGGGGAGGGAACTGCCCAGGTGAAGGTGTGAAGCTCTGTGATGGCTTCCTTCATGGCTACCCCACAGGGAAAGGTGGTGTGGCAGCGTGTGAGCATGACCTCCATATGGTGGGAGCTAATGGGAAAGCCATTCAATAATTCTGAGCTACCTTTTAGGATACACATCTGTATATATTTATATATATGTGCAAACATATATATATATATATATACATACACATACACACACACATATGAGTCTCACAAATCCTAGGCTGGCTTCAAACTCACCATGTAGCTGAGGATGTCTGTAAACTCCTCCTGTCTCCACTGCCTGAGAGCTGGAACTGTAGGCATGTGCCACCAAGTGTTGTTATTTTAGGTAAATTTTGCTGGCAGGTGAATTTTGTACTCAACAGATGGAAGCCTATGCACAAGAAGACAGAAAGCTGCTGTTGCAGGTCAAGCAGCTGATGGGGGAGTTCCATGAGTGTAGGTGCCTGGCTGGCCTTGAACTCACAGACATCCACCTGCCCCTGCCTCCTGAGTGCTTGGCTTCTACACTGCTGCGCTGCCATTGGGAGAACCTGGCCTCTTCTGGTCTTTGTTCAGAAACAGCCCTCCAGACCAATGCTTGTTGAAGTCTAAAAGCATCTGCCCATACAACTATGCACTTGCTCCTGGGAAGTTTTTGTTTTTCTGGTGGTGCAAGGGGTAGAACCCAGGGCTTCATGCCTAGTAGGCAAGTACTCTAGCACTGTGGAACACCCTCAACCCTAAATCCACTTTTTAGAAAAAAAAAAAAAACAGTGATCAAAGGATCAGCTTTGACTTCAGTACTCAGCAAAGAGCCATCAAGATCTTTTTGTTCTGTTAATTTGAGGTGGGTTTGTAAAGAGAGAAAGAGAGAGAGAGAGAGAGAGAGTGTGTGTGTGTGTGTGTGTGTGTGTGTGTCCAAGTCTAGAAAAGATGTTGAAGCCCATGGAACTGTTGGCACAGGCCTTTAATCCCAGCACTCAGGAGGAAGAGGCAGATGGATCTCTGGGAGTTCAAGGCCAGCCTGGTCTACAAAGTGAGTCCAGGACAGCCAGAGCTGTTACACAGAGAAACCCTGTCTCGAAAAACCAAAAAAAAAAAAAAAAAGAAAGTAAATTCTGGTTATACAGTGATATACAGACATATTTTGGTGGAAACTAAAGTGCCAGCCCAGCTCCCTGTTGAGTTAGTCTATTGAGAGAATGGACAAAATATACAGAAGGAAAACTGAATCAGAAATGGACTTGGAAAAATATTGAAAAATATTTTCAAGATGGATTGCTGGGGTGGTGAGGTGGCTCAGCAGGTAAAAGTGCTTGCCACAAGCCCGGTGACCCAAGTTGGATCCTGGGGACCCACACAGTGAAAGGACAGCTGACTCCAATAAATTTTCCTCTGATCTCCACACTTGCATGGTGGCATGCGTGCACACTCATACCTACACATGTGTGCACACATGTACATATATGCAAATGAATGTTTGAAAAAGAGTTTAAAGTTATTCTGAGGGCATGAAGGACAAAGGCTGGGTTTACTGTTCAGGGTACCATGCACAGAATGCTGAGAGAAGGCAGACACCCAGGAAGCACATGAGCAGCAGCTGATTCACTGCAGCCTCTTAGGGCTGGGGAGCCAGAGTCTTCACGCATGGAGTTCATGCAGGTCTGCGGACATTTTGAGGGCTCTGCACACCACCTTTCCTCAGATTAATTAATCCCTGGGCTGTTGGTTTTCTTTTATAATTTATGATTTTTATTTTTGTGGTACTGGGAATCGAACCCAGGTCTTGTGCGTGCTACACTACTAAGCTGTGTACAAGCCTTCTTCTGTTTTGAGGCAGGGCATCATGTAGACTGGTTTAGCCTTGACCTCACCGTGTAACCTAGGATGATCTTAAACTCCTGGCCCTCTTGTCTCTGCTTCCTAAATGCTGGAATTACAGGCATTTGCCACAGGCACCCATCCAACTTCAACTTGCAGGAAGAACTAGGCATTTCCTGTGTGGCTCCAGGGGAAAAGGAGTCCTGATTTGGGCCCAGTTTCCTCTAGACTTCACCTCATTGCCTCTTCCCTCTGCTGACTGGCTGCTCTTTTGCTTCACTGAGTCACAGCTGTTCGGAAGACTGCACTGAGGCCTGTATGTCATAGCAGATGACAGTTTGGAGAGAGGTGGTCTTTGGATCTCTTCACACCATAATGCTTAGTACAGACACTGAGAAAGAGAGGAGCACACTTGTTTGGGCTGCAGCAAGGTGTAAATGCAGATGTCTGTTTCCACGGAAAGGTGTCAAGATAAATAGGGGCTGATAGGGCGGCTCAGAAGTAAAGGCAGGAGGCCTGGTGACCTGAGTTCAATCCTCAGAGCCCATACAAAGGTAGTAGGAGAGAGCCAGTCCTGAAAGTTGTCCTTTGATGTCTGCGTGTGTACGCACAAGTAAAAATTTAACAACAACAACAAGAAGATAAATGGGATTTGCTGCATGTCTGCTTCTGGTTCATTCCAGCCTCCTCCAGCTCTCAGGCCAAGGCATGGCCAAAATGTACCCTTGGTTAACTCTGGAGGAGAGGTGGGAGGTGGGTAGGCACGCCAGGATGACATGCTCCACACAAGCTGCGTCAGGTAAGAATCTAGGGCACCTGTCTCGAAAAACCAAAAAAAAAAAAAAGAATCTAGGGCACCACAGAACAGGCTGTCACAGCTGATGCACAGCTGTGGCTCAGGAGTTCTTTCACCATTTTCTTCTAGGTTCTCTTTGCTTCTCCTCAGCATTAGAGTTCAATAAAGTATCTGTTGTCTTTTTCTTCTCTTACTGCAGTAAGGCACATCCTCTCTCTCTCTCTCTCTCTGGTTTTTCAAGACACATCCTCTCTGTAACAGAGCCCTGGCTGTCCTTGACTCACTTTGTAGACCAGGCTGGCCTTCAACTTCCAGAGATCCGCCTGCCTCTACCTCCTGAGTGCTGGGATTAAAGGTGTGCGCCACCAAACCTGGCTCTGCTCCTGCCTCTTAAAGTGTTGGAATTATTGGAGTGTGCCATAACACTCAGCTGTCTGTCTTTTTCCACTAGGTAAATGAATACACACAAATGCTATTTTTTTTCTCTTGAAGATCCAGGGTCTCACAGAATAGCCCCAAACTATAAATAGCCAAGGGTGGCTTTGAACTCTTGATCCTCTCCCCATCTCTCAAGTATGAGGATTACAGGTGCTCACCACCACACTTCACATTGTGTCTTCCTTTCTCTTAGAATACCCACTTAATCTGAGAATATTAGCATATTTAAAATTTCCCATCTTGTGCATAACCCATTTTCCTCTGTTCAGATCGCTAAAGCTTGAGTTTAGAGGCTTTTCTCAGATGCCCGCTCATGACTGAGGGCGGAGACTGAAAAGCTGGGAGGGATGAGGGCGTGGCTCAGGGATTTAGACTTTGGGGCTCATTGCATGGTAATCTGCATGAGTAATGCTGGGGAACCTCTTCTGCTTTGGGGTGTATTTGTGTGTGGTATAGCAGAGTAAATATCTGCTTAAGGAGTAAAAGTTTGGGTGCCAGAATTCTGGGAACTTTTTGGGAGAAAAGACTAGGGATGTCAGCATTTGGTAATCACATGCCAAGTAATCCTCATTTCCAGAAGATTATTCTTGCCTTTTTTTCCTCCCCCCCAAGGCAGGGTCCACTATGTAGTTCTGGCTGTCCTAGAACTCACTGTGTAGACCAGGTTAGCCTCAAACTCACAGAGATCTGCCTGTCTGACTCCTAAGCGCTGGGATAAAAGGTGTGTACCATCAGTCTCAGATTATTATTCACGTCTTAATGTGATCAAGAAGCCCTTCAGCTGGAATCCTTTGTTTTGCCCTCTCCTGAGGTAATTACAAACAGTAAGAGCTGTGCATTTGGGATCAAGGAGTGCAAGCCTTTCAGGCTTTTATTAGCCATTACCAGGCTCTTCTCTCCTGAGCTTGCGCCAATACATACCACCAGCAGCAGTGTGAGGAAATGTGACACCTTGCACCTTACAAACTGTTTGACTATGAAAAGCGCTTATCTATTAATTTAATTTGTATTGTTAAGCTTGAGCTCTCTATGTATTTATGATTAAGGCATCTGTGTTTCTACCCTTCTACCCCACCTTAAATGTTTATTCATATCCTTTGTCGATTAGATCATTAATTTTTCGAGACAGGGTTTCTCTGTATAGCCCTGGCTGTCCTGGACTCACTTTGTAGACCAGATTGGCCTTGAACTCAGAGATCCGCCCGCCTCTGCCTCCGGAGTACTGGAGTTTAATGTGTGCACAACCACTGCCATTAATCTTTCTTTTTTTTTTTTTTTTTTGGTTTTTTCGAGACAGGGTTTCTCTTTTCTTTCTTTTTTAATTTTTCTTCTTTGCTTTTAGTCATGGTCTCACTGTGTAGTCCTGACTGGCCCAGAACTTGCCATGTAAATTAGGCTGGCTTGAATTCACATGGACCTTCCTGCTTCTGCCTCCTGAGTGCAGGAACTAAAGGTATACACCACCACAATCAGCAAGAGAGAGCTTTTTGAGATAGGATCTTGCTGCTGCTGTGTTGCTCAAGCTGGCCTTAAACTCCTGGGTCCAAGAGATACTCCCGTCTTCACTCAAATAATTGGTACTACAACTTCAATACATGTGTAGCTTAGAAAAACCTCATGTGTGTGTATGTGTTGTGTGTGTCATATGTGAATATGTATGTGGTGTTTAAATTTGGTGTGTGTGTGTGTATGTATGTACTTGTGCATGTGAGGGCAGTTCCCTCTCAGGCCAGATCCCCTGGAACTGGAATTATAGGCAGTTGTGAACCTTCCCACATGAATGCTAGGAATAGAACTGGAATCCTTTCTTTGCAAGAGCAGTACAAGTTCTTAACAGCTAAGCCATCTCTCCAACCCCAGAAAAACCTGGGACCAAATTCCACCATCACATAGCACAGCTGGCTTTAAACTTGTTTATATAGCTGAAGATAACTTTGAACTTCTGATCCTCCTGCTTCTACCTCTTGGGTGGTGAGATTAATGGCATGTACATCATGCCCATTATGTTATGGGGGACAAACCCAGGACCTCCTGCATGACAGGAGCTACCTCTCTAGCCAGACAGTGATCATCTTGAATTGAGAAATTTCTTTTTTTTTGTTTTTGTTATTTATGTATTTATTGTGTATACAGTGTTTTGTCTACAGGTATACCTGCAGGCCAGAAGAGGCCACAAGATTTCATTATAGATGGTTGTGAGCCACCATGTGGTTGCTGGGAATTGAACTCAGGACCTCTGGAAGAGCAGTCAGTGCTCTTAACCTCTGAGCCATCTCTCCAGCCCGAAGTGAGAAATTTCTGTCGCCGTGTGTGGTGGAGCACACCTTTAATCCCAGCACTCGGGAGGCAGAGGCAGGTGGAGATCTCTGATTTCGAGGCCAGCCTGGTCTACAGAGTGAGTCCAGGACAGCCAGGGACACACAGAGGAATTTCTGTCTAGCCATTGTAGGAAACATCAAAGGCAGAAGCAAAAGCCCGATGATGCAACCTCTAGGATTTCAGAAGTCCTGTTTTTTTTTCTCCTCCGCCCTCTTTCTTTAGACAGAGTTTTACTACGTAGCCCTGGTTTGCCTGGAATTCAATTTGTAGACCAGGTTGGCTTGGAACTCAGAGATCTGCCTGCCTTTGCCTCTGGGATTAAAGGTGTGTGCCACCATGCTCTGCTCAACAGGTGCCTTTAACTCTGAGCCATGTCTCTAGCCTCACACATCTTATTAAGGTATAATTCTCTTACCACACTACTCCATTCACCTGTTTTAATTAAGTTGGGCTTAAAATATTTAGTAATACATGGGAAGCCAGACCCCTGACTCTGCCATTGGTTTAAGCTCAGGCCAGCACCTAGCTTACTAAGTAGCTACAGATTGATCGAGCCCAGGCCTTTGTGCCTGTGCACCTGTGTCTTGGACTGAGGGTCACCACACCGAGCAACTCTTATTGTGAATGTTGGGGACTTGGCTGTGGTTTTGTTGTCTCAAACAAAGGCTTGTTTATTTTGGGTTTTTTGGAGACAGGGTCACTATGTAGCCTGGCCTGGCCTAGCATTTTCAGTAATTTTCCTGGCTTAATCTCCTGAGAGCTGGTATCAAGGGTATATATGTTACCATGCCCAGCTCATAGTGATTCTTAACTTATTTTTCCAAGTGAAATTTAGAACAATTTAAACAAGCCTAGAAGAAAATTCTGCTGATTTAGGTTTAGATTATATTCAATTTATTTATTTCTAAAGATTTTATTTATGTGGATGTGTGTGTGTGTGTATCTGTGTTTGTGTCATGTGTGGAGGCCAGATAGAACATTAGGTCCCTTGGAGCAAGAGTGATGGGCAGTTGGGGGCTGCCAGCCTCTGCCTCGTGAGTGCAGGTCAAGGTGTGGCCACCATAGCCAGCTGGCTCTACTAAGTTTATGCTAGTAAAGTCTTTCCAGAAAACTCACTACTCTACCCTACTAAATGGAAGAAATTCAACCCTAAACAAAGTTCTTTCCCCCAAATGCAGTGTTTATTTTTAACTTATACAAAAGGTTTTTCTGTGTACAAGTGTTTTGCTTCCATGCATGCACGTGCACAAATGTGTTTGGTGCCCTCACGGGTCAGATGAGGGCTTCAGATCCTTTGGGACTGGAGTTACAGATCACTGCAAGCCATCATGTGGATGGTGGGAACGGATCTGAAATCCTCCTCAAGACCAACAAGTGCTCTTAACTACTGAGCCATCTCTCCAGCCCCAGACAGTGTTTTGTTTCATTATTTTTTGAGAAAAGGGAAGTGAGATGAGCTGGGACCACTGTGGAAGAGAACAATGGACACACTAAATAGATACATACTTGAAATCAGCGTTCTTAACAATCCACAAGGGATCACAAATCACTTCTCTAAACCAAAGCAGAACTATTTGAAAACATAGGTCATTAACCTAAGGCAGAGTCTAATCTCAGGAGCAAGGTCTGAGAAAAGAAAGCAAGAATGAACAAGTTCTCAAATATGTGAGCAGCGGTCATGCATAGTTGACATTCTAAGTGAGGTGACACAGGTAACGAATGTCATAGTAATGTTAAACATTAAGTAAGATGCTAAATGTTAGTGATTATTTCCCATAGGAGGTAAGGAAGAGGACGGGAATACAACTGCTGCATCTCAGGCTCCAGTCTATATACAAGATGTCAAATAACAATGGGACTCCTGGGTTTTGTTTGAGACATGGTTTCTCTATGTAGTCTTGGGTGTCCTGGAACTTGTGCCATAGACCAGGCTGGCCTGGAACTTAGATCTATCTACCTGCTTCTGCCTCCCCAGTGCTGAGATTAACAGTATACACCACCACTGGCCGGCTTTGTAGGTGTCGTGTGGAGGGATTCCTGTTCTTTTTTTGTTTGTTTGTTTTGTTTTTCTTTTTTTTTTTTTTTGGTTTTTCGAGACAGGGTTTCTCTGTGTATCCTTGGCTGTCCTGGACTCACTTTGTAGACCAGGCTGGCCTCGAACTCACAAAGATCCGCCTGCCTCTGCCTCCCAAGTGCTGGGATTAAAGGCGTGCGCCACCACCGCCCGGCGTTTGTTTTGTTTTTCAAGACAGGGTTTCTCTGTGTATCCTTGGCTGTCCTGGACTCACTTTGTAGACTAAGTTGGCCTTCAACTCACAGAGATCCACCTGCCTCTGCCTCCTGGGTGCTGGGATTAAAGGTGTGTGCCACCATGCCTGGCAATTCCTGTTCTTGAAATCTTAAAATTGACTAGGGGAGGTGGATGTTCTTTTTAGTAGAAATCATGATAAGTAAGTGTGGACTAGTGGTTAAGAGAAATTACTGTTTTTCCTTCCAAAGGACCCAGGTTCCTTGCCAGGCGTGGTGGCACATGCCTTTAATCCCAGCACCCAGGAGGCAGAGGCAGGTGGATCTCTCCGAGTTCCCAGCCTGGTCTACAAAGTGAGTCCAGGACAATCAGGGCTACACAGAGAAACCCTGTCTCAAAAAACCAAAAAAAAAAAAAAAAAAAGGACCCAGGTTCCATTCCCAGTACCACGTCATGTGGCTCTCAGCTGCTTGTAATTCTAACTCAAGGGGACCTAATGGCTTCTTCTGGCCTACATAGGCACTTGTACTCACAGCGCACAGACACACACACACACACACACACACACACACACACACACACACGAATTAAAAAGAATAAAAGTTTAATAAGAAGTCATATTTGGGTAATAGAATTAAGAGCTAGCTTAGATGGGCTAGGATTGCACAATTCAGGCCAAGGCTTGTTAAAATCCAAAAAAAAAAAAGAAGTCAATGTGACAAAATTCCAATTTGAGGGGCTGGAGAGATGACTCAGTGGTTAAGAGCAGTGGCTAGCCCTCTTCCAGAGGTCCTGAATTCAATTCCCAGCAACCACATGGTGGCTCACAACCATCCACAATGGGATCTGATGCCCTCTTCTGGCTGCAGGTGTGCATGCAGATAGAACACTCATATCCATAAAATAAATAAATTTAAAAATTCTGATTGGAGTATATGGGAAAACATCTCAGAGAAAGCAGCTATTAAGTTATAATCTGAGAGATGGTGGTGAGCTGAGTGAACAGGATGTCCAACACCTGCGGCCTCAGCACTTGGGGGGGGTGAGGCAGGAGAGTCAGGAGTTCAAGGCCAGCCTCCCTTACATGAGACTCCATTTCAAAAACAAAACAGATCATACCACCCCTCCCAACACACAAAAATCCCCCAAGCTGAAAAAATGAATAACAATGAATAACAGAGTGAAAACATACCAAGCTGAGGTGGGTTTTGGAGTCTTCAAGGATGAGTGGCAGGCTGTTGCCTCTGGGGGACAAAAGGAAAGGAATCTCATTTATGCAGAGGCTGAAGGCACAGCTATGACAGGTATGAGGAAATGCAGCTGTTGATGTTAAGTAAGAGAGCACACGGAAAGGAAACACCACGAGAGGGGGCAAACACAAGAGCCACATGGTGGAGGAGCAAACTGGGAGTTCCAGTCGGTGTATCTTGGGAATGTAATGTGTGCTTAGAGTAAATTCGAGGGTTGTTTATTATTGTGTGTGCACATATGGCACAGTTGGCATGGTGTGGAGGACAGAGGGTGTCTTTGTGGAGTCAGCTCTCTCTGGTCCCCTTTACATGGATTCAGGAGATCAAGCTCGAGTCACCAGTCTTGGAACACTGCACAGCATGTGTTTTTACCTACAGAACCAAGTTCTCGTGGTTCATTACTGTTGTTTGTTTGCTTCAGTCTTTTTTTTTGTTTGTTTGTTTTTTGAGACAGGGTTTCTCTGTGTAGCTCTGGTTGTACTGGAACTCACTCTGAACTCACGGAGATCCACCTGCCTCTGCCTCCCAAGTGCTGGGATTAAAGGTGTGTGCCACCATGTCCAGTCTTCACTTGGTTGTTTTTTTTTTTTTTTTTTTTTTTGGTTTTTCGAGACAGGGTTTCTCTGAATATCTCTGGCTGTCCTGGACTCGCTTTGTAGACCAGGCTGGCCTCGAACTCACAAAGATCCGCCTGCCTCTGCCTCCCAAGTGCTGGGATTAAAGGCGTGCGCCACCACCGCCCGGCTTCACTTGGTTGTTTTTGACACACGGTATCATATAGCTGATGCTGGACTTGAACTTGTGATTCTTCTGGTGTCCCCTCTCATATGCTGGGATTGCAGTTGGGCACCATGACTCCCAGTTCATGTGCTAGGAGGCAATTGTACATGCTAGGTGAGTGCTTTACTTATTGAAATACATTCCTCGCCCTATAATAGGTTTCCAAATGACCAAACACAACTTACTTCTTCACAGACTCCCAGCTACTATCTGCCCAGAAGTCTGTAGCAAGAAATCTCTCAGGTTTGGTGGCTGCTTCTCAACACCCTGGCAGGATAAATGAGACTTTGCAGAGAATAACTGAGAAATACTTCTAAATATACATAAGTGTAAGAAGATAGATTAATATAAATTAGATTTAGTAAATATCTAGGGGTTTCTGATAGTCTCTTTTTTTTAACATGTATTTATTTTATTAGGTATACAGTATTTGCTCTATATATATGCCCGGGCAGATCTCAATGTAGATGGCTGTGAGCCACCATGTGGTTTACTGGGAATTGAACTCAGGACCTTGGGAAGAACAGCCAGTGCTCTTAACCTCTGAGCCACCTCTCCAGCCCTCTGATAGTCTCTTAATCCGGGCATGAAGATCAACTTGGCTGTGGGCAATTAGTTTATCAGCTTATGAACTAAAAACAAGGATGAAGTCAGGTGAAACAAGGAGTCTTTATGGACTAAAAACAAGGTTGAAGCCAGGTGAAACAAGGAAAGACTTTATGGACTAAAAACAAGGTTTATGGCCTGGCATTGTTTTCAGCTGCTAAGTGGGCAAATTAAGCTGAAGCAGGTGGAACAAGGAGAGGACAAGCGAATGGAGCCAAGGGAGCTGCAAGCAAGAAGGCCCCATGCTAGAGGGGCCGCATGCTAGGGGGCCCCATGCTAGAGAGTTCCGATGCTAGAGAGCTTCGATGCTAGCAAGTCCACATGCTAGAAAGGACAATGAATAGTTTGTATCCTCTGATGGAGAAAGTGCTGGTGAACTGATGGCCTGATCTCCCTGAGGCAGAAAGAAGCTGGTGAGCAGAGAAAGCCTCAGCAAGACAGCAAAGGCCAAGGACTAAACGCTGTGGCTCAGCTTTTGCCTAGAAGGGTTTGACCTGTCCGAACAGTGGCCTGAACGGAACTGGCCAGCTTTAAAGACTGAGGCAGAGTTGCTGATACAAAGGAAGTAAGTTGGCTTACAGACGGCTGAGGTCTCCCAGAGAGAAGAAAGCCTCAAGCCTTATTTAAGGTGAAACCGCCATAGCCAATTTACCCTGACGGATCTACGTCTGAGATATTCCAGAAGAAAGACTGCTAAGTGCATTAAAGGGTCTACTCCAGAGACTGTGTTCTTGATGACTGAGGACCTGCCCCAGAGACTGTATCCTTCTAAAAGGTTATGAAAATAGTTGTAATAGTTATCAATAGGTTTAGTGGTCAGGTTATAGGGGTTACAGGCATTTGTAGGATTAGTAGTTAAGTAAGTGTATTTGTTATAAGTGAATATAGTTATTAATAAGTGTTGATAATTTTTAAAAGTTCGGCTTCACATAAGTGACCCATTAGTGTTCGTTTTGGAGGGGTGTGGTAGTTTTTGTTCAGTTTTTGTGCTTATTTTTGAAACTAGGGCTTTGCACATGACTGGCAAAGACTATCACTGAGCTACATCACACCATCAGCCAATTTTCTGTCTTTGTGTGTGTGTGTGTGTTTCTCTCCTTCCCTCTCCCTTTCCATCTCTTCCTCCGACAGAGTCTTACATCAAAGCCCAGGCTGACTGGAATTTACTACGTAGCACAATGGCTGGTCTTACACACACAATGACCCTCTTACCTCTCTCTGCTGACAAAGTGCTGGTATTATGGGCACTTATTCTCACACCTGCCTTGAGTTTTTCTTTCTTTTAAAGACATTTATAACGCCGGGCGGTGGTGGCTCACGCCTTTAATCCCAGCACTTGGGAGGCAGAGGCAGGCGGATCTCTGTGAGTTCGAGGCCAGCCTGGTCTACAAAAGTGAGACCAGGACAGCCAGAGCTGTTACACAGAGAAACCCTGTCTCGAAAAACCAAAAAAAAAAATAATAATAAAGACATTTATAGCTGGTCATGGTGGCGCACACCTGTAATGCCAGCACTCAGGAGGCAGAGGCAGGCAGATCTCTGCAAGTTGAAGGCCAGCCTGGTCTACAGAGTGAGTCCAGGACAGCGAGTACTGTTACACAGTGAAACCCTGTCTCAAATCACCCCCCCCCAAATGTATTCAGTGTGGACAGAAACAAAATTTATTCATTGGGGAGAAAAAAAAAATCCAGTGACCTTTATTTTATTTATTTATTTATTTTTTGGTTTTTCGAGACAGGGTTTCTCTGAATATCTCTGGCTGTCCTGGACTCGCTTTGTAGACCAGGCTGGCCTCGAACTCACAAAGATCCGCCTGCCTCTGCCTCCCAAGTGCTGGGATTAAAGGCGTGCGCCACCACCGCCCGGCTCCAGTGACCTTTAAATCTATTGGTGTACTGGCATGTAGAAAAAAAAAGGCTAATTAAATTGTTTAATAGTATTTATTATTAATTGGTTGGTGGTGGCTAATCCTTAACCAGCCATTATAAATGAACACACAGACACCACATGGATTTTAACAAGCCTTGGCCTGAATTGAGCAATCTTGGCCCACTTAAGTTAGCTCTTAATTCTATTACACAAATATGACCCCATATATACATACATCCCCTTGGACTGCCATTCTCCACACTATGCTGATGTTTCTGGCCATATGGAATGAGGTTCTTTTTTCTAACCCATGGTGTGTGTCCTCCTCCTTCCTGCTCCTCACTGGAATGAATTAATCCTTTGTGTAAAACACAGGATTCCTGTTCTAATCTCAGGAAGTCCCACCTTCCTAAACTCTTTCTGCCCAGCTAATTGGCCATCAGTGACTTTTATTAACCAATCAAAAGAATGCCTCAGAAGGGGCGGTAACCAGATCGCAGCATTGAAATCAGCCTATCAGAAGCAATGATATTAGACCTCCCAACACTGGCATGAGGTTTATGTTATTTTAATTTAAAAAAATTTGTTTAATTAGCATGCAAAGTAATAGCTTCATTGAGGAATTTTCAAACACATTTTGTTTGGGAAAAGTCCTCCTCCCTTCTTCCTTTCCCTCATCTCCCTTCCCCACCCTTCCACCTGTATGTGCCCCTGCACCCCCAGTAGTTCTCGTTCCACTTTCATGCCTCCTGTATTCTATTTTTTTTTTTAAAGATTTATTTTTTTTTATTTTTTTATTTTTTGGTTTTTTTCGAGACAAGGTTTCTCTGTGTAGCCCTGGCTGTCCTGGACTCACTTTGTAGACCAGGCTGGCCTCGAACTCACTTTGTAGACCAGGCTGGCCTCGAACTCGCAAAGATCCGCCTGCCTCTGCCTCCCAAGTGCTGGGATTAAAGGCGTGCGCCACCACCGCCCGGCTAAAGATTTATTTATTATGTATACAGTGTTCTGTCTGCAGGTATATCTACAGGCCAGAAGAGGGCACCAGATTTCATTATGGATGGTTGTGAGCCACCATGTGGTTGCTGGGAATTGAACTCATGACCTCTGGAAGAGCAGCCAGTGCTCTTAACCGCTGAGCCATCTCTCCAGCCCTCCTGTATTCTATTATACCCCCTCTTTCCATAAAGCCCTTTCTGCCCCCTCTAATCTCATGACCAATACTCACATTCATAATTGCAGATAAATGTGTGTACATACAAGTTTAAAACTGGATCTGGAGATGGCTCAGTGAGTAAAAGTATTTGGCATGCAGCCTTGGTGGCCCAAGTATTCTTCCTAGATTTAGTGCTCATCTGCAACCACAGAATTGCCTTTAAGCTTGGGGGCCAGCTAGCCTGGAGGACACAGCACAGCAGCAGAAACATGAGACTCTGCACCAGCAAGGTGGAAGGTGACAACTGATTCCTGATAATTGTCCTTGACTTCTACATGTGTGGGCATGCATGTACAAGCATGCATGTGTGTGCATACACACAAAAAAATAAATGATAAAAAACTTTCAAAATTAAAAGCCAAGTATACCTTTAATCTCAGCACTTGGCAGGCAGAGGCAGGCAGAACTCTTGAGTTCAAGGCCAGCGTTGTCTATGGAGTGAGTTCCAGGACAGCCAGGGGTACACAGAGAGAGAAACTCTGTCAAAAAAAAAAAAAAAAAGCTTGCCGGGTGGTGGTGGCGCACGCCTTTAATCCCAGCACTTGGGAGGCAGAGGCAGGTGGATCTTTGTGAGTTCGAGGCCAGCCTGGTCTACAAAGTGAGTCCAGCACAGCCAGGGCTACACAGAGAAACCCTGTCTCGAAAAACCAAAAAAA
>CAJQZJ010001511.1:16830918-16912702 GCA_907164525.1 Lophiomys imhausi
AAAAAAAAAAAAAAAAAAAAAAAAAGCCAAGATCCAAATGAGAAAGAACACGAGGTGTTTGTTTGTCTTTCCAAGTCTGGTCAAATTTGATAATTTCCAGATTCATTAATTTATTTACAAATCTCATTCTTTTTTATAGGTAAATAAAATTCCATTATGTATATGTACCATGTTTTCATTATCCATTTATCTGCTGATACATATATAGGCTGATTCAATTTCATTACTATTGTGAATAGGCCAGTAATAAACACAGACACATATCTCTGTTGGGGAGCTGGAGAGATGGGTCAGTGGTTAAGAGCACTAGTTGCTGGCAGGGCATGGTGGCGCACACCTTTAATCCCAGAACTCGGGAGGCAGAGGCAGGCGGATCTCTGTGAGTTCAAGGCCAGCCTGGTCTACTACAAAGTGGGTCCGGGATAGCCATGGATACACAGAAACCCAGTCTCGAAAAAGCAAAAAAACAAAAACAAAAACCAAACCCCAAATATCTCTGTGGTCAGATACTAAGTCCTTTGATATACACCCAGTAGTATAGCTGGGTCATCTGGTAGTTCTGTTTCCAGTTGTTTGGAGAAACCTCCATATTGCTGTCCATAATGGGTATAACAGTTTTCACTACCAATAGCAGTGAAAAGGGTTCATCTTTCCCCATACTTCAGCATTTGCTCTTTTTTTTTAAATATGTGTATGCTTATGGGTATATATGCAAGCTGACCACATGTGAAGGCCACAAGAGGGTGTCAGATCCCCCTTGAAACTGGACACCTTGTTACATGGGTGCTGGAATCTGAACTGCAATCCTCATGATTGTGAAATCCGATCTGAGGTTAGAACTAGGCATCAGTCCCCTGGAGCAGGAGTTACTATTGGTGGCTGTGAGACACCTGTGGCTGTGAGGAACAAACCTCTAGTCCCCCTACAAGAGCAACAGACACCCTTAACTCCTGGGCCATCTCTCCAGTCTCTTTTTTTTTTTTTAAAGATTTATTTATTATGTATACAGTGTTCTGTCTGCAGGTATATATCTGCAGGCCAGAAGAGGGGACCAGATTTCATTATGGATGGTTGTGAGCCACCATGTGGTTGCTGGGAATTGAACTCATGACCTCTGGAAGAGCAGCCAGTGCTCTTAACCGCTGAGCCATCTCTCCAGCCCTCTCCAGTCTCTTTTTTAAAAAAAAATTTTATTTTTACTTTTTTTTTTGTTTTTAAATTTTTTTCTGTATGTGTGTTTTGCCTGCTTATAAGCTTGTGCACCTTGTGCATTCCTGGTGCTCTCAGAGGCCAGAGAGAGACAGTGTCAGATCACCAGGAAGTGGAGTTTACAGTTATGAGCTGTCTGCCATGTGGGTTCTGGGACTCCAACCTTGGAAATCTGGAAAAGCAGCCAGTGCTCTTAACCACTGAGCTATCTTTCCATTTTCCAAGGTTTCTCTCTCTACCTCCCAACATTTTATTTTTTTGGTTTTTCTTTGGGTTTTTTTTTCTTTTTTTTTTTCTTTTCTTTCTTTCTTTTTTTTTTTTTTTTTTTTTTTGGTTTTTCAAGACAGGGTTTCTTTGTGTAGCCCTGGCTGTCCTGGACTCACTTGTAGACCAGGCTGGCCTCGAACTCACAAAGATCCGCCTGCCTCTGCCTCCCAAGTGCTGGGATTAAAGGCGTGCGCCACCACCGCCCAGCATTTTTTTGGTTTTTCAAGACCGGGTTTCTCTGTGTAACAGCCCTGGCTGTCCTAGACTCACTTTGTAGACCAGGCTGGCCTTGAACTCAGAGATCCACCTGCCTCTGCCTCCCAAGTGCTGGGATTAAAGGCGTGTGCTGCCATGCCCAGCCATTACAGACAGCTGTGAACTGCCACGTGGGTGCTGGGATTTGAAATCGGGTCCTTTGGAAGAGCAGCCAGTGCCTGGGATGTATGTGGATGTCAGCGGATAATTTATGGCAGTCAGTGCTCTCCTCCTCTCGTGTGTTCTGGAGACTGGGTCTAGGTTTTCAGGCTTGGCAGCAAGTGTTATCATCCATGGAGCCATCTCACTAGTCTTCAGGACTTTGTCAATGCCTTTTTTGCATCTATTCAAATGACCATATGATCATTCTGTCCTGACAAGTATTTATATGATGCATTACATATACTGATTTGCATGGTGGATCAATCTTGCATCTCTGGGATGAACAGAGCTTAGTCATGATGTATGACCTCTTAAATGTTTTTAAACATTTATGTGTATGTTTGGTCTTTGCATGTGGCAGCCATAAGAGGTGCATCAGATGCCCTGGGACTGGAGTTTTACAGATAAGAGTTCTGGTAATTGAATCCAAATCCTCTGGAGGAGCAACCAGTGTTTTTAACTAGTGAACAATCTCTCTAGAACTAATTTTGAGTTTTTGTTTTATTGAAATGGCTGGGTTGTCTTGAATTTTCTTTATTACTCTGTGTGCAAGTGTAGGTACCATACACCTTGGGGGCACGTGTGGAGGTCAGAGGACAACTTGTGGGAGGGAGTCAGTTCTCAACTTCCACCAAGGGCTTCAGGTCTCAAACTCATGTCATTAGACTTGCAGAACAAATGCTTTTATCTACTAGTCGTCTTCACCAGTTATTTTAAAATTACTATTCTGTTTGTGTGTACATGTGTGTTCTTACCTTCCATTCCCCAGACAATTTGTAGGACAACTTACTCATTTTCTCAGTGTCTTCAATCTGTGATAGACATTTATGGGGGGCAAGATGAAGGAAAGTGTGGCCTGCTGTATGGAAATCACTACTTTGTGTGTCCCTGCACACTCCTCCTGGGGCCTCATGTCCCCTGTGGTAGAAATGTCCATGCATGCGGCAATTTAGTGTGCCATCATCTACCCTTTCTGCAGTCTTTCCTAAAACAACAATCATATCTGTGAAAAAACAAATCACCAAAACTAGCTGGGCGTGGTGGCACACACCTTTAATCCCAGCGCTCAGGAGGCAGAGACAGGCAGATCTCTGCGAGTTTGAGGCCAGCCTGGTCTACAACATGAGTTTCAGAACAGCCAGGACTATACAGAAAAACTGTCTTGAAAAACCAAAAATAGGGCTGGAGAGATGGCTCAGAGGTTAAGAGCACTGGATGCTCTTCCAGAGGTCCTGAGTTCAATTCCCAGCAACCCCATGGTGGCTTATAAACATCTATATAATGAGATCTGGTGCCCTCTTCTGGTGTGCAGGCATACTTCAATACAGAACATTGTATACATAAATAAATCTTTTTAAAAACTACCAAACCAACCAAACAAAAATTCACCATGTGGCCCTCGCTGGCCTCAAACTCACAGTGATCCTCCTCCTTCAGCCTCTGAGTGTTGAGATTACAGGTATGAGCCATCATACCCAGTTTTTTTTTTTTTTTTTTTTTTTTGGTTTTTCGAGACAGGGTTTCTCTGTTTAACAGCTCTGGCTGTCCTGGACTCGCTTTGTAGACCAGGCTGGCCTCGAACTTGCAAAGATCCGCCTGCCTCTGCCTCCCAAGTGCTGGGATTAAAGGCGTGCGCCACCACCGCCCGGCTTTTTAAAGATTTATTTATATGCACAATATTTGGCCTGCATGTATGCCTACAGGCCAGAAGAGGGCACCATATCTCATTAGAGATGATCATGAACTACCATGTGGTTGCTGGGAATTGAACTCAGGACCTCTGGAAAAGCAGCCAGTGCTCTAAGCCTCTGAGCCATCTCTCCAGCCCCATCATACCCAGTTTTGTTTCCTATTTTCCGCATATTTTAAAAGGTTTTTTTTTGCGAAGTAAATTGTTATTTTAACTTTACACGATACTGAATTATGTGAGGAAAATTTCATGTAAGCATTTATTGTGTCTTTCTTGTTTTCTGAAACACAGTCTTGCTTAGGTAGCCCTGACTGGCCTGGAACTTGCTATACGACTCTTGTCTCTGGGATTACAGGCATAGGTCACTATATGCTCAATTGTGTCCCTTTTTTTGTGAAAAAAAAAAATTGGCTGGGCTGGGGAGATAGGTGGCTGGGGGGTGAAAGCCTGACCTTCTGAGTCCATCCCTACAACTCATGTCTTTTTTTTTTTAAGATTTATTTTTTAATTTATTTTATGCATATGCATATGCTCTATCTGCATGTACACCTGCATTCCAGAAGAGGGCACCAGATCACATTGTGGATGGTTGTGAGCCACCATGTGGTTGCTGGGAATTCAACTCAGGACCTTTGGAAGAGCACTAGGAAGTGCTCTTAACCGCTGAGCCATCTCTCCAGCCCCAATTCATGTCTTCTTAAAGGTAGATGTGCTGCTGTGTATGTAGCACGTGTAACCTCAGGACTCTTACTAAGAGGGGCTCAGACAGGAAAATAAGCCAGAGGCTCATGCCCACGTGGCCTGGAGTATGCTATGCTGTGACAAAGCAGGAGGGATTCTGCCTCCTTAGGGCGGATCCTCCTGGTGGATCCTCCAGGGCGGAAGGCTGGAGGTTGCCCTTGTGAGTGCTGTAATTGTGTGTGCTTGCACTCACACACCTACACACAGATAATTGGCTGAGGGGATGTGGAGATGGCTCAGAAGATAAAGTGCTTGCTGTGTAACCAAGTGGACATGAGTTCAATACCAGGACGCACAGAAAAGTCAGGCATACCAGAGTGCCTGGAATTTCACCGCTAAGGAAGCAGAGAATAGGAAGCTCTCTGGGGCTTCCCAACAATTCATCTAGATGAATCACTAAGCTCCAGGTTCCATGAGAGATCTTAAGAACCAAGTTGGAAGCCGGGCGTAGTGGTGCACTCCTTTAATCCCAGCACTTGGGAGGCAGAGGAAGGCAGATCTCTGTATCTTCGAGTTCCAGGCCAGCCTGGTCTCCAAAGCAAGTCCAGGACATCCAGGGCTATTACACAGATAAACTGTGTCTCAAAAAACAAAAACAAAACAACAAAAAGAACCAAGTTGGAGGGGTTAGGGAAATGGCTTAGCAGTTAAGAGTGCTGCTGCTCTTGCAGAAGACCAGAGTTCAGTTCTCAGTACCTACACTGGCCTGGAACTCCAGCTCCAAGGGAATCCAACATCTCTGGTCTCTGAGGGCAATCCAACTTGCACACACATATCCACACTGAAATACACATAATTTATTTGTTTGGTTTTATGAAACTGAGTTTCTCTGTGTGGCCCTGACTGTCCTGGAACTCAATCTGTAGACCAGGCTAGCCTTGAACTCACAGAGATCTGTGGTAGAAGTCAGGCCTCTTTAGTAAATTATTATATAGTTCAGCTTGGCATCTGGAAACACATAAAGTTTAGTGTCCCTTTAGTTGATGAAATGGACAGAGTACAGTTGAGACCATAGTTCTAAGAACTGCCCTGTTGAAGGGGCATGGCTAAGAAACTGGAAAAACTGCCAGAGGACGTCAGTTGAAAAAAAAGAAGAAACCAGACAAGATATGAGAGGATGTCAGTTGATTAAAGGCATGCTTGGCACACATACACCTTATTGAAAATAAAATATCTTGGTTGGACATAGTGGTATATTGTTACCAAACTTTTTAATTATTAACAATATTCATTTACTAACAATATTCATCTATAACAAATACCAACAATTTCTTAACTATTAATCCTACAAACTCCTACAACCCCTTTAACCTATCCATTAAACCTATTGATAATTATTTTCCTAACCTTTTAGAAGGATACAGTCTCAGGGGCAGATCCTCAGTCGTCAGGAACACAGTCTCTGTAGTAGACCCTTTAAAGCACTTGGTAGTCTTTTTTTCTGGAATGTCTCAGATGCAGGTTCATCAGGGTAAGTTGGCTATCACAGCCTTACCTTAAATAAGGCTTAAGGCTTTCTTCTGTCTGGGAGACTCCAGCCCCTTCGCATCTGCACCTCTGCCGCTCTACCTCAGAGTCCTTAAAGCCAGCCACAGTTTCCTTTAGGCCACTGTTCGGACAGGTCAAACCCCTCTAGGCAACAGCTGAGCCACAGGGTTTAGTCTTTGGCCTTTTGGTGTCTGGCTGAGGCTTTCTTTGCTCACCAGCTTCTTTCTGCTTCAGGGAGATCTGGCCATCAAATGATGGCCAGCACATTTTTCAGCAGGACTCTGGGAGCTCTCTAGCATCTGGGGCCTCTTCTCCTTTATGGGGCTCCATGCACTGTCCTTAAATAGGAGGAACTCTGTTTCAGCTTAATTTGGGCTCCGCCCACTAGCAGCTGAAAACAATGTCAGGCCAGATACTTTGTTTCTTTAAGTCCATGAAGTCTTTCCTGTTTTTCCTGACTTCAACCTTGTTTTTTCAGTCTATTAAGTCTCCTGTTTGTTTCCTGTTTTCACCTGATTTCATCCTTGTTTTCCCACAAGCTAAATCGCTCACAGCCAAGTTGATCTTCAGGCCCCGAATCAAGAGACTGTATCAGAAACCCCTATATATTTTCTAAATCTAATTTAATTATTCTAACTCCCTACATATATATATATATATATATGTAGTGTGTGTGTGTGTGTGTGTGGACATGCCCACACATAGACACATGTGTAATTAATAAAAAATTAAAAAATAAGGTGAAGAAGCAATTGAGGAAGACACTTGATGTTCAATTCTGATCTCCACATGCACATATGTGTGCATACACACAAATATGTACAATACACACACACAATAATTTAAAAAATTCTTTGAGTCAGTCTAATTTGGCCCAGGCTGACCTTAAACTCATAATCCTTTTGCCTCAATCTCCCACATGCTGGGATTAAAGCCATGTGTTACTGTGATGGTCACTTTTAATTTTCATTTTGACTGGATTAAGAGAAGCCTAGTGGGGCTGGAGAGATGGCTCAGAGGTTAAGAGCACTGGCTGTTCTTCCAAAGGTCCTGAGTTCAATTCCCAGCAACCACATGGTGGCTCACAACCATCTACATTGAGATCTGGTGCCCAGGTATATATGTAGAGCAAATACTGTATATGTAACAAACAAACAAATAAATGTTTAAAAAAAAGAGAGAAGCCTAGTGGATTGGTGAAGCAGACTTCCTGGTTTGTCTGCCAGAACATTCTCAGAGAAGACTGCTAAGCAATGACTTGAATAAAGGCGTCATTATCCAATGGGCTGGGTCCAGACAGAACAAAAGTGGAAGGAGAGAGGGGCTGGGGCAGTAGCTCAGTGGTAGAGTACTTGCCTAGCATGCAGAAGACTCTGGGTTCAATCCCTAGCATCATAAACACACAAAAGTTTTACATCATGGTAGTTACACAGCTGTAATTCCAACACATGGAAGGAGGCAACAAGAAGATCAAGTTCAGGGTTCAAGTTCAAAGGCATCATTGGTTACATAGCAAGTTGGAGGCTAGCCTGAGCCACATCAAATCCTGTTGGAAAGCGAAAAGGGAATATGAATGTGAGAAAGCCAACCAGCACAAGCAAACATGGAAGCTCCACTCTCCCTGGATGAGAGCCTCTACTGCAGTTGTCCCTCATGAACATCACTCCAGTATCTTCAGCCTTGTAAAGTAATAGTCATGTCAGTGGCTCCCATATGCCTCAGCTGGTCCTGGACCTAGTTCATAATGGTTTCCTCTTGTTTTGAGGCTTTCATTTTCTTACATTGAACAGCAGCTACCAGCATCTTTGGATGATGTTTACTGTTGGACTATCCAATTTTCAACTGTGTAAGTCAACCTAAATCTCTGGTAATGATGGTATATGTGTGCATGCACACACACATATTTTGAGGAAGGGTCTTACTTTGTAGCCTTGCCCGGCCAAGAACTACCTATGTAGACCAGGCTAGACCAGGCTAGTGTCAAATTTGTAGGGATTTGCCTGCCTCTACCTCCCAAGTGCTAGAATTAAAGGCCTGTACCACCACACCTGGTCTATGATGCATTTTTCTTTTTTTTTTTTTTTTGGTTTTTCGAGACAGGGTTTCTCTGTATAACAGCTCTGGCTGTCCTAGACTCACTTTGTAGACCAGGCTGGCCTCGAACTCACAGAGATCCACCTACCTCTGCCTCCCAAGTGCTGGGATTAAAGGCGTGCGCCACCAACGCCCGGCTTATGATGCATTTTTCTAGATTAACTCTGTGGCCATAGAAAACCCTAATACAGATTTTGGTATGTGGAGTGGATCTAGAGAAACAGAAAAGTAAGGACGAATTTCCTTAACTGGATCTGTGGTTTCTGGAGTTGGTGCTCTACTATGATTAGACCTGAAGTTCCTAGGCTCCCTCCTGCTAGCAGAGAGCACACTGATAATCCCTGGCTCTAGCGGTTTAAAGAAGCATGCAGAACGAATGCAATTTTATACTCATAATTCACTCAAGAGAGGCAAAGAATTTAATGACTATACATGATGCTTTTAAGTATTTCTGGAAAGCTAAGAAAAGCTGGTTGATTCTGGTATCTCTGAATAAAGTAACAAAGAAAAACACCTCAGGCACTCACTACCCCAGTTTCAGATGTGCCGAAGCAATCTAAATGTTTTAATAATGTCCAGAAGGAGAATCTTCTGACTTGTAGTCATGGGTGGAAGTTGCTAAAAAAAAAAAATCACAAAGTTGCATACAATGGCTCATGCTTGTATTTGTAGCACTTGGGAGGCTGAGGCAGTTAATTGCCATGAGTTGAAAGCCACCTGGGACTACAGCGATAGCCTGCCTCAAAAAACCAAACCAAACCAAACCAAAACCTAGGCGGCACGCGCCTTCATGTGACTGGCTGAACCAGCCCCTGAGAGAATCTGTAGTTAAAGGTGCGATTTACACTGTGATCCAGGTGGTGCATCTCACTCCCATTCCTTAAGACCTTCTTGAGTTTCTAATTCACACGCTTAAGGGCCTGGAGAATGTGTATTCAGATAAAACAGATTTGAGGGCATATGATAGTGGTACAAGAGACATAAAAATAGACAGGATTGAGTGAATTGGTATGGCCCGCTGTGAGTGACCTGAACATGCTGGATAAAGTAACAAAGAAAAACACCTCAGGCGTTCACGTGATTTACTACTACTGATGAAGGAATTCCAAGGAGCCCAAAACTGGAATGCTGGAGTGGATATGCTGCATAAAATCCCCACGGTGGGAGGATGCAGATGCCCATCACCGATACGTTAACAAGCAGACCTTTGAGGGAGCACCAGGAACTCTGAAGAGGCATCACTGTTATTCTGGCAGGCTTCACTGAAACCTAAATGCAATGGATATATTGAGCCTGGAGTGGTAGGGCCCAGTGGCAGTATTCTGTCACCAAAAACAAGGGGGGTATATTTACTGTAATGGACAGCAAAGATCAAACAACGATTGAATGATCTGACTCATGTGGACATATGGTGTTGGCTAATTAGTCATTGTGTTCCCACAAGTTAAAAAGATAAAAGCCCCCACTGAGCTCTTTGATCTGTGTAAGCAGAAGTTCCAGAGTGAAGAACAGAGGGGTGCCTTGAATCACAGAGGCAGGGAACTACAGGTCTTCAACCAATCCTCAGTCTTTTTATTTATTCATTCATTCATTTATTTTTTGGTTTTTCAAGACAGGGTTTTGATGGGGTGGTGTTAAGCATTCTAAATGTTGATTGGTCCTGTTTGCTGTATGTTACTTACTTTGTCTCTGATTCGTTAAATAAATGCTGAGGTCTGGAGATTGGGCAAAGACAGAGATAGGTGGGACTAGGGGCTTTTAGTGAGAGATACAGAGCATCTTGGGAAGAGGAGGCTGGAGAAGAAGCCAGTAGTAAACAAGGAAGACACGCCATGGGGTAGATTAAAGAAGATCCTTCCACGTGGCCTGGAACATCGGCTTAGTGTGGACAATAATAGTCCAAAGGGACGTATGTATATATGGGGTAATAGAATTATGAGCTAGCTTAGATGGGTTAGGATTGTGCCACCCAGGCCTAGGCTTGTAAGATCCACGTGTTGTCTGTGTGTATTCATTTATAGTGGTGGGTTAAGGATTTACACCACAAACTGATTAAAGATAATACAAATACTGGATAAATAGTTTAATTAGCAATTTTTTTTACAGGGTTTCTCTGTATAGCCTTGGGTGTCCTGGACTTACTTTGTAGACCAGGCTGGCCTTGAACTCATAGATCCACCTGTCTCTGCCTCCCAAGTGCTGGGATTAAAGGCATTTGCCACCATGCCGGGCCCCAATCCTCAGTCTTGAGTCACTTTATGGACCCAGAATCCTATGGATAAAGGTGATGCTCAGTCCTATGAAGGACATTTCATGGTACCATCCTTCCCTAAAGGGACTTGAGGTCTTTTTACCAGGAAGACTGTATAATGAGGAAAAATAATTAAACTTTTGGGGGCCTACTGAACATTAGCTCTAAATTGATGTTGACTGAGGGAAGATCCAAACAGCATTGTACCCTCAAAATTAGAGACTTATAGAGTTCAGGTCATCAAAATTCAGTGTATCTGGGTGGGGAACGATGACTGTGAACTCATCCTGTAGTTATTTCCTCAGTCCTGGAATGCATAACTGGAATACACACTTAACACATGGCAAAATTCCATTATTTGCTCTCTAACCTGTAGAGTGAGGGGCTATTGTGGTGAAAAAGCAAATGGAAGCCATTAGGGCTACTTTTACTTGGAAAAGTAGTGACCTGCTAGGTCAGTCCTGTGTCTCTGGTGGGATCAGAGTGATCAGTACTGCTGTTGAGCCCAAGAAACGGACTCCTGAATTTGGGGCAGCCGAGGAATCACCAGGACTTGAGATTGATGCAAAAAGCAAGAGGTTTATTCACCAGCGCACTGGGGTCGGCACTCAGAGTCCCCTTGCAAGGGGAGGGAGGCGACC
The DNA here is from genome assembly GCA_907164525.1 of Lophiomys imhausi. Classification (NCBI taxonomy): domain Eukaryota; kingdom Metazoa; phylum Chordata; class Mammalia; order Rodentia; family Muridae; genus Lophiomys; species Lophiomys imhausi. The sequence continues at coordinate 16,841,717 of CAJQZJ010001511.1, forward strand.
ATGAGCGCAGTTTTACATCAGGCTTTATATGTCTCAGCAGGGGAGAATCAAGCAACAGTACATTCAGAGAGCTTCTATTGGTTAACATCTTTACGTTGATTGGTACGGTTTCAGGGCGGAGGAACTGGGTACTGGGGATGGGGAGTTTGGCCCCCTGCAAGTTAGGGAGTTTCCAAATCTGGGGGGGGGGTGTAGTACATTCTGTGGTAATTGTTTTTGAACTCGCAGTTCCTGGAACAAGTTACCCCAGAGCTCAGGGCCTACCCAAGTTACCAGGCTTTTGGAGCCTGACTAAAGCTTGATCAAGTAAATTTTAGCTGTACACACCATTAGGGACTTGAAAGACGCAGTTCTTACCACAGGCCCATTTAACTTTGCTATTTGGATTATGCAGATCTTGAAAAATGCCACTTGATTATTATTTATTTGGGGTGAGGGGTTCCAGACAGAGTTTCTCTGTGTGTATTTCTGGCTTTCCTGGACTCACTTTATAGACCAGACCTTGAACCCACAGAGATCCACCTGTCTCTGCCTCCTGAGTGCTGGGATTAAAGGCGTGCGCCACCATAATTGGCTTCTTTTGTAAGCATAACCAAATGGTGACCCCAATTTCAGCTTCTGTACCAGATATGGTTTCCTTGCTTAAGTAGATTAACCTGGTAGCAGGTACTGATCTGGCAAATACCATTTTTTTTTTTTTTTGGTTTTTCGAGACAGGGTTTCTCTGAATATCTCTGGCTGTCCTGGACTCGCTTTGTAGACCAGGCTGGCCTCGAACTCACAAAGATCCGCCTGCCTCTGCCTCCCAAGTGCTGGGATTAAAGGCGTGCGCCACCACTGCCCGGCTGCAAATACCATTTTTTACATACTTGTCCATAAGACTCACCAGAGGTGATTGCTTTCAGCTGGCCAATTTCAACAATACACCTTCAATGACCAACCTCAGGGACACAGGGACAGCTAGCTTTGTGTGTTAATGCAGTTTTCAGGAATCTTGATCATCTTTCTCTCCCATAATTTATCACACTGGTGCATTACATTGATTACATCATGCTAATTAGACCACCTGTAGGGAATTTCTGCTGATAAAGTCTGGCATCACCGGAGAGCCTCGGAGCTCTGTGCTAAAACCATGGACTCCCTTTTTTCAGCACAACCCTCCTCTTCCATCAGATCTGAGGATCTGAGATCCTCTAAAAGATGTGTCACATAGTCCAACCCTGATAAACCCACCCAGTGAACCTGGAGTTCTTTCCCCAACTCCACTGTCCATGGGTTAATTAGTTATTACATTTCCTCTCTTCTGATAGGACCATATCCAGTGAATCAAACACATTCACCTCCAAAATTCCTTCTTACTGCCCAAAAGTTTATAATGCCCAATTAACAAAATGAACTCTCTCTCTCCCTCTCCACAATGACTGCCTGAGACTTGACTGTTTATTTTGGGCTTGGGAAGGAAGCGCTCTTCCTCCTATGAAGTTTGCTGCCACTGCTGTTGCCTGGTAGGCTAGGCCTGTTCAGGGTGCATGCTCTTGCTGAGGGGTGCTGAGCTTCCACCCCTTCTCGTGCACCACTTGCCCAGCCCAGCTTAGGGAGCTCTGAAGATGCCCAGCCTGGCACTGGCCGTTTAGAGAGCTGGAATACTTGGCAATGAAAGAAACCTTTTTTCTGCCTCTCCAGTCTAGCCTAACCACCTTTTTCTGTGGGGACCTTCTGGCGGAGGATTGTAACAGTAAATTTTTATTTATCAAACATATACTTATTAATACTTAACAATTAACTAATATTTACCTATAAAGTTCCTAAATCCTAAAGCCCAAACCCTAACTCTAAGACCTAATCTAAAACACCCTAATACCTATAAAACAAACATTTAACACTAACCTAAAGTTTCTCAAAAGGATATTCTCTTAGATTAATTCTCTGGACGTGGATCCGTATGGATGGCTGGTTTTCACCAAATCTTTCAGTCTTAAAAGTCTATGAGTTTCATCAGACCTTTTTTTGGTTTTTTGAGGCAGGGTTTCTCTGTGTAGCCCTGACTGTCCTGGAATCATTTTGTAGACCAGGTGAACTCACAGAGATCCACCTGTCTCTGCCTCTCAAGTGCTGGGATAAAGGTGTGCGCCACCATGCCCGGCTCATTCGTCAGATCTTAAGGCAGTTTATAAATTTAATCTGTTTCGACCATTGAAGTGGGGCAGCCCTTACATCAAGCAAGACTTGCCTCCGAGGTCCTAGGACCCAATTATTTCAAGGTTAAAGGTTTTGCAGTCCCGCTCACCATATCGAGGTTCTGAAGCTCCAAGGAGAAAACTTCTGATGACTCTCAGTCCCAGTGTCCTGAACTTCCAGCCGTTCTGATGCGCTGGTTCAGAGGGAGAGGTTTTTCTGTTCCATTTGCTTTCTCCACCAGCATGGATTCTCGGCAGGTTGGTGCAAAATGGTGATAAGCAGAGTAAAGCCTCTCAGCAAGATGAGGAGGAAGGCCTGCTGAGGCCGTGTGGACTTACAACTTTAAATCCCTTGTGTTGTAGGGCGTTCCAAAGATCTGGGCATGAACTCTGCCCTCTGTTGCCATGGTTCCGGGCAGGCTTTAGCAGGGTACACCCCTCACAACAGTGTGTCATCTGGTCCCATGATCGGCTTTTTGGCGGGCTTGTTTCAAGGCACACAATGTCAATCATATCCGGATGTAACTGGATCCACTCATATCTTTTTACCTGAGAGGCCCGTCTTTTGTTATTCCAAAATCCCTATGCTGCTAAATGCTATCACTAATCCTACCACAGAGGATCATGTGTTTCTGGCCTGATACCAAACCAGGCTGGGAATTCCCTGCCAGAAGTCACACACACCAGCCAGGTAGTAACCACTCCAGACTTTTTGGTAAAGCACTTGTGCATAGGAGGATGGGAAGTAAATTCAACTAAGTTTCAAGGGTCCTGCCTCAGTGAAATTCCTAGGCGTTCAGTGGTATAGTGACTACTGAGGTCCTCACTAGTATGTAGGAAAAGTTGTTGCATCTGGCCCTTACTTTAATCAAGAAAGAAGCACAGTAGCTAGTTGGACTATTTGAATTTTAGAAGCAGAAAATTCCTCATTGGGGTTTGTTACGTCTGTCCACATACTAGGTAACTTTAAAAATGCTTTTTCCTTACACACACACACACACCAGAGAGAGAGAGAGTGCACACTTTAAAAAGCTGGGCAGTGTTGGCACACCTCTTTAATCCCAGCACTTGAGAGGCAGAGGCAGAGGCAGGTGGATTTCTGTGAGTTCGAGACCAGCCTGGTCTACAAAGCAAGTCTAGGACAGTCAGGGCTACACAGAGAAACTTTGTCTCAAAAAACAATAAATAAATACATACATAAATAAATAAATGGTAAACCAACTTCTGACACTACTAATGATACTCTGCTATGCTTGCAAACAGGAACCTAGCATAACTATCCCCTGAGATGCTCTAAACAGATGCTGAGACACACAGGCCAATATTTTTTTTTTTTGGTTTTTCGAGACAGGGTTTCTCTGAATATCTCTGGCTGTCCTGGACTCGCTTTGTAGACCAGGCTGGCCTCAAACTCACAAAGATCCGCCTGCCTCTGCCTCCCAAGTGCTGGGATTAAAGGCGTGCGCCACCACCGCCCGACTAACACACAGGCCAATATTAAGCTGAGCTCAGGGAATCTTTTAGAAGAGTTGGAGAAGCCGGGCGTGGTGGAACACCCTTTAATCCCAGCACTCAGAGGGGGAGGCAGAGGCAGGCGGATCTCTGTGAGTTCAAGGCCAGCCTGGTCTACAAAGCGAGTCCAGGACAGCCAGGACAGACAGTGAAACCCTGTCTTGGTCTTCCTATTGCTGGGATTATAGGCATATACTACTATACCTATTTTTTTTTTTTTTGAGATGGATCTTGCTATGTAGCCCAAGCTTGCCCTGAACTCACTACAGAGCCTATGATGTCTTAGAACTTGTAGCAGTCCACTTGCCTGGATTACAGGCATGTGCTAAGACTGCCAACCCATAGTAAAAAAAAATTTCATTATATAGACAATATAATGCTAACTTCTGAGTGTCTTTTTTTCTTTATTTTTTATTTCTTCAAGTTACATCTCAATCGCAGTCCCCTCCCTATTCCCCCTCCAGTCCCACCCTCCCACCCTCAACCCCCCCATCTTCTTCCCTTTTTTTTTTTAAGTTTAAGGTATATCTTATTTCCCCCTACATTTTCCCCTTTCAGTCCAACAAATGGCTCTTTCTCTTATAATAATAAATACAATACAAAACAACAGAGGTAATAAGGCCACAGTTATGAGGGTTATATGGCTTAGCGTACATTCCCAATGTCCAGTCCATATGTATTTGGTACCTGACTTTAACATTCTACTATCTAACCATCTCCATGAGTTTAAAGTTCTATATCTGACTCAACATTCATACTAACTTGCAACACAATTTTAAAAGTATCTTCTTAGATCTATAACACTCTCTTGACTCCTAAACAACTCAAAATTTAATTATGAGACTCTAGCTACCTGTTCTTCAACCACCTCAGAGACCTGAGAGGGATAAATATATCTGATTTTATAGGAAGTACAGGGCCTGCAGCTTCCCAAACTAAGAAATGACATACCAGTGGCTGCCTGGACAGTTCCCATTTTCTCTCCATACATTACAGCATCGATCTTCAGTCATTTGGCCCCGTTTCTCTGACAGACATTGATTGTAGAGCAGGGGTTATGAAGGACTTACCTACCCTGTTTTGGCAGAGCTAGGCTGTCGACTTACCTGCTTCCAGGTTTTGTCCTTTTTGGACAGCAGTCTGTCTACAGTTGGAGCAAGGGGCTTTTCCTACCAAGAGATAGGCTTGCGACTAATTCAATCATCTCCCACTGGAGATTCTTCGATGCTCATCTTCTACTTGGAGGAGAATAGGGGGTGCTGTCAGGAGTTGATATGTCTTGATATAAAAAAATCTAAAGTTACAAAAACATCTTTGAATGCCACATTCTGCAGCTCTCTAGAGGTTTTTTTTTAAACATTTATTTATTTATTTATTTATTAGTATACAGTATTTGCTCTATATGTATGCCCGGGAAGATCTCAATGTAGATGGCTGTGAGCCACCATGTGGTTGCTGGGAATTGAACTCAGGACCTTGGGAAGAACAGCCAGTGCTCTTAACCTCTGAGCCACCTCTCCAGCCCCCTCTCTAGAGGTTTTTGAAGAGGCCCTATCTATCTCTTATATTAGGGTAAGCAGATGTTGCTTGTCTCGTAGCAGGTTTATTTCTGATTAGCTTAGAAAGTAACTATAATAGGCTGTCATAGTACCTAACAGAATGACCGGCTTGCATAACCATTAGTTTGCATTTCTTTTTTTTTTTTTTGGTTTTTTTCGAGACAGGGTTTCTCTGTGTAGCCCTGGCTGTCCTGGACTCACTTTGTAGACCAGGCTGGCCTCGAACTCGCAAAGATCCGCCTGCCTCTGCCTCCCAAGTGCTGGGATTAAAGGCGTGCGCCACCACTGCCCGGCTAGTTTGCATTTCTTAATTATCCTAAACAGTTTACGACAATTAGTAGTAAAAGGCCGAAACATCACATTTCATTTTTACTTCTGAGTGTCTTACAGATTTATAAAAGCATCTAAAAGATGTGCGTTGGGGCTGGAGAGATGGCTCAGCGGTTAAGAGCACTGCCTAGTGCTCTTCCAAAGGTCCTGAGTTCAATTCCCAGCAACCACATGGTGGCTCACAACCATCCACAATGTGATCTGATGCCCTCTTCTGGAATGCAGGTGTACATGCAGATAGAGTACACATATGCATAAAATAAAATAAATCTTTAAAAGATGTGCGAGTGTTTCTAAAGGAGCAAGGAAAAACAATCAGTCTGCATAGGGTACAGGGCCCAGGCACAGCTGTGAAATTCTTGGGGACTTATGGTTGGGTAAAGTGAAGAAGATACCAAACAAGATGACTGAGAAAACCCTGGAATAGCCTTTGCCTGTATGCATGAAAACATCAGGCAAGGAGTTTAAACAGGTAGAAAATGGTACTCCCAGAAGCCATAAGATTACTGAATGAAAATCCCATGCCAGAGGTGGGCTACTTCTCAGCAATTATAACCAGGGACGCCTAAGTGCCCATATATACTGGTAGTGTCATAGCTTGGGACAGAATTGTTGCCACTGGTCCTGCTTAGCTAAAGACCCAGTGTGTTAACAATCATCATCCTAAAGAACGTGTGTCTGCTGGTGCAATAGTGACAAAACTGTTATGGGTGTCATCAACTACTATTCAGTTGGATTTAAGACCCATTCTAACAGGAAGGAACTCATGTTTGGTACAGTAAGTCAAGACAAATATTCCTAGTGGAGAAACTTCTGTTGTTAAGAGGATATGATGTGCATCTCAAATTGCTTTCTAATATATATGTTCCCCCCATCCCATTTTTTAAATTAGATTTTCAAGACAAGAGTCTCTCTTGTGTATCCCTGGTTGTCCTAGAACTTGTGTAGACCAGGATGGCCTTGATGTTAGGTCCACCTGTCTCTGCTTAACATTTATGTTTGTATCTGTAGATTATCAGATACTGTCAGCTTTGATTAGAGAAGTTTCTTTACATGGTTACTGTGGAGAGTCATAACTCAAAGTGCTGAGAATAAATAACTCTTGGTGTGGTATGGTGACCTAATGCTCAGCTGTAACTGAGATAAAATATTTATACACGTATATAATCACCTCCTCTAAGACTTGGAGAGCATTATTGAACAGGAGGCAGAAAGACTAATAATTTGAGAAAGGAGTAGAGAGTTGCATGACTGTTTCCTCTGGGTTGGATGAGCTCATTGCTGTCTTGAATCAGAGCAGCTGTTACTGCTTATACAAGACTTGTAAAAGTTTGGGCCCACTGAGGGTAGAGTGTATGAGGCACACAAAACTCCCCACTTGAGGATATATAAGTGGCTAAAATGTGTGGGGGGCGGGGAATAGCTCTTTATTTTTTCTTTATATATATTTTTTTGTTTTTTGTTTTTTGAAGACAGGGTTTTTCTGTGTAACAGCCCTGGCTGTCCTGGACTTGCTTTGTAGATCAGGCTGGCCTTGAACTCAGAGATCCCACCTGCCTCTGCCTCTCGAGTACTGGGATTAAAGGCGTGTGCCACCATAGGCAGCAAGAGCTCTTCTTTAAAGGTGTAGCTGTCATTATTTCTCGTGTTCCTGGAAGTAACCCCAATTAAACCAGTTCATCAAAGTAGGTAGGTGGAATTCTTGCTTAGGTCTGTTGTCTTCTCTACTTATGGTAAAAGAAATAGACTCTTCTCCCCGAGATGGTGGTACATGGCTTTAATCCCAGCACTCAGGAGGCAGAGGCAGGCAGATTTCTGAGTTTGAGGTCAGCCTGGTCTACAAAGTGAGTTCCAGGACAGCTAAGGGTACACAGAAAAACCCAGTTTCAAAACCGAAAAAAAAATATTGCTCAGGAAAAGTCACAAAACATCCCTGCAGATGGAGAACCGAAACTCATGGAGGTGCTTGGTGAAGGATGAAAGAACACAGAATGGATAGCAGAAGACAGTTATAAACACCAGTCTCAGCTATGGCCAGTTACAGAAAGGATTATGTAACTCCATGAGTATTCTTTCCTGTTTGGCTATGAATATGTTTGTGTACATATAGCTATATATTGAACAGATAATCCTTGTTCTCTTTCCTTTCTTATTCCTGCACTACGTACTGTAACATTAGTTGAGTTGCTATCAGAGCTGTCAGGAGGAGAGGAAGCATTCTTCATAGGATATTATCACCTATTCTAGAGAAAGGAATTGTTAAGTTTTTGGTTGTATGCAGTTCTATCACATTATGCAAAATTATGATATTATCTTTACTTGGAAATTTAGCATGACATAAGGAAACAAGTTGGGAGTCATTTACAAATGGTGAGCTTGTGCTGGTTAAATGTGATTGTCAGTTTGACTGGTTGAGATGCCTACGGGATTAGTAAAGTACATTTCTGGGTGTGTGTGTGTGTGAGGACATGTCCAGAGAGGACTGAAATGTGGGACGGTAACTGAGGGGAAAGGCTTAACCCTAATATGGGAAGTGCTGTCCAACAGGCTGAGGACTCAATAGAATGAAACAAAAGTGGAAGAGAATGTCAGCCAGCAAGTGCAAACTCCACTCTTCTGCAGTACGTCTTCTATTGCTGTGTGGACTCACAACAGCGGCTCCCCAGGGAGAACCCAGGCCTCGAACCTGGGCCTCAAACCTGGGAGTGAGTCATTGTTCTCTTTCTGAGACTACCAGCTTCTTGTACTCTACTACCACTGCTACTGTGTTCTCTGGCTCTTCAGCATGCAGACAGCTATGTTTGCATGACCTAGATTCAAATTGAGTAAGATAGCCAATAAATGCCCTTTTAAAAAAAGCTAATATATAAATATATACATATTTATTTATCATTATATAGATATAACTTTCTGTTTGTTCTGTCCTCCAAAAGCAATAGAAATCAAATACAGCCACCATGCCTGACTTAAGATGTTTCTCTTTTGTTTTTGAGAGACTCATAAGTAGTTGTGGATGGCCTGGAACTCGCTGTGTAAACCTGGTTAGCCTCTAACTCAAAAAGGGATTTGCCTGCCTCTGACATCTCAGTGCTGGGATTAAACAGTGAGCAACTACCCTGGCTGTTGTTTCTCTTTAAAGACTTAAAGTCAATTTTCAAAATTTTCTATTAGTATCTAACTGTAGGGTAGTAACATGAATAAGACATTTCAGTAGCATTATTGTCTTTTCATTTGTAGAAAAGAGAAATGTTAGCTGGGCATGGTGGTGATGCCTTTAATCCCAGCACTAGGGAGGCAGAGGCAGGAGGATCCCTGAGTTTGAGGCCAGTCTGATTTACAGAGTTAGTTCCAGGACACCCAGAGCTACACAGAGAAACTCTCGAAAAACCTGCCTCCTAAGTGCTGGGATTAAAAGTGTGTGCTACCACCTCCCAGCTCATACCCAGCTTTCATTTCACTTTAAGATTTTACTTTTAATTTTTGGTTGTAGATCTGGTTTCATACATGCAGACAATACACACACAAAACAAAAATAAAATACATCTTTTAAAATTAGTAATAGTTCTTGCTGGGTGTGATGGCACATTTTAATCCTAGCAGGTGGGTGGCAGAAACAGGAGGATTGCCAGAAATTTCTTTTTTTTTTTTTTTTTTGGTTTTTCGAGACAGGGTTTCTCTATGTAACAGCTCTGGCTATCCTGGACTCGCTTTGTAGACCAAGCTGGCCTTGAACTCAGTGATCTGCCTGCCTCTGCCTCCCAAGTGCTGGGATTAAAGGCGTGCACCACTATGCCCGGCGCCAGAAATTCTTAACCGCTGAGCCAACTCTCCAGTCTGATTGCCAGAAATTCAAGGCTGGCCAGCCCTACATAGTGAGTTCTCAGAGATCTAGTAATTCATTGTGAGACTCTATCTCAAAAACATTGGAAATATGGAAAAGCTTTCAAATTAGTACATTTTCAAAACTTTCAAAATTATTTTTATGTGTATAGGTGTTCTGAGTGCAGATTACTGAACTGTTACCGAACTTTTTAATTATTATTATGTAATTTTACTAACAAAATATTCAATTATAACAAATATTAACAATTTCTTAACTATCAACCCTACAAATTCCTACAACTACTTTTTCCTAACCTTTTAGAAGGATACAGTCTCTGGGGCAGGTCCTCAGTCATCAGGAACACACTCTCTGTGGTAGACCCTTTAAAGCACTTAGCAGTCCTTTTTCTGGAATATCTCAGATGTAGTTTCGTCAGGGTAAGTTGGCTATCACAGTCTTACCTTAAATAAGGCTTAATGCTTTCTTCTCTCTGGGAGACTGCAGCCCCTTCGCATCAGCAACTCTGCAGCTCTGCCTCAGTCCTTAAAGCCAGCCACAGTTTCCTTTAGGCCACTGTTCGGACAGATCAAACCCCTCTAGGCAAAAGCTGAGCCACAGGGTTTAGTCCTTGGCCTTTGCTGTCTTGCTGGGGCTTTCTCTGCTCACCAGCTTCTTTCTGTCTCAGGGAGATCTGGCCATCAACTGACGGCCAGCACTTTTTCAGCAGGACTCTTGGAGCTCTCTAGCATGGGGGCCTCTTCTTCATCCTTAAATAGGATCTCTCTTTGTTCCACCTGTTTCAGCTTAATTTGGGCTCTGCTCACTTAGCAGCTGAAAACAATGCCAGGCCAAATACTTTCTTAGTCCATTAAGTCTTTCCTGTTTTTCCTGGCTTCAACCTTGTTTTTCAGTCCATTAAGTCTCCTGTTTGTTTCCTGTTTTCACCTGACTTCATTCTTGTTTTTACACAAGCTGATAAGCTAATTGGTCACAGCCAAGTTGATCTTCATGCCGAATTAGGAGACTGTATCAGAAACCCCTATATATTTTCTAAATCTAATTTAGTTAATCTAACTCCCTACAGGTATGTCTGTGCAACAAATCAGTGCAGTGTCCACAGAAGCCAGAAGCCTATAACCTTCACGGTGTTCAGTGAACATAGTGGACTGAATGGCACGTGATCAGACCGTGGGCTCAAGCACACTTGGCAAGAGCAAGAACCCTGGCTGAACTTCTGTTGGGTGACTCTAGTAGAGCTGTTGGTCACCCATTTTGCCTTCAGATGGACGAGAAAAAAAACAGGTATTTCTTTTTTTTTTTTTTCTTGAGACAGGGTTTCTCTGTGTAGTACTGGCTGTCCTAGACTCACTTTGTAGATCAGGCTGGCCTTGAACTCTCAAAGATCCGCCTGCCTCTGCCTCCCGAATGCTGGGATTAAAGGCGTGCACCACCACCGCCCGGCCAGGTATTTCTTTTATTTTTGAGATAGCAGTTCATGTAGCCCAGCTGGTCTGGAACTCATGCGAATGAGGATAACCTTGAACTCCTGATATTCCTTCTCTCTGTTGCTGGAATTTCAGATGTGGGCAACCATGCAAGATTAAGTATTGATTTTTTTTTCCAGACAGGGTTTCTTTGTGTGTATCCTTGGCTGTTCTGGACTCACTTTGTAGACCAGGCTGGCCTTGAACTCAGAGATCCACCTGCCTCTGCCTCCTGAGTGCTGGGACTAAGGAACTATTGATTTTTTTTTTTTTGTGGCAAAATGCTTAAAACCTACCTTCTTATGAACTTCCAAATGTGCTGTTTTGTTATAACTATGGCACAAAACTAGGCTGCTTATGTTATGGAACTTATTCAACACTAACTGAAACTTTGAATCTTTTGACCAACATCTGTCAATCTCTGTCTTCTTACCCTCTGGTAATTATGGTTCTATTGGACTATAGCCTCAGGTCTAGAAAGGCAATTTTTAAAACTTTTTTCACGGGCTGGAGAGATGGCTCAGAGGTTAAGAGCACTGGCTGCTCTTCCAGAGGTCCTGAGTTCAATTCCCAGCAACCACATGGTGGCTCACAACCGTCCATAATGAGATCTGGCGCCCTCTTCTGGGCTTCAGGCATACATGCAGACAGAACACTGTTTATACAACAAATAAAATATTTAAAAAAAAAACAAACTTTTTTCACAAAATCTTGTGAAAATGAGTCACTTTTTTTTTGAGATAGAGTCTCCCCATGTAGCTCTGACTGTCCTGGTTTTGTAGACCAGGCTGGCTTGAACTCAGATTCATCTGCCTCTGCTGTCGGAGTGCTGGGTGGGATTAAAGGTGTGCACCACCAGTAATCCTAGCACTCAGGAGGCAGAGGCAGATGAATCTCTGAGTTCAGGGACAGCCAGGGCTGTTACACAGAGAAATCCTGTCTTGAAAAACAAGAAAGAGAGAAAGAGACTGAGAGGGGGAGGGGGAGGGAGAGGGAGAGAAAAAGAAAGACACACACACACAGAGAGGGAGGGAGGGAGAGAGAGGGGGGGGAGGGAGAGGGAGAGGGAGAGAGAGAGAGAGAGAGAGAGAGAGATAGAGAGAGAGAAGTGTGCACCAGTGTGCTCAGATGGATTTTATTTTTTGTGTGTATGTGGATATTTTGCCAGCATGTCTGCATATTTTATGAATGAAATGCCTGTAGAGACAAGAAGAGGGCATAAGATTCCCTAGAACTGGAGTAACAGAAGGTTGTTGGCTGTCACATGTGTGCTAGGAATCAAACTTGACTCTTCTGAAAGATTAGGGAGTGCTCCTAACCACTGAGCAATCTTTCCAGCTCTGGCTGTTGTTTTTAAGATAGTGTTTTGCCATGTAGCATAGGTTGGCATTGAATTTTTTTTTTTTTTTGGTTTTTCGAGACAGGGTTTCTCTGTATAATAGCTCTGGCTGTCCTAGACTCACTTTGTAGACCAGGCTGGCCTCGAACTCACAGAGATCCGCCTACCTCTGCCTCCCAAGTGCTGGGATTAAAGGCGTGCGCCACCAACGCCTGGCTCGGCATTGAATGTTTTATTTTGAGAGGGTCTCAAGTAGCCCAGGCTGTTTCTCAAGTTACCATATAACTGAGGATGTCCTTGAACTCCTGCTCCTCCATCCTCCTGCTTCCACTTCAAAAGTATTGGTATTCAGGTATGTGCCACCATTCTTGGCTGGCCTTGAGTTCTCTACCCTCCTTTGTCAGTATCTGGCAATGACAGCATTCCGGGAGTATACTATGTCTGGGAAAAAAATTTCAATTTGTAAAAACCCTAATATAAACCTCAAGGCATACTGGTCTTTAAAAAAAAAAGGGGGGGGGGTTCATTATATGGCCCTGTGTGGCCTGGAACTCTTTGTAGACCAGGATGATCTTGACATCTGTTTGTCCCTCCCTCCTAAGTGCTGAGATTAAAGCATATGCTCTCAACCCAGTGGTATACTGGTCTTATGGGCAATTGAATATTATAGTTGAAAGTCAACAAAATTCTTTGTTTCAGTTTTTGCTTGCTGATGTCTCCTCCCATCCAAAGTAGATTTTCCCCTATTAACTAGAAAACACAACTGAATTCTTTTTAGATAATTCGGACTGTTATTTATTCCTCAAGATGACCATTATAAACACGTTTTTGGTACAAAATAACACAGCTATGGGAGATTGGTATTATCCACTGAACATACTCTAGTATTTTTAAGAGAAATGAAAATCCATATTTGTATTTTCAGAAAAGGCAAACAACCAAAATGATTTTTTTTTTGGTTTTTTTGAGACGGTTTTTTGTGTAGCCCTGGCTATCCTGAACTCACTCTGTAGACTAGGCTGGCCTTGAACTTAGAGACCCTCCTGCCTCTGCCTCCCTAAGTGCTGAGTTTAAAAGAATGTGCCGGGCTGGAGAGATGGCTCAGCGGTTAAGAGCACTGCCTATTGCTCTTCCAAAGGTCCTGAGTTCAATTCCCAGCAACCACATGGTGGCTCACAACCATCCACAATGTGATCTGGTGCCCTCTTCTGGAATACAGGTGTACATGCAGATAGAGCACACATATGCATAAAATAAATAAAGTAAATCTTTAAAAAAAAAAAAAAGAATGTGCCACTACACGTGTAAGCAATTACAGACAGCAGTGAACTGCCATATGGTGTGAGGATTAGAACCCGGGTTCTTTGGAAGAGCAGTCAATGCTCTTAACTGTTGCGCCATCTCTCCAGCCCCCCCCCCAATGAAATTTAAAGGGTATTCTAGGAAGGATTTTAAAGCCAGGTGTCAGCACAAGCCTTTGATCCCAGCACACAAGAGGCAGAGGCAGGCAGACCTCTATGAGTTTGAGGCCAGCATGGTCTACAGAGCTAGTTTCAGGACAGCCAAGGCTACACAAAGAAATCCTATCTCAACAAAAAAAAAAAAATAAGCTGAGAGATTTAAAGCTCATGGCTTTAATCCCAGTACTCTAACCCCAGCACTCGGGAGTCAGATGCAGGTGGATTTCTGAGTTGGAGGCCAGCCGGTCATCTATTGAGTTCCAGGACAGCCAGGCTATTTAATGAAATACAGTATCAAAAAATAAAAATAAAAAGGGATTTTACTGTAATGCTTTTTTTTTCTGTCAGCATGTATGAAAACTAGAAGATGTTAGTGTCAAATGCATTATTACATCATTGGCACAGTTTCTGCTGTTTATGTACTTGCTTTCTACTGCATAAAATGGTTATGATTTAAACTCCCCACTTGTTTATAATTAATTTTTGTGAGTTGGAGTCTTGCTCTGTGGGTTAGGCTAGCCTCCAACTTCTGGGCTCAGGCATTCCTTCTGTCGGGATCACAGGAGCCCACCACTGTGCTGGGCTTGCTCCACTTACATGACTTTCTAGGAATAGTTCATTTTCGCGTTACATTTCCCCCCATTCTAGAATTCTATTATACCGTCTATTACTTTAGAAGCCTTCGTATTCCAGGAGCGCACATACCCAGAAACGACGTACAAATGGTGTTGTTTAATCTTGCTTATCGTGTGCTTGCCTTTCCTTAGTATTCAGACTTTGTACAGAATATTCATACAATTCTATGGTTCTCCTAGCAAGCCATTTCAGGTTGCATTTTAGACTTTAAAAAAATTAAGCTGGGCGGTGGTGGCGCACGCCTTTAATCCCAGCACTTGGGAGGCAGAGGCAGGCGGATCTTTGTGAGTTCGAGGCCAGCCTGGTCTACAAAGCGAGTCCAGGACAGCCAGAGATATTCAGAGAAACCCTGTCTCCAAAAACCAAAAAAAAAAATTAATTAGCTTTACCTTTATTAAGCAGTATTAGCTACTGAGCAAGAAAAATCATGCAAAGATTAAATGTCTCCCGAAGGTATGGGCTGTGACCCTCGCCCCTTCCTCTAGTGGTGACAATGTTAGCACGGGAGATACAAGTGCCAACACAACCTTCTTTCTCATTGGTTAGGGTTCAGGTGAGACTCGAAAACACAAGTCCAGTACATTGATGCTTCTCTCCACCCCGCCAACAAAACAAAACAAAGCAAAACCGAGAGGTGTAATAAAACTCAATCCTTCTGCGAACCTTGCCTCTGGGAGGCGTAGAGAGGCTCCGGACCTGGCACCCACCGGGACCGTCCGAGTCCTCTCCAGCCCCGGCGGGAGACCGAGCGCAGCCGGGACACACAAGTCTAAACACTGGACTTCACCGCTCGTCTCAGGCTCCGTCGGGACCACCAGCCGGCCGAGGCCAACGCGGCGCCCTCCCTTCGGGAGAGGGTCTCTCAGCGAAGCGTCAGAGCGCCAAAAGAATCACCTCCCCGTAGACAGAACCGCCACACCCGCTCTGCGCGTGCTCGCTCCCACTAGCATTGGGAGGGCGGCACCCAGGGGAAGAGTTTGCGCGCGCCTCTCCGGGCGGGGTGCGCCAGGTGAGTACGCGTGCGCAGTCGGATCGTCAATTAGCCCGCCCCCTTCGCTTCGGCCCCGCCTTCGCGGGGCCGGCTTGCGAATGGGCGGGGCCTCGGGGAAGGGGGTGGGAAGTGGAGTGCGAGCGGCCCGAGGACGGCGCCTGCGCGGTGGGCGTGATCCGGGCACTTAGGGCAGGATGAACGCTGCTTTCCAAGATGGCGACGGAGGGAGGAGGGAAGGAGATGAACGAGATTAAGACCCAATTCACTACCCGGGAAGGTCTGTACAAGCTGCTGCCGCACTCGGAGTACAGCCGGCCCAACCGGGTGCCCTTCAACTCGCAGGGATCCAACCCTGTCCGCGTCTCCTTCGTAAACCTCAACGACCAGTCTGGCAACGGCGACCGCCTCTGCTTCAATGTGGGCCGGGAGCTCTACTTCTATATCTACAAGGGGGTCCGCAAGGTACCGACCCAGGCGTCACCGGGGGCACGCCGGCGGCGCCGGCCGAGGCCGGGAGCTGGGCGGTGACAGCGAGGCCGCGGTGACCGGTGGGGGCGGCCAGCGCTCGTACTTTTGAGTGGGCCGGTAACTCCGCCGGGGTACTCCGGAGGAGAGGGGTTCAGGAGTGAGGCGGGTGGCGGCAGCGGTGCCTCGAAGGGGAGGGCGCTCTGGAACCGGGACGCAGAGATGCCCTGGGAATAGCCGGCTGCCTGCCCCCGGTACGGTCCGTCAGGTTCCGATACCACCGGGGAGCCGGCCTGCGAGTCCCCGGAAGAGGTGCGGCGGCGTCTTAGGTGGCCTTGCTTCCCGGGAGGCTCGAGAGCCCGGCCCTGGGAGAGAGAACCGGGGTGCGAGGCGCTTGGAAAGGTCCGTAGGGCGGAACCGGGACAGGGAGGCGGAGGACTTGGAGACTAGGTCAGAAAGGACCTGCTCGGCACGCAGGGCTGCTCCACCTGCTGCCGCACTGATACTTCTAGGAGCCTCTTCTGATGTCAAAACCTTCCCTGGAGGACGACTGTCATTGTCTCCGCGGAGGGAACCTGCCCCCGAAAGACTTTTGAAGAGGGTCATTCTGTTCCGTGTAGTATTAGAGAGCTGAGTGCTCACACTTCAGAGGTTGAAATAATGTTCTTAATAAGCCAAGTTGCTTCAGAGGTGTTCTGTGTGAGCGTTCCTAGATTTATCTTGTCTAACGAGTCAGGCTGTGTCCCAAACAGGGATATGCTGTAAATGCTACTTTAAAGTAACCAAGAACTTAACAGTAATTCTGTGACCTATGCCATCTTATTTTAAGATGTCTCGTTAAAAGCAGCAATTTATTGGCACTTTTTTTGTCATTGGCAATGTAACTATGTTCTGAGAACTGCTTGTTTTAACTTTTGACGATTGAGAGAGTGAGGAAATGAATGCGTTCCATATAGCACCTCGGACAGAATGAGACAAGGTGTTGAAAGATGAACTTACAAATGTTCACTTAGTGGGAAGATAGATTGTTCATATTGAAGAGCACATGTTACCAAGGACTAATATAGCCAGTCAGTATTTTTATGTTGTGCTGTATGAGCGTGAGAACAAGAAAAGAGGTGATGGCATGCAAACGCAGCTTGTTTCTTTGGACCAAGGTGAATCTTCTGATTTGTGTTTATTCTTGTCAGCGTACTGCTGAAGTTTTTGAGAATAGCTAGTTAGTTGACTCTTTCTCTCTTTTGGGATTTGGAAGGTGTGTAGTGGTTTGAAGTGTAGGAGCTGAAGTTTTTTTTTTTTTTTTTTTGGTTTTTCGAGACAAGGTTTCTCTGTGTAGCCCTGGCTTCCTGGACTCACTTTATCGACCAGGCTGGCCTCGAACTCACAAAGATCCGCCTGCCTCTGCCTCCCAAGTGCTGGGATTAAAGGCGTGCGCCACCACCGCCCGGCAGGAGCTGAAGTTTTAGTGCTACTCCAACTTTGTTAACTGACTTGCTTGTGACCTTGGATACTTTGCAAACTTTTCTTTGCACTTCTTTAAAAAGAGAGGGTTGCAGTGCACATGTTATAATTTGTAATATAATAGCTGTAATGGTCATTAGAGTCCTGACATACTCAATATATGTAAATTATAGTTAAAGCAAGCATTAAGAGTAACTGTCAAAAAAGAAGCTGTCATCTCAACATTCCTTGTCTAACTAGAATACCGGATTTTTCTCTGGAAATAAGTTTAAGATTATGTTACTAAAAGTTATGTTTAGGGACTGGAGTGATGGCTCAGTGGCTAAGAACTTATACTGTTTTTGTGGAGGATTCCAGTTCAGTTTCCAAAACCCATGTCAGTCTACTTACAACTTCCTATAGCTCCAACTCCAGGGGATTTGATGCCCTTTTCTGTGTTCTGGGTACCCACTTACAGCTCACACACATAATTTTAAAAAGTAAAACAAATCTTAGAAAAATTATAATTAGAATCTACCATGGTTGTGTGTATCTGCAGTCCTAGCACTCAAATTGTGACTTTTGTGGTTAGCCAGGACTATAGTTAGCAGGTTTGGGGTCAGCCTCAATTAACATATTTGTGGCAAACATGGGTTATATGGTGGGACCCTATTTAAAAAAAAGTGCAAAACTAGTTGGGTGTGGTAGCATGCACCTTGGCAGGTGGATCTCTGTGAGTTCAAGGCCAGCCTGGTCTACAGAGGGTTTCAAACCAGCTAGGAGTACATTGTAAGAACTTATCTCAAAAAATATCCCCCCCATCCAAAACTAAACAAAGAGGATGATGTAAAAAATACAATGTGCAGCCGGGCAGTGGTGGCGCACGCCTTTAATCCCAGCACTTGGGAGGCAGAGGCAGGTGGATCTCTGTGAGTTCGAGGCCAGCCTGGTCTACAAAGCAAGTCCAGGACAGCCAGAGCTGTTATACAGAGAAACCCTGTCTCGAAAAACAAAAACAAAAAAAAAACAACAACAAAAAACCAATGTGCTTAAAAGTTAAATTCTCAGGGGCTGAAAGATGGCTCAGTAGTTAAGAGTACTTGGTGTGCTTTTCCCAGCCCAGCTCCCACATCGGGCAGCTCACAAATGCCTGTAGTCACAGAGCCAGCACATTCAAAGCCCTCTTCACACCACTGTGTGCACCTGCACACACGTCATCCACACACACATGTCATTCACACATACATGTCATTCACACACACATGTCATCCACACACACATGTCATTCACACATACATGTGTAAATGAATAATTAAAAATTAACTACTTTACTCACACTAGTGATTGCTGCATCGCTTCCTCTGCCCCATTTTTGTTTTTGGTCCCCCACCTCCAGTGTTGACTGTGGACAGAACCAGGGCCTTTGGCGTGTCAGACGAGTACTTCCTCATTGCCACAACACATCCAGCTATTTTGGGTCATTCTCATGACAAACCTCATTTGGATCTAGTAGCTGTCGTTTTCATAGTAAAAAAAGGACCATTTGTTTTAGAAGTATCCTAATAATGGTGTTCTTGGTTTTTCGAGACAGGGTTTCTCTGTGTATCCTTGACTTTGTAGACAAGGCTGGCCTTGAACTCACAGAGATCCACCTGCCTCTGCCTCCCGAGTGCTGGGATTAAAGGCATGCACCACCACACCTGGGTTCAGTAGTCATCTTTAGTCATCATTCTAGGAAAGCAGAGTTTAATTTTAGGGTGAGTAGTGAATCTTTTACATTTTGACAGTTGGCCATTTTGACATACTTTTGTTTTCAATTTTTTTCCTCAAGGAATGTCCTGTGTGTGTGTGTGTGTGTGTGTGTGTGTGTGTGTGTGTGTGTGTGCGCGCGTGTGTAGGGGATAAAACCCAAGATAATACATGTTAAGCAATCACTCTCCCACAGAGTTAAATCCCCTAGCCCAAGGCATCTGAAATTTTACAATTATTTGGATTACCTAGAAGCCCTTAATGTGGGTGAGATTTAATACAGATTAAACACATGTGTAAAGTGAGTAGTATTGTTCGGTTTTGCTTGATACTGCTAAGAATTGAACCAGGGCCTTAATGCATGCTGGGCAAACACAACCACTGAGCTATCTGTTGCCTTTTCCTCCAAGTTATTTTTTTTTATTTTTTGGTTTTTCGAGACAGGGTTTCTCTGTGTAGCCCTGGCTGTCCTGGACTCAATTTGTAGACCAGGCTGGCCTTGAACTCGCAAAGATCCACCTGCCTCTGCCTCCCAAGTGCTGGGATTAAAGGCGTGCGCCACCACTGCCCGGCTTCCAAGTTATTTTTTGAGACAAGGTCTTACTCTGTAGCCCTGGGTGACTTTGAATTTGTGTTCTGCCTCCACAAATTCTGGGATCACAGGCGTTGATGACGTTTGTGTGTGTGTTGTCTTTCCTCAGAGGAAGCATGGGGTCCTGAGAATGGAAGTAGTGTAACATTGAAGGTATGACATTGGCTCATAAATGCTTGGCGGTCAGAGTCTAGTGGTAGATGGGAAAGTATATGTAATTTCATCTCTCTCAGAAAACCAAGGCTAGAGAAAAGATGCAAATGTTATTAGTGTTTTTCATTATAAGGAAAATGAAGTATATTTGAGCATAAACATTGTTTTAGACAAATCAGGCTTTTCAATCCAAGGACACAGTTTGTACACACTCCAGGCACTTCACAATTTACTCAGTGCTGGGCTACACATTGTCTCACTGTTTTTGTTTGTTTGTTTTGACACAGGATCTTACTCTGTAGCTCTGTCTGGCCTGGAACTCACAGGGAGATCCTCTTGCCACTGCCTCCTCACCCCCAAGTGTTGGGTTTAAAGTGTATACCACCATGCCCGGCCATTACTGTATCTGTGTCAGCTGTGTGAGGGAGATGGAAGCATCTTTTCACAATCGATTAAGGAAATCTGGAGGGAGATTTCTTATGTAGTTTGTGAATCTGTTTTGCTTAACTAAAGACAGTGTGAATTATACTGCATTGATCATTTCAACAAAGATTTGAGTGACCACCATAATACTAGCAATACTGAGCAGGATGCTGTGAGAGATGAGAAAGACACCCAGAACTTTGACCTTCTAGCTTTAAAATATTTTATGACATATTTTGTAATCATTTAAAGAAAGAAGTTTGGAGTTGGAACTTTTTTTTTTTTTTGGGAGACAGGGTTTCTCTTTGTAGCTCTGGCTGTCCTGGGCTCACTTTGTAGACCAGGCTGGCCTCGAACTCACAAAGATCCACCTGCCTCTGCCTCCCGAGTGCTGGGATTAAAGGTGTGCGCCACCACGCCCAGCTGATAGGATTTTTCTTTAGCCTGGCTGTCCTGGAACTTGCTTTGTAGTCCAGTCTGGCATCAAACTCAGAGATCCATCTCCCTCTGCCTCTCAAGTGCCTGGCTTAATAATTTTTTTTTAAATTATATTTTGTGGTCAGTGTTTGAGGCAGTAAACGGAGAAGGTGGTAGAAGGACATAAGGTCTCGCTGCGTAGCCCAGGCTGGCCTAGAGCTCCTGGCAGTCCTCCCACCTTAACTTCCTGGGTGCTAGGATGATCGGTATGCAGCTATCTGGACTAGAGCTCCTGTTCCAGGGGTCTGACACATAAAAAATTAAATGAATCTGAAAAAATTAAGACACACAGAGAACATGTCTGAAATCAGTGAAACAGTCATGAATGTCATTCATGTTTTTAGGATTTATTTCTACTGTTTTAAATTGTGTGTGTCTGTGTGTGTGTCTACTAGTATGTGCGCGTGTGCTAGTAGAGGCCAGCAGCACTGGGTCCTTTACTGCTGGATGATTCTGGGAGCTGGAGTTATAGGTGGTTGTAGCCCCTTAAGTGGGTGCTGGCCATGGAGCTCAAGTCCTCTGCAAGAGCAGAATACACTCTTTACTTTTGTGTCATCTCTGCCCCAAGTGCTAGTCCTGGTGCGAGTGTTGTGAAGCATGTCTCCCAGATATTGTATGCAGTGTGTAGGTAGACCAAGTCCTGCCTTTAAGACCTTGTCCTGTAGTTACAATCTTGGAATTAATGTTAGTGACATAACTGGTCCTGTGCTACAAGAACCACAACAGTGGGCATGTCACTAGCTGGTTTGCTGGAGAGCTAAAGAAACTTTAAAATACAGTTAATAAAGTGCCTACAACACAAGCAAGAGGACTTGAGCTTAGACCCCCAGACCCTAGTAAGCCAGGCCCTTAGTGCTGTGTCTGTAACCCCAGTGCTAGAGTGGGAAGGGCGGGGAGGTGACTAGACAGGCAGATCCTGAGGCTCACTACCTCATCTTGTTGAATCAAAGAGTCTCAGGCTCACTAAGACTCTGTCTCAAAAAATAGTAAGTAGTCGAAGAAAGACACCCAAAGTCAGCCTCTGTCCCTCCTACACATGCATTAATAAACAAATATGCCACACACACATTTAAAAGTAAATAAGATTTTTGTGTTTGTTGTTTTAGAGACCATTTCTTTTTGTTTTTTTTTTGTTTTGTTTTGTTTTGTTTTTTTTTTTTTCGAGACAGGGTTTCTCTGAATATCTCTGGCTGTCCTGGACTCGCTTTGTAGACCAGGCTGGCCTTGAACACACAGAGATCCGCCTGCCTCTGCCTCCCAAGTGCTGGGATTAAAGGCGTGCGCCACCACCGCCCGGCTCATGTGGTGGTGCATACTTTTAATTCCAGCACTCAGGGGTAGAGGAAGGTGGTCAGATCTCTTCAAGTTCTAGGCTAGCCAGCCTGGTCACTGTAGAAATTCTGAATCAGCCCAAGCTACATAGCTAGACCCTGCGTCTAAACAATAAAAATAATAAATCCATCATTAGTTTAACATTTTGTCTGTGCTGTGAGTTAGATTATTTCCTCTTAGCTTCTCATTTGTCTTCTACCTTTGCTTGTGGTGAGATGGACTCAACAAATAATTTTTGTTGTTGTTGTTTTGTTTTTCAAGACAGAGTTTCTCTGTTAACAGATCTGCTGTCCTGGACTTACTTTGTAGACCAGGCTGGCTTTGAACTCACAGAGATCCGCCTCCCTCTGCCTCCCAAATGCTGGGGTTTAAAGGCATGTACCACCACGCCTGGCTAACAAAGAATTTTTGACTTTTGGAAATTTGTAAATTATTTATACATTTTGTATGTTAATATATGTGTGTGCGTGTGTGTGTGTGTGTGTGTGTGTGCGCGCTTCTGTGTGGTCCATAGGTCACCATTGGGTGCCTACCTCATTTCTTTATTTACTTTTTTTTGTTTTGTTTTGTTTTTGAGACAGGGTTTCTCTAAGTAGCCCTGGCTGTCCTGGAACTCACTCTGTAGAGCAGGCTGTAACTGAGGCATTTTTATAGTCCCTATTTTTATATAGAGTTTTGAGCCACAAGTAACCAGTTTAACTAGTTGCCGTTCTCCAAGGTTTATATAAGAGGGAAATGACTTACATTTTAATAGTTAGTGATGAAATTTAACAGACTTTTTTGGAAACAAAAGATGAAAATTGAAGTATGGTACAAAAAAAAAAAAGTTGATGGGCCGATTCATTGGTGGTTTATGAGCTATATACTTGAGTGATTTGTAATGTTAGGAGGTTTTTGTAATAATAAGTTACAGGAAGCCCGCTTAAAAGGATGAATTGTTTTATATATTGAATATCTGACTGGGGACTAGCTCTAGTTGCTAAAGTTCTCTTGGTTCTGCTTTCCATCAGCCTGTCAGCCCAGCTGCTGTGGATAAATGGTGGAGAGGTGGTAGGCTCTCATCTCCAACCACATGGGGCCAAGTGAGACCAGTATTCAGCAGGAGAATGAACAATTTTTCTGATCAGTCTCTCAGGAGAATGAGATTATTTCTTAGAAGCCTCTGGCAAATCTTTGATTTACTGTCCCACTTTGATTTACTAACACATTTCTGTTGCCAATGGAAATACACATCACTCCAGTCTTCACTAAGCTACTTCTTTGGATTATCCAATTCCCTGTTTGCTCTGAAGATCATTCTGGAACTGGGAAATGCCAAACCAGACAGGAAAATGGTCTACAGCAGATATTGAAGAGGCAACCAAGAGAGACATGAGCGACTCTGAGGGTCTTGTGTTGTTTTGGGGACCTAGAATCAATAAACACTTGGGAACAGTTGAGGAGAAGAGATTCCCACAATAACTGTGAATGCAGCACAGTTATTCCACATGCAGAATGGAGCTGGGATAGTTGTTCCTGCCTGCTTTGCAAACCCATCCTTCCATTACTCTCGGTCTTTGGCTGCTGTGGTTCTTCTGCCTCTTCATATAGCCCTTGGTGTTTTGTTTTAACCTGTTTCCCCCTTTAGACTGATCTTGAGGACAGAGGCCTTATCTCATTTGTCATATCCATTACACTGCCACTACATAGTAAGCATATTGTTTGTACTTTTATTCTTAAATTGTTATGTTTACCTATCTGTGTACTTTGAGACAGGATCTCAGTATGTACGCCAGGCTGGCTTCAGACTTGAGACGATTCTAGTGGCACGTGCCTTTAGTTCTAGCACTCAGGTGTAGTGGAGGTTTGGCTTTCTTTGGAAACATAGGCATGTTGAATGAATATGTAAGGGCTTCTGAAAAACAGACTCATAAAAGGGGTATACAAATCAGCCTAAAGACTGGCATCTGAGGGAACATCTGGGAGAGCCACGTGGTCATGGGCAACAGGTGTACCTTGGGAGGGGGGCATAAGGTTAGCCAATGAGAGAACATCCTGGTGCATAATCAGACCTTGAGTATAAAAAGCAAAGCCCAGCTGGTTGTGGTGGTGCACACCTTTAATCCCAGCCCTCAGGAGGCAGGTGGATCTCTGTGAGTTCAAGGCCAGCCTGGTCTACAGAGTGAGTTCCAGGACAGCCAGGGCTGTTACACAAAGAAACCCTGTCTCGAAAAACCTAAAAAAAAAAAAAAAGCAAGGCCCAAAAAACTCAAGAGGGTTTTTGCTTGGCATTGCTTCATGTCACTAAGCATCCCTGCTTAACTTCAAAAGACACTAAACATTTTCCTGAAAGTTGCTGCTGCTGAAACTTAGGCATAAGTTGGGTGGCGCCCAGGTGAAGAAGCTGTGGCCTCAGGCTCAAGCGGCACCTGCCCAGAGACCATGGTGCCAATCAAGGGGGTGGCAACTGCCAGCATCGAGGCCACGTGGATGGTAGAGGCCTGACCCCAAGTGGGGGTGCTCCAACAACCTGCACCTAGGCCAACGGATGGTGAAGAGCCAAGGTCTCAATCGAGTGTGACTACGGCCAGCTCCTAGGCCACGTGAGTACAGCACCTGCCCCCAGGCAGCAAGCTCAGATGGGCAGAAGAGGCCATTTGTGGCACAGCACCTGTCCTGAGGGGGTTCAACTAACTCAAAAGGATGCCTCAGCCTCAAGAGTGCAGCACTGAAGCACATGCCCTGTGAAGGATCAACAAACTCAGACAGGAGAGACCACAGGCCCAAACTGGGGGTGCAGCTGCTGATAGCTGTGTTCCCTTTGCAATTGACTGACAATTTGCCCCAAGGAACCATGCCTGAGAACATCTTCATTTTGGTGTTCACTTTCTAATGTGCCTTTGGTGCATTGGCTAGAAGTCATTTAGAGTTATTAATAAATAGTTTATAAGGTACGAATACACTCAGGAGGTAGCAGCAGGCTGATCTCTGAGTTTGAGGCCAGACTGGGATTCAGACTCTTGTCTCAATAAGTAAACAAACAAACAAAGAAAACAATTGATTTAAATTGTAGTCCTCTAAGGACCTCCTTAGTGAATCAGGTAATTTTCCATCTCTTCCACCAGCCAGATATGCTGTGTTACTTCTCATCTATGAAAGTGGGCTTGCCAGCCCCTTTTGCATGGGTTGAGGAACTTTTAGAAATCAGTGAGTAGTCTGGCTGACATCCCTGGTCTAACCCAAGAGAAAATAGTGCCTAGTATCATGAATGCCTGAAGCTTACTTTGTATTCCTTACCCTGGAGTCTTGGGGAGGGAGAGGGGAGTCCATACTTGACCTTCCAGAAAAAATACTGCTATCTTGTCACTTCTTTCCTATTAATTATAGGAATTATACAACTCCTTTTGCTCCCCCTGCCCCAATTCTGGTCTAGGAATACATGTAGCTAGCAAGATTGAGGGCAGTATTATATTAGCTCAACTGACTAAAAAACAGTGGTTGTTGTCCTCTGGGCTTCCCTTGATGTTCCCAACGTTTTGAGTTTCCATGAGAGCTTGGAGAGAGCGGAGGTGGAGCAGCTTCACAGAGCCTGAGTAGACTTCAGTCCTGTCACCTCTCCTGGTGTCTCTCTCCCCTCTCCCTCCCTCCATCTCTCCCCTCCCTCCCTTCTTTCCTTTTTTCTTTCTTTCATTTTTTTTTTTTTTTTTTTTTTTTGGTTTTTCGAGACAGGGTTTCTCTGTGTATCCTTGGCTGTCCTGGACTCACTTTGTAGACCAGGCTGGCCTCGAACTCACAAAGATCCGCCTGCCTCTGCCTCCCAAGTGCTGGGATTAAAGGCGTGCGCCACCACCGCCCGGCTTCTTTCTTTCATTTTTTGAGATAGCGTTTCTCTTTGTAGCCTAGGCTGTCCTAGAACTCACAGAGATCCACCTGCCTCTGCCTCCCAAGTGCTGGGATTAAAGACGTGCGCCACCATGACCGGTTCACTTTTCTTTCTTTCTCATGGTTCTGCTCTGACTTTTTGGTTGCCTCCAGTTAGTGTAGATTTCTTTGCCTGTCTCATGATTGTCACCAAGCATGGTGGCTACTTTGTTCCTTGACTTCTGTGATCACCATGTGGTCCTAGTCTACCTCTGGCACACTCTACTACATGAGACTCAGAGCCTTACCATCAGGTGGGATATTTCAGCTCCGGAGTCTGAGTTTGCAGAAAACCGCTCCCTTTTACTCTAGTGGAACTTTGGCTCTCAGGGTCAGACTCGGCATGCCGCTGGCTGTTCAACTTCTTGCCATCAGATCTAATGGGTACCATTCAACTCCTCAGCAGTGTTTGTCACCGCTGTTTGCTTACTTATTTAATATTAATTAAAATTTTTATTTTAGTTTGTGTCTGGTGGGACATGTGCATGCCTTGGCATGCATGCTTGTTAGAGAACAATTTGTGAGAGTTCATACTTTCTTCCCACCAGGTATATCCTGGGATTAAACTCAGGTCTTTAGGCTTGGTCGTAAATGTCCCTCTTACCATGTGCCTGTTTGTTTGTTTATGTATTTATCAGTTTTAAGCCAGGCTCTTGCTCTCAGGCTAGGCTTGAACTTTTTTTTTTTTTTTTAAATACTTTATTTTTTTTTTCTTCAAGTTACATCTCAGTCACAAACCCCTCCCTATTCCCCCTTCCTATACCGCCCTTCCACCCTCTTCCCCCCAGAAGTTTCCCCTTTCAGTCCAACAGATGGTTCCTTCTCTTATAACAGTAAGTATTATACAAAACAACAGATATAAGTATGCCACATTTATGAGAGTTAAATGGCCCAGTATAGCTTCCCAATGTCCAGTTTATACATATTTGGCCCCTGACTTTAACATTCTACTATCTAACCATCTCCATGAGTTTAAAGGTCTATATCTGACTCAACATTCATACTAACTTGCAACACACTTTTAAGAGTATCTTCTTAGATCTATAACACCCTCATGATTCCTAAACAACTCAAAATTTAATTATGAGACTCTAGCAGTCTATTCTTCAACCACCTCAGAGACCTGAGAGGGATAAATATATCTGCTTATATAGGAAGTGCAGGGCCTGCAGCTTCCAAAACTAAGAAAGGACATACCAATGACTGCCTGGACAGATCCCAATTTCTCTCCATACATTCCTGCATCAGTCTTCAGCCTTTGGGTCCTGTTTCTCTGACAGACATTTGTTGTAGAGCCGGGATTATGAAGGACTTACCTACCCTGTCTTGGCAGAGTTAGGCTGTCGACTTCCCTGCTACCAAGTTTTGTCCTTTTTGGACAGCAGTCTGTCTGCAGTTGGTGCAAGGGGTTTTTTCATGCAAGAGATAGGCTTGCCACTAATTCAACCATCTTACAGTGGAGGTTCTTCGATGCTTATCTTCTACTTGGAGTAGAATAGGGGGTGCTGTCAGGCGCTGATATGTCTCAATATAAAAAAAAAAAAAGAAAATCTTAATTTAAGATAACATCTTTAAATGCCATATTCTGCAGATCTCTTGGGGTTTTTGAAGATGCCCTATCCATCTCTTGTACTTAGATAAGCAAATGTTGCTTGTCTCTTAGCAACTTGATTACTGGGTAGTTTAGAGAATATCTGTGATAGACTGTCATAGTAGCTAACAAAGTGACATGTTTGCATGACTAGGAGTTTGTTTTACTTAACTATCCTAGACCGTTTTAGACGGTTGGTATCAAGAGGCCAGAGCTTCACATTTTATTTTTAAGTATCTCTAGGTATGATACCATTAGGAAGCGTTACCTTTAATTTTGTATCAATATACAAAGATCTATTCAATTGTGGTTAAATATACTCTTAATTATGTATCAATATACAAAGATCAATGCCTATGTAGCCCAATACAATCTTATATTACGTCCATATACAAGGGTCAATACCATTGTGGCCAACTATAATCTTAATTTTGTATCAATATACAAAGGCTTGAACTTTTTATGTAGTTCAGACTGCCTCTGAACTCAGTCTGTCCTTTTGCCAACCTCAGCTAGGGTTATAGGTGTGATGTGTTTCACCCTGATCTGTCTTAACACGTTAAATTTTGACTTCATTATTATTGTTGTTGTGTATGGGGTGGTCCCATGTGTGCCGTGGTATGCCTAGGGAAGTGGGAGGATAACTTTGAGGAGTTGGTTCTCTCCTTTCCACCCTATGGGTTTCAAGTCAGGATAGCACTCGGCCTCAGCAGCAAGCACTTGAACCTGCTGAGTCATCTCATCCACCCTTTCTTGATTGACACTTAATCCTGACTTTTCACCTGTGGCCCACATCCTCTGGTGGCTTTTCTTGGTTCATTCTGTACTGCCTAGATTTTAACTGGGTTTCTGAAATGACTTAGTCTTAATTCCTGTCTCAATTCCATTTCTCAGCTGCATGTGAAATCATATTTCCTTTGTTCCTGTGCCCTTTCCCCTAGGAAAAAGCATTTATTACAGTAAATGAACGCAGTGGGTATTTGCGTGAGAGCACAGAGCAATTAGGGCAATTACAACTTAAAGTAACATGTGCCTGGCTTGGCCAGTTCCTTCTCCAGCTCTTGTTCCCATCTGCTTTCTGGGCCATGCATCTCTAGTCCTAGTTGCAGCCATCTCAGTGTTGAAACTGTGACTCCCCTCCTGCTCTCTAGCGTTTTGATCTGCTCTAGATCCCCACTTTGGCTTAGGTGGCTCCTAGGCCCTGTCACTGCCTTGAGCTTTACCCTCCTCAGACTTTTTTTTCACACTAACAGATTTACAAGATTTCCCCATTAATTGTTTTTTTCAATGTTGGGCATTGGTGGCACAGACCTTTAATCCCAGCACTTGGGACAGAGTCAGGCAGATCTCTGTGAGTTCAAATTCAAGGCCAGCCTGGTCTACAGAGCAAGTTCCTGGACAACCAGGGCTAAACAAAGAAACCCTGTCTTGAAAAATCAAAAAAAAAAAAAAAAAAGAGTTTGTTTTTCAAGTTAAGTGTGGTAACTAATGCTTGTAATCTCAATATACAGGAGACTGGGGTAGGAGGATTGTTCATGTTAAATTCCAACTTGGGCCATATAGTGAGACCCTGTCACTTCCTCCCCACCCCAGCAATGTCCAGCTCCTTTTTCTGTTTGTTCGTTTGTTCACTTGTTCAGTTTATTCCTTTAGTTTTCTTTAGGTTTACTCTCCGTTCTTTTTCTAGCTTACTGAATAAAAACATGTTAAATCTTTCCTTGTTTTTAAATGATATGCTCAAAGCTCCTGTTAAGTATTAAGTGGTAACAAGTATTTGGTATCTGAGTAGTTTGTTATTTCAATTCTTACTCCCTGTTTAACTCTTGGTTCTAAGCAAGCAGTTTTTAGTTTCTGCTAATGTACTTTTACTTGTAAAATTATTATTGGTGAGTGTGTGTGCATGGCACGTCTATGCACGTGTGTGCTATGGTATGTGTGCAGAGGTCAGAGGACAGCTTTGTGGAGTTGGTTCCCCTTGCACTGTGGGTTCTAGAGATTGAACTCAGGTCATCAGAATTGCATAGCAGGCAGTTTTAGTCACAGAGCCATCTCCCTAGCCCATATTTTCCTCTAGTTATTACAGTTTTTAAAACTTAAACTTGCTTGGTAGGTGGTGAGAAAGGCACACACATTACATGGCACAGCAATGGTGGTCTGAGGACAGCTTGTGGGAGTTGGCTCTCTCCTTCCATCATACGGGCCCCAGGAGAAGAACTCGGCCTTCAGGTTCCGTGGAAGCGTCTTTAGCTGCTGAACCACCTCACTAGCCCTGTGTGCCCCTGTCCTCTACTACACTTTCTGGATTACACTGTCATAGTGCTTTTTCTCCCTCTCTCCTAGTTTCACTCAGTTTCTTTTTTTAAAAAACTTTTTAAGATGTAGTTATTTTTATGCACATTGGTGTTTTGCCTGAATGTATGTCTGCATTAAGGTATTGGATCCCCTGGAACTGGAGTTAGACAGCTGTGAGCTGCCATGTGGGTGCCGGGAATTGGACTCAGGTCCTCTGGAAGAACAGCCAGTGCTCTCAACCACTGAGCCATCTCTCCAGACCCCACTCAGTTTCTTGTCGATTCTTTTCTTAAAATATCCTTGAATGGACCTACTTGTGCTTGCCTGTTCTTGTTCATCACCCTTGGGTAGCTCCAACCTGTGCCTCATGGCCTAGACTCCTTTTGCTCCCTCCTGTCCTGATTCGGCACCGTTATTAGAATGAGTGGTCTTTAAAAATGTGAATGTGATGTCATTCTCAGGCTTAAAATCTTTCAGTGATATTTGTTTGTTTGTTTTAGTAAGGTCTTCTGTTGCCCAGGCTTGCCTCACACTGGCCATGTAGCCGAAGATGATCTTGAATTTAGGACCATCCTGCCTTCATCTTCCAAATACTGAGTTTATGTGCATAGTCTACCATGTATTGATTCTTGTTGATTCTATCATGAAAACCCAAAAATTACTTTGCTGGGAATGTAGCTCAGTGGTAGGCTACTTGCCTAGCATGCATGCTTCTATCCCCAGCACTGCAAATGAGATCCATGCTACGTGTGTGAGCCCTCGCCGTCCTTACTTCAGCTCTTCCATTCTCTTTCTAACCTTCTGGCGTCTGTCCGATCCCTCTGATAAGCATTAAGGGATCCCTCTGATAAGCATTAAGCTTCTTGATTACTCTTCAGTGCTGCTTTCTTTGCCAGGTCCTAGTTTCTAAAGGGGAGCTTACCCCGCCTTTATTATCAGAACAGTGACATGAGCTGTATTTCCTCTGTGACTAGATCATTTCCTTGTGTAGCTGTAAGGCTTGCTCCCTCACCTTTTCTGATTTCTCACTGTGGTGGTTTGAATGAGAATGGCCTCCATAGGCTCACATGTTTGAGTATGTGGTTCCTAGTTGATGGAACTGTCCTAGAAGGATTGGTAGATGTGACAGTGTTGGTGGAGGTGTGTCACTGGGGGCTTGCTTTGAGGTTTCAAAAGACCTACACCATTTCCAGTCTCTCTGGCTCCATCTTGTGGATCAGGCTGTAAGCTTTTACTTGTTGTTACTGCTAAACCATCATGAACTGTAGCCCTCTGAAACCATAAGTGACAAATTAATGCTCTCTTTTTAAATTACCTTGGTTAGTTGTTTTATCACAGCAATAGAAGAAGAGCTAAGACAGTGCCCAGATGTGATTCTGCCATTCCTTTCCAGACAGGGACTGCAGTCTTACCTTAGTGCCTTTTAGGGGCATGAGGTGGGAGTAGCTTTTCCTTTCAACACGGTCTCATTCTGTACATAGTCATGGTTGTCCTAGAACTCATTCTGCAGCTCAAGATGGCTTTGAACTCATGGTAGTCCTATATCAGCTGAGGTTGTGGACATGAGCACCATGTAGTCTGGCTGACTTTTCTTCATAGTCCTTATTACTAGCTGATTCTCATCCAACATGTTTATCCCTCCTAACTCTACACAAAGATCATCTTCAGTCCTGACACTTAAGTGTCTAAAGCAGTAGATGTGTACTGGCACAAACAGTAGAATTTAGTGGATGCTGGTTGAATGAACTGTGAAAAAAATTTATCTAAGGTGAGTTAGTAGTCTCTATAAGATAGGTATTATGACTTGTTTTTTTTTGTTTTTTGTTTTTGTTTTGCTGTTTAAATAGTCAATACATTTACATGGTTCAAGATTTAAGAGATATGCATAAAAGTCTCTTACATCCTGGCCCCAGGCACCATCTTTTCCTTACAAATAACCAGGATTGGAACTGGGGATGTGGACATGTAGTTCAATTGGTAGAACAGTTAATTGCTTATCATATACAAGTCACTGGGTTCTGCCTAAAAGAAAATAAATTTACATGTTTGTGTGTGTGTGTGTGTGTGTGTGTGTGTGTGTGTGTGTGTGTGTGTAATATGTATATCTTCCCCTCATCCCCAAGACAGCCTATAATACAAGACACAAAATCTAGGTATATTCCATCTTCACCAAAATGCAAATTTTAGCATCTGAACGTTTATGGTTAAACATTGTGTGAAAACAAATTTTGTGAATTTTTGATTTGTAAATAAAGATGCAAAGATCAGAGGTAAATGTAGTAATGACTAAATAGAATTATGCACCACATTTAAGGCTCATATGAAAGCTAAAGAAATAAGCCATTTTTTTCTTCTTCCTTCATTGAGGTGAATATCATTTGAGATCTCTTTGCTAACGTCTGCTTACATCAGGTTAGCTAGTTGTTGTTAGGATAAGGCTTAATTCTCTCGTACCTGGTGTGAGATTGAATCATCCCATCCTCAGGAAAGCTAGTAGCTGGGCCTTTTGGCTTATTTACTGGGTTCCTATATTTATCACCCTTCTCCACCCAATCTCTTCACCCCCCAACACTAGGTGGGTGAGAAAGAAGGTTAGAGGGAAGGGGGCTCTTTAGACTGCCTCCTGCTGGTCAGGGCGTTGGGCTCCTTGGTACAAGTTTGGCCCTCACCGTCAGGATATTCAGTTTCTTCTTCTCATCTCTTCACACATGACTGCTTGATAAACTGCAACCAGCCAGCATCAGCAACAGCAGTGATAGCTGCCCCACCTCCTGGGGCCTGGCTCCTCATTGGCTGTTAGTGTTACTATCCACTACTTAATTTGTACCTTTTCTAGATCTCATTTAATGAATGCCTTCTTGACTAGTCACTACACTAAATGATTTCATATGTTTTGTCTCATGTCACCTTACAACACTTTGCAGGATTCACTACTTCATCATATAGAGAGGAGAAGGGGGGCTCTGGGAGGATGTGTGAGTTTTATGTTTATTTTTATTTTCCAGACAGGGATTCTCTGGTTAGACCTGGCTATCCTGGACTTGCTTCATAGACCTGGCCTCGAACTCAGAGATCCGTCTACCTCTGTCTCCTGAGTGCTGGGATTAAAGGTGTGTGCCACCATGCACAGCCATTACAGACAGTTTCAAACTGCCATGTGGGTGATGGGATTTCAACCCTGATCCTTTGAAAGAGCAGCTAAGTGCTCTTAACTGCTGAGCCATCTCTCCAGCCCCAGTTGTGTGATACTTAGTCAGTGCTACACATCTGGTAAGTGCCAGTGTGAAATTTCACTAAGGTCTGTTACTTCAGAGCCCAAATTGTTTCTAGCACACCATGCTGCTTTTCACTTAAATCTTTACTCCCAAAGTGTATGACTATGGCTGTCATATGCTCATGTAACAAATTATTATAATACCCACACTAGATTTTCCCATAACACAGCTTTCCACTTCTTTACACATAGGCTGACTTCCTCCTGCTGTAGCCTACCAAGTGTGGTGTGTGTGTGTTAGTGTTATATACTGTAGATTGAAATTAAGGTCCTCATGTATGCCAGATAAGCCCTCTACTGCTGAGCTATATCCATAACCTTATTTAATTTTTATTTTGAGACAAGGTCTTACTAAGTTGCCTAGAATGTTCTTGAACTCATTGTAGTCCAGGGAAGCCTTGAACTAGCAGTCCTCTTCCTGGAGCCTCCTAGGTATCTGGAATTCCAGGTCTATGCACCAGACTTCATTGTAGCTCTTCTTCTTCTTCCTCCTCCTCCTCCTCCTCCTCCTCTTCCTCATTGTCCTCCTCCTCCTCTCTCTCTCACTCTTTTTTTTTTTTTTGGTTTTTCGAGACAGGGTTTCTCTGTGTAGCCCTGGCTGTCCTGGACTCACTTTGTAGACCAGGCTGGCCTCGAACTCACAGAGATCCGCCTGCCTCTGCCTCCCAAGTGCTGGGATTAAAGGCGTGCGCCACCACCGCCCGGCTTCTCTCTCTCTCTTTTTTTTTTGGTTTTCCCACACAGGGTTTCTCTTTGTAACAGCTCTGGTTGTCCTGGACTCAAACTCACAGAGATCCACCTGCCTCTTCCTCCCAAGTGCTGAGATTAAAGAAGTGTGCCACCACGCCTGGCTGAGACTCCTTAATATTCACCTACTTAGAGTGGGTCAGAGTTAGGAGGCACACGGGCCTTTGAACTCGTAGTGTCATTTGCATTCTCACATACATGCCATCACATGATATAGGCTATCGTGTGTGGAAAACAAAATGTATTTCCTGCTCTCAAACCACAGTAGTCAATGCAGAAGGCTTTTCTAACTACAAAAAGTGTATTTCTCTACCAAAGATAGTTCTGCAGGAGCGGACATGTAGCTGCTGGGTGTCTTTTAATCTAGTTTTTTTTTTTTTTGTCTGAGTGAAACTAGCATCAATCAGCTCCTGAGGGTTGAAGGCTCAGCCCTTTCTTATCCCATTTCAGACCTAGTTGCAAGTCAGCTAGAATTCCGGTGGGTTGGCTACAAATTGAGATTTCCACAACTCTCTTCCAGGTTGGGTTTATTCCTAAAGTGGTTCACAGAACTTAAGAAAACACCGCTCTCAATATTCACCACTCTTTTTTTTGTTTTTGTTTTTTTTTTTTTTTTGAGCCAGGGTTTCTCTGTATATACCTGGCTATCCTCTATTCTCTTTGTAGATCAGGCTAGCCTTGAACTCACAGAGATCCACCTGCCTCGGACTCCTGAGTCACCAACCCATTTTAAAGGATTAAAGAATTCTCTTTAAGCCGGGTGTGGTGGCACATGACTCTAATCCCAGCACTTGGGAGGCAGAGGCAGGCGGCTCTCTGTGAGTTCCAGGCCAGCCTGATCTACAAAGCCAGTCAAGGACAGCCAGAACTATTACACAGAGAATCCCTGTCTCAAAAAAAAAAATCTATTTACATTTACTTATTTGTTTTGTTGGTATGTGCATGCTGTGACAAGCATTGGGGGTCAGACAACTTGCAGGAGTTAGTTTCTCCACCATGTGGTGTCAGGGGATTGAACTCAAGGTGTCAGGCTTGACAGCAAGTGCCCTTACGTGCTGAGCTATCTCACTGGCTCTGTAGAAGGTATTTGAAAGGGTACAAATGAGCAGGTAGGTGGAGAGACACGCAGGTCAGAGTCTGGGAGGGGCTACCCCCGGGGGCTTTCACGTCAGT
The DNA here is from genome assembly GCA_907164525.1 of Lophiomys imhausi. Lineage (NCBI taxonomy): Eukaryota > Metazoa > Chordata > Mammalia > Rodentia > Muridae > Lophiomys > Lophiomys imhausi. The sequence continues at coordinate 16,876,636 of CAJQZJ010001511.1, forward strand.
GGAGTTGGGGTGCAGCAGTCTCCTCACCCACGGTGGCTCTTGTTTGCCCTCAAGCCTCCATGCACTCAGTTGTGTAGGTGCTCTCTGAACCTTGACCTTTGGGGGTTTGTTTTGCCTTCTGTACTGGTTAGTTATTGCTTATTGATTTGTTGCTGCTGCTGCTGCTGCTGTTTTTGTTTTGGGGGTTGTTTTGGATTTCATTTTCACTGTTTTCCAGATTGGTCTTGATGTTATGGACTCAATGGTCCTATCATTTCAGTCTTCCAAGCAGCTGAGCCTATAAATGTCTATATCTGTCTCCTTTGGGGTTTCTGTGGAGACTATACATTGTGTTAGGTGTGGTGGCTTTTAGTAGGCTAGGTAGGAAACCCAATGCAGCCTATCTGATGATATCCTCATCAGTCTTTCCTCCAGAATATGGGTGGTTCATCATAATATCAACATTTGGAAAGTGGAAGCAGGAGGGTCACAAGTTTAGGGTCATCCTTAGCCGCATAGTAAGACCAGCCTGACTACATGAGACCCTATCTCAAACAAGTCAACCAACCAACCAGCCAGCCAGCCAGAAATAGGGTCTTATCATTTGTTGTCAGGTAAGATGGGTCATGGAATTAAGGTTAGAATTTCTCAGGACCTCCCTGGAGGGTTGGGGTGAGGCCAACAGGGACACAAGTGGTAATATCGGTGTTCAGTGTTTTTGTCTTATAAATTAACTTGTACTTTCAGTTGTACATTGTAAATTGTAAACTGGTGTATTATATAGATCTGACTTCTGAGTTTATTTTATATCTTTAAAAAATTATACTAGCCGGGCGTGGTGGCGCACGCCTTTAATTCCAGCACTTGGGAGGCAGAGGCAGGCGGATCTCTGTGAGTTCGAGGCCAGACTGGTCTACAAAGCAAGTCCAGGACAGCCAGGGCTGTTACACAGAGAAACCCTGTCTCGAAAAACCAAAAAAAAAAAAAAAATTATACTATAGAGCCGGGCGGTGGTGGCGCACGCCTTTAATCCCAGCACTTGGGAGGCAGAGGCAGGCGGATCTTTGTGAGTTCGAGGCCAGCCTGGTCTACAAAGTGAGTCCAGGACAGCCAACAATACACAGAGAAACTCTGTCTCAAAAAAACAAAAAAAAAATTATACTATAAACCAGGTGTATTGGTGCATGCCTTTAATCCCAGCACTTGGGAGGCAGAGGCAGGCAGATCTGAGTTCGAGACCAGCCTGGTCTACAAAGCAAGTTCCAGGACAACCCATACTGTGTTACACAGAGAAACTCTGTCTCAAACAAAAAACAAAATATACTATGTCAGGTTCAGTAAATCATAACTGGCTAGCAAAAGCAGTTTTGCTTACTTTGATTGTTTTATAGTTTCAAATCTTACATTTTTATTATACACATTTTTCAGTGGGCAACTAAATAGGAAATATTTTTAAAATGTAAGGGATCAAATGTTTCTATACTGAGTGTGCTGTAGTTCTTGGTTAAATGCATTTAACACATACAGATTTGTGGTATTTACTTAGAATATTTGAGCTTCTGGGCATGGCCTGCTGTACTTACATGTCACTAAATTTGAACATGTTCCAAAACAGTGATGTCAAGAAGTATCAGGTTTTGGAGTGTTTCAGATTTTGGATTTTGGGGTTAGGGATGCTTGACTAGTAGAGTCTATGCAGGTACCCCAACTATGAAGAAACTCAAGTTTACATCACTTCTGAACCTGGGACATTTGGGATAAGTACTTGTCAATCTGTAATTGCTAATGCCTGCATAGCCCTTACTTCATGTCAGGCATCAAGTCATTTTACAGAATCTTAAGTCCTGCAGACTCCCCTCCCCCCAGGCTGCATCTGCTAGGACTGTTGCATTGTCTCTACCTTTCTATTGTGCAGTAGTGATTTGGAAGGCGTGTAGCTTGTCTAACCCACAGACAGAACCTGAGTCGAATCTATATGTCTTGGTCCTCTGTCAGTCACTCTTCAGCGTGTACTGTTTGTTTTCAGCCAGGGTCTTCAGATGTCACTGGAACAGCAAATCTGACATGTAGAGTATTGTTCATTTTTGGAGTTTTTGCAGGTTAAGGTCTGTGTGGAGAATGCATCTGAATTCACTCAGAGGAATCGATTGGTTCCTTTTAAAGTGTTACTCATCATGTTGTTTGCCAGGGAGTTGGGCACAGCAGTGTGTCTGGCAGTAAAGGCAGGTGGCTTCTAGAATGGGACGTTCCCGAGTGTGAGAGCCAGTACCGAGAAGTCCCAGCTGAGTAGTGCTTTTGTCCTCCTTTGCTCTCATCATCATCCACATGGTGTGAGGTCTCAGAAGCTTGTGGAGACAGCACAAGTACTCGGACTTGTTCACAACAGGAAAACCAGAGGGCATTGCTATGTGTCTTTGCTTTGAAAGCTGAATCTGTTGCAGTACCCTGTGTGAGAGATGATCAGATCTTCCCAGACCATGGTAAGGACTGCCTGCTAGGTAGTAGTGGGTTGTGTTAGTGTTCACTGTGAGCAGGTGTGTGCCACCACCAAGCTGAGCTGCTCACTGTTCATAGTTATGCAGCCTCACTTAAAGATGTTATCTACTAGCAGGTCGTGGTGGCACACACCTCTAAGCCCAGCATTCAGGAGGCAGAGGGAGGTGGATCTCTGTGAGTTTGAGGCCACCTGTTCTACAGAGTGAGTTCCAGGATAGCAGAGCTACATAGTAAGACCCTGTCTCAAAAAACCATTAAAAAAGAAAAGGGGGGGAAAACCCTATTTCTGTAGTCCTAATATTTACATATAGAGTTTAGAATGTTGCATGTATTCCTGTTGACCAGAATTTTGTTAGTGAACATCTGTCTGAGTTGCCAAGATGTAATGCTCCAGAAGGCAGTCAGGAGCTTTGCAAAGAGCTGGCCATAATTGATCAGGACCCAGCCAGTTTGAATTTGTCAAAAGGCAAGTAACTGGCTTCTGCCTACTCAGTCCCTGTCTCCTAATGTGGGTAGTCAGAACATCCTGTGAGCCTTGCTCCACCTAAACGAGTGTCATTTGCTCATACTAAATGAACTTGCGAAGCTTCCACATTTCTTTACTTTTTTTTTTTTTTTTTTTTTTTTAAAGATTTATTTATTATGTATACAGTGTTCTGTCTGCAGGTATATCTGCAGGCCAGAAGAGGGCACCAGATTTCACTATGGATGGTTGTGAGCTACCATGTGGTTGCTGGGAATTGAACTCATGACCTCTGGAAGAGCAGCCAGTGCTCTTAACCGCTGAGCCATCTCTCCAGCCCTACTTTTTATCATAAACAATACACTTGTAGATTCTAACTAGTTGTTGCTGTCTGGTGTAGTAACAAGAAAATCACAATAAAAGGCAAGGACATCAAGAAAAGCCTTTGTTTTGTTTGTTTCCCGAGTTAGGTTTCAGTGTGGCCTAGGCTTGCTTTCTCCTGCTGTAACCTACACTTGACTCTGTGTGCTGCTGCTGTAGCTAAGAAAGAGTACACTGGATCAACCACACTGCCACAAGGAACCAACCTTTGCCTCTTGGTCTGTTACCTGAGTGACATCAGACTTTTATAACCTGCATTCACATATTGTGTATATAGGGAAGCCCAGTGACATCACTGCTGTTAGAGGAGCTTATCAGCCTTACACTTAGGATTTGGCTTGTTGAAACAAGGTCACAGCTGTCCCCGCTCATGCACTTGGCTGAGCTGATGGGAAACTCTGCTCTGTGGTCAGTTTGATCCAAACATTTTTGTGACCCTATGCTAAGACATGGTATACTTTTTTTAAAAAAAGTGTATTTTTATGTCATGCATATAAAGTGTTTGCATGTGTGTTTGGGCACCATGTGCATGCCTGGCATCCTAGGAAGCTGGAAGAGGGTGTCAAATTTCCCTTGAACTGGACTTACAGATAGTTGTGAGCTACCAGGTGGGTGCTGGGAGCCCAACCCAGGCCCTCTGCAAGAGCAGCAAGTTCCCTTAACTGCTGAGCTGTCTCTCCAGCCCCCAGAACTTGCTTTTAAACTGTTTAATGGCAGGAATCAGTTCTGAGAAATGAATCATAGGGAATTTTGTCACTGTGTGAACATTGGTAGGATTTAGCACAGAAATGAAGGCAGCCATGAGATCAGTCAGGATCAATGTATAGATTCCAGAGTAGAACAAAATGGAATGTGTGTGATGCTACTAGAAACATTGTAAAATAGGATTAGTTTCTTGTTTTTTGTTTTTGGTCAATAATTATACTTTCCCAATGTATTTATTTGGGGATGGTTTGAAACCAAACTTTTTAAATTATTCAACACTTATTTATTATTAACTATATTCACTTATAACAAATATAAACACTTAACTACTAATCCTACAAATGCCTGTAACCCCTATGACCTAGCCACTAAACCTATTGATAACTATTACAACTATTTTCCTAACCTTTTAGAAGGATACAGTCTCTGGAGCAGGTCCTCAGTCGTCAGGAACACAGTCTCTGTGGTAGACCCTTTACTGCACTTAGCAGTATTTCTTCTGGAATATCTCAGACGTAGATCCGTCAGGGTAAATTGGCTATGGCGGTTTCACCTTAAATAAGGCTTGAGGCTTTCTTCTCTCTGGGAGACCTCAGCCGTCTGTAGGCCAACTTATTGCTTTGTATCAGCAACTCTGCCGCTCTGCCTCAGTCTTTAAACAAGGTCCTAGCTGTCTAAGGCCACTGGACAAGGGCCACTGGAGTCTCCTTCAGGCTTCTGTTTCATTCAGACCACTGTTCGGACAGGTCAAACCCCATAATACCAGCACTTTGTCAGCAGAGAGAGGTAAGAGGGTCATTGTGTGTGTAAGACCAGCCATTGAGCTACGTAGTAAATTCCAGTCAGCCTGGGCTTTGATGTAAGACTCTGTCGGAGGAAGAGATGGAAAGGGAGAGGGAAGGAGAGAAACACACACACACACACAAAGACAGAAAATTGGCTGATGGTGTGATGTAGCTCAGTGATAGTCTTTGCCAGTCATGTGCAAAGCCCTAGTTTCAAAAATAAGCACAAAAACTGAACAAAAACTACCACACCCCTCCAAAACGAACACTAATGGGTCACTTATGTGAAGCCGAACTTTTAAAAATTATCATCACTTATTTATTAATAACTATATTCACTTATAACAAATACACTTACTTAACTACTAATCCTACAAATGACTACATCCTTTATTACCTACCCACTAAACCTATTGATAACTATTACAACTATTTTCCTAACCTTTTAGAAGGATACAGTCTCTGGAGCAGGTCCTCAGTCGTCAGGAACACAGTCTCTGGAGTAGACCCTTTAATGCACTTAGCAGTCTTTCTTCTGGAATATCTCAGACGTAGATCCGTCAGGGTAAATTTGCTTTGATGACTTCACCTTAAATAAGGCTTGAGGCTTTCTTCTCTCTGGGAGACCTCAGCCGTCTGTAGGCCAACTTACTTCCTTCGTATCAGCACCTCTGCCGTTCTGCCTCAGTCTTTAAAGCTGGCCACAGTTCCATTTAGGCCACTGTTCAGACAGGTCAAACCCCTCTAGGCAAAGCTGAGCCACAGGGTTTAGTCCTTGGCCTTTTGTTGTCTTGCTGAGGCTTTATCTGCTCACCAGCTTCCTTCTGCCTCAGGGAGATCCGGCCATCAGTTCACCAGCACTTTCTCCATCAGAGGATACAAACTACTCGTTGTCCTCTCTAGCATGCGGACTTGCTAGCATCTGAGCTCTCTAGCATGGGGCCCCCTAGCATGCGGCCCCTCTAACATGGGGCCTTCTTGCTTGCAGCTCCCTTGGCTCCATTCGCTTGTCCTTAAATAGGATCTCTCCTTGTTCCACCAGCTTCAGCTTAATTTAGGCTCGGCCCACTTAGCAGCTGAAAACAGTGCCAGGCCATAAACCTTGTTTTTAGTCCATAAAGTCTTTCCTTGTTTCACCTGGCTTCAACCATGTTTTTAGTCCATAAAGACTCTCTTCGTTTAACCTGACTTCATCCTTGTTTTTAGTCCATAAGCTGATAAGCTAATTGTCCACAGCCAAGTTGATCGTCATGCCCGGATTAAGAGACTGTATCAGAAACCTAGATATTTACTAAATCTAATTTAATTAATATTAATTTAATAATATTAATCTAACTCCCTACAATGGTTATTTATTTATTTTAATTTTATGTGTGGAGGTCAGAGGGCAACTTGTGGGAGTTGTGGGTTACTGAGCTCAAACTCTGGTATGGAAGCAAGTGCTTTTACCACACCCATGGCTTCTCTTTCCCTTTTCTTTCTCTTCCCTTTTTCCTTCTCTCTCTCTCTTTTCTTTTTTTTTTTTTTTTTTCTGTTTTCGAGACAGGGTTTCTCTGTGTAGTCCTGGCTGTCTGGGTTTGCTTCGTAGAAAAGGCTGGCCTTGAACTTACAGAGATCCTCTGCCTCTGCCTTCCGAGTGCTAGTATTAGAGTCGTGTGCCACCATGCTCGGCTTCTTTAAACTAATTTTCTCCCTCCCTCCCTCCCTCCCTCCCTCCCTCCCTCCCCCTCCTTACGTTCTTTCTTTGTAGATTACCCTAGCCTAGAACTCACTATGCAGCTCAGCTTGGCAGTCTTCCTCTAGCTTCCAGAGGCCATTCTGCCCAGCTTGAAAAATACTTTCTAGGAATAAAAAAAATTTTTTTTTTTTTGGTTCTAGGAATAAGTTTACAGGAGTTGGATTTGTATGAAAAGAAGAGATGACTATTGACAAGCTGCTCTCTGTGATGTCTGCTGTTTACCCTCTCAGGTGCTAGCTGAGGCTGCCTTCCGTGCTTCGGTTCTTCTGGGCTGCAGTTTGCATTGCCCACTGTTGAGTTACTAGGATTGTATTCAGCACTAATAAACTTCATGCGCTTTGAGGCTCTTTTAATATGATAGGAAAACAGAAATGTCTGAACTGGCCTATAAAGAAGTAATGCCTCCTCCTCCCCCAGATTACAGTGGTTGGGTAGATAAGCTCTAAAGGGCAGCACACGAGCCAGGGGATCCCTGCGAGTGATGAGCTGATGCTGTTGGCTTGGCTTGCAGGGGCCCAGCACCTGCTCAGATGGAATAGCTGTTTCTTCTGCCGAGGCCTGGCTAGATCACAAACTGTGGGAATTATAGATCCTAAATTGAATATTTTTGGACACTTATTTTTATAGCTGGTCTCTATTAATATGTGCAATATATTCTGTGACCTTTCCTACTAGTCTCTTGCTTTCTCTGACAGCAGAGCAATATGTAGTAAGTTCAAAAATGTCACCATTTAATATAAAATTATTCATGTAAATTTGTGTCATTTATCTTTAAGACAGAATCTCACTATGAGGCTTTGACTAGACTAGAACTCAGTATTCAAACCAGGCTCACCTTGAACTCACAGAGGTCATCTACCTTTTCCTTTCTGAGCCCTTGATTATTAAAAGCTCATAGCACCACCATGCCCGATTTCTGTGTTAGTGTTTGAAGTTGTGTGCTAACTTACTCTACACCACCTTGTCTGTCTGCATTGGGTTCTTGAGAAGAAGGCAAGGCAGGTGGAACTAGCCTCATTAGTGCAGTCTTCACCTTGTCTGTAACAGATGGAGATGTGCAGCCAGCCACAGCACAGCGTTGTGGAGCCTAGTCTACATAGACAAATGTACAAAACAACTCCTCAACTGGAGGCTCAGGGGTCACTGCAGAAGAGGGATGGAAAGAGACAGGGCTAGAGGACCGGGGGTTTGCTGTGAGCTTGGTTGTGTCTCCTAGGAGTGTCAGAGGCTACACTCATCAAGTCTCACCACAATGACTGAACATGAGCTTCACAAGGAGGTGACCAATAGACATGCTAACATGCAAAGGGAAAAACTCAGAAAGTCTCCTCGGCTGTATGCCAGTAACTGCAAGCAGCTAAGGAATTCTGGGAGCAGGAGACACAATCCTCCCTGGGGGAGCACACTAGTTAGTGATCCACCACACCAAATGGTCAGCCCTGAAGACATACATACAACTAACATCATACAGACTGCACAGGTTGTACTCGTGTATTTACGAATATATACATATTATATATATAAATACACATACACACACACACATATATATGTATATGTCAGAGTTAAATCTAGACTTTCTGCTGGGTGTGGTGGCGCAGGCCTTTAATCTCAGCACTTGGAAGGTAGAGGCAGACGGATCTCTGTAAGTTTGAGTCCAGCCTGTTCTACAAAGTGAGTCCAGGACAGCCAGGGCTGTTACACAGAGAAACCCTGTCTTGAAAAACAAAACAAAAATCAAATACCAGTACTCAGAAGTCTGAGGCATGAGGGTTGCTTTGAGTTCAAGACCAGTCTGGCTTATGTAGCAAGGCTAAAAAAAAAAAAAAAAAACTGAACGAAAAGGCCAAATGTGATGGCACATGCTTTTTTCTATTTTTTGGTTTTTTGAGACAGGGTTTCTTTGTGTATCCTTGGCTGTCCTGGACTCACTCTGTAGACTAGGCTGGCCTTGAACTCACAGAGATCCACCTGGCTCTGCAAGGGCTACACAGAGAAACCCTGTCTCAAAAAACAAACAAAATCGGCAGGAGTCTGAAAGGCTGCTGCATAATTGGGGATTTGAGGATTGCCCTGTGTTACTCAGTAACTTGGAAAATGTAAAAAACATCATGTATGTGCCTTGCCAAATAAAATAATCCTAAGGATTGTCTAAAGGTCAGAAAACAATAGCATGACACTTAAGTAGCATGTAGGAACTGTTACCTGATGATTGTTTAAGACAGAATCTCACTATGTAGACTAGGCTGACCTAGAATTCAGAAATTTGTCTGCCTCTATCTCTCCAGTGCTGAGATTAAAGGCTGTGCCACCATGCCTGACCTACTCCCTGATTTTTTGGTATGTTTAATGTATCAGGATTATTTTAGCACTTTTAGAAAGGCACACCTTTTTCCCTCCCCACACCTCTTTCAAGAAGAACTTTTATTATTGATTTATTGTAAAATGTTGTTGTTCTGTGATTTGTTATTTGAGGCACAGTTTCACTGTGTAGCCCTGACTGGCCTGGACTTGCTGCAGCACTCCTGTCTTTGCCTCCTGGGTGCTGGGATTACATCTGGGGTTATAGGTGTTTGCTAGCATGTTCTGCTTCAGAGGGAGTCTTAACCCCCCCCCCCCCCCCTATACAGTCTTATAACTAAGGATGACCTTGAACTTCTGATCTTCTTGCTTCCCAAGTGCTAGGATTTTTAAGCATGTTAACAATCTGTTTATGTTGGGATCAAACCTGAGCTTTGTGCATGTTGGACAAACATTCTCTTGACTGGGCACATTCTAATCTTCCTGCTTGGTTGATTGGTTGGTTGGTTGTTTAGTGGCTGGTGTGAAATAGTCTCATACTGTAGCCCAGGATGGCCTGGAACTCATTATGTAGTCCAGGGTGGCCTTGAATTTGTGGTAGTGTTTGTGCTTCAACCTCCAAAATGCTGGGATTATAGGTGTTACCCACCATATCCTACAAAACAGTTATTTTCTTAAGAGTTTAAAATGGGTATCTTGCAAAAATAAAAGCGTAATTTTTCTTTCCTTCCATTTGAGATATTGGCAGTCCTTTTTGGAATGAAATTGCATATCTCTTTGCATATTTAACAGAAGAGTCTATTAAAAATAGGTCATTGAATATGACAGCATTTTAATGTGATGAGATCTGGTGTTAGAATGTGTGCAAATTGAATTTACCTAATGTTTATTCATAGTTTTTTCTTTAATGAAAAAATTAGTATTTCATTAGCCTAAGAGAGACAGCAGGACAGCAATTTATAGTGAGTGACTCTTTGTGATGAGCAGGAATCTCTACACAAAGTGCCACAGAATGAGGAGGTGGGAGAGAGGAGTTTAGCAGATTATGACAGTCATTAAAAGGCCTACTCTGGCCGGGCGGTGGTGGCGCACTCCTTCAATCCCAGTACTCAGGAGGTGGAGGCAGGGAGATCTCTGTGGTTTCAAGGCCAGCTTGGTCTACAGAGTGGGTCCAGGGCAACACAGAGAAACCCTGTCTCAAAACAAAACAAAACTAAACAAAAAATTATTGCACAGAGAAACGCTCTCTCAAAAAAACGAAACTAAACAAAAAATTATTACACAATCCTGTCTTGGAAAAACAAACAAATAAGCAAACAGACAGACAGAAAAAACCTACTCTAGGGGGCCGGAGAGAGAGGGCTCAGCGGTTAAGAGCTGGCTGCTTTCCAGAAGGTTGTTCAATCTCGATGGGACCTCCAAATGATAGAGTCCAAGGACAGCCGCACAAACCACCCAGTCACCCAGCTCAGTCAGATACTGATGTTTTCTTGAACACACACCCCAAAACTAGCCATCACCAGCATGGCCAGGGTCATAGAGGTCTTAGAGTCTGTGACATCCGTCTGCTTCCAAGGCAGGCTTTTTATAAGAAAAACCATAACCATGTAACAGCCAGGTTACCACGTATAAGAAACAAACTACATCCAGGTAACAACCAGGTTTCGTGTATGAAACAAACCACATTCAGGTAACAACCAGGTAGCCAGGTGTAGGAAGCAAGGGGACAGCAGCATTACAAGTGGAGTTGTAGTTGGGGACTCTTCAGAGTGTTTGGGTAACAAGGTAACAAAGTGTAAATAATTTTATGTTATAAGTAAAATGGAGACTGAAGACAAAAATGGCTGCAGTTATGCTAAAGAAGCAGGTCTCAACAAGGGCATGGGTTCAATTCCCAGCACCCACGTGGCAGCTCACAATTGTCTGTAACTCCAGTTCCAAAGGATCCAACACTCTCACACAGACATACGTGCAGGCAGAACACCATTGCACATAAAATAAAAATGCTTGAAAAAACAAAAAAAATCCCCCACTCTGTACTTGGGCAAGGTGGCACATGTCTGTAGTATTCCCAGTATCTGGGAGACTGAGGCAGAGCAATCTTGAGTTCAAATTGGCTTAGGCTACATAGAACTGTCAAAGAAAATTAAGGAGCAGGGGATGTGTACAAAAGAATTTAGAAGAAAAAGTATTCTGAGATAAAAAGGAGTAGATTTTATATTGTTAACAGTTTTTTTTTTTTTTTTTTTTTTTTTTAAGTGACAAGCTGCCTTAGGAAAAATGACATATGATAACAACAGAAACTTGTCATCTTAGCAGATAGTTGCTAATGGTGCAGGGCCTGGGAAAAGAGGCTGGTTTACTATCCTGGCCCCCAGTTTCTTCCCCTGCTATCACCTGTCCTCCCTTCGAACTGCTGTGCCTTTTGTGATTATGTACCTCTTCCCTTTAGAGGCCGACAGAAAGGTGATGTGCTCACATCTGACATCTCACTAATGGCCGGTGTTCTTAGTAGCCTGCTCTTTGGCTCATTGTTTTGGTTCTGCTTCCTGGTTCCCTGCCCTGACTCTCACTGCCTTGCTGCTGCTGGTGCATATTGGAAACACCTGGCACTCGTTCCAGGTCAGCTCAGCAGAGCACGGTAGCAGGCACCTTGCCAAGAGTTTGTTTTGGGCAAAGTGAGTGGGTCTGGAATGCCAGGGAAATGTGGGCTGTGTGCTAGTATGTACAAGAACAAAAGAGGGACTAAAACTAAGAAGGGAAGCCACGTCATGTTCTGGAAAGTCATACTGGAAGGAAAACATGCCAAAAATGTAGGACAATGAGAATTATCCTGGTTTTCTTCATTTATGTTTTTTCTACAGGGCTGTAAGATGAGCAGTTGGTCTTTTATGTGTTCAGAAGAGGAATAAACTTTTCTCTGGTGCCTTTTAAGTGCCCAGAATCATGCTGGGCACCACAGCATTACCACCCCACTTTAGTGAGATCAGTGCGTCACAAGGTGGGTCTGTGATCTGGGCTGAACTGAGCGAGGGCAGAATAGCTGATTCCCGTAGAACACAGAAGTTTAGAGTAAATGCCTTCTTCAGGTCCAGAGCTTCCTAATGTGGCAGTGTGACCCTGTAGAAGGAGCAGGGGGACGTTGAGACTGTCACCATCTCTTGCTTGGTTCCTCTATACGTAGTGCTGTTTCCCTGCGTATGGTGAGGAGCTGCTGTAGTTGCTGCTACTCAGGCTTAGGATGCTGGGTGAAGACTGAAGTGCGTACATGCTCTGCACACTAAAGGCTGGCCAGTGTTTGCTGATGGAGTTTTGTGGGCTTTGAAGGTTTTGTTGTGTTTTGTTTTAGTTAGTTGTTAGCATTTTAGTTGGCAAAAGCATTGTGTTTGTATCTGTGTGAGTCTCCTTTGGGTTTCTTGGTTCTGTAACATTCCATAATACTTACCATATGCCAGGCCTGCTCTAGGAGTCACAGTATCGTAGTGTAGACATGATCCTAACCCTTGAAACACTGAGACTGTACAATTGATTGCCATTGTTTTTCCTGCTGAGTGAGTCCGAGCCTACTGATTTCTTAGCTTGCTGATGTATATGCACACATCCATGGATGTTCTGTGTGTGTGTTATACAAGTACTTGCATTTTACATAGTGTTTTTTGTTTGTTTGTTTTTTGAAACAGGGTTTCACTGTGTGGCTTTGGGTCTAGAACTCACTTTGTAGGTCAAGCTGACTTTGAATTCAAAGAAATCATCTACTTGCCTCTGCTTCCTGAATTCTTTTATTTTTAAGATTTTATTTATTTTATGTATGTATATGAGTGCTTTATCTGCATGTACACCTGCATTCCAGAAGAGAGCATCAGATCACATCATAGATGGTTGTGAGCCACCATGTGGTTGCTGGGAATTGAACTCAGGACCTTTGGAAGAGCAGCCAGTACCCTTAACCACTGAGCCATCTCTCCAGCCTGCCTCCTGAATTCTTTACATAGTGTTAATGCTAAAATGCAGGTTTTTGGATATGACTGTTGAACTGAAGGGACTGTGAGAAAGGTGAATTGTGTGGGTGCTTTACAAGATTAAACTGGTTTTGTTTGTCTTAAGGACAGATGGAGGGAGGTTGGACTTCTGACATCTGCAGATTGTACAGCTGTTATTTGCATGTTACCTGTTTGCATCTGTATATTACAAACGGAGGTAGTGAATATATTTGAGAATGTCTGTATGGTATTTTTGTCACTGGGCAGTTATTCCTCTCAGCTCCGAATGCATAGTGTTTCCTGTGGCTTAGAAAGCTTTAGTGTTTCTAAAGCTTTGGAAGTGGACCAGTGGGCCAGCCCCAGGCATTAGACCATGTACTAATTCCTGATGGGCACTAGATGCTTCAAGTCCTACTAAATTAAAATTATGGAACAATCTTTATAATGTAGTTTTATTTTGGGCCTCAAGTTTTAACATAGCATTCCTGTAGCTCACCTTTTTCCCCAAGTAGGTAATTTTTGTGACCTAGAGAAGAAAATGTTTATCCTTCTTGTCTGAGATGTGATTAAGAGGAATGACAGTGGAGGACCAGAGAGATGGCTCGGTGTAAGCCTGTAACCTGAGAGGATTCCTGGGAACCACATAAAGGTGGAAGGAGAGAACCAACTTCATAGAATTGTCCTCTGACCTCAGCACATGTGCTGTGGCATTAATTGTCTCTCCACCTCCATATCATGCAGACACACACCCATTATCATAAAGACACAAGGAAAACACCACTTCAGACTTCCAAAATGGCATAATGGTGACCTTTGGTTCCTCTTGATTGTTCCTGCTATCTTTTTTAGAGATCTGCTCAGGCTGTTAGTGATTTGGCAGTTTCCTGACCATTTCCTTGATAATTCTTTTTTTTTTTTTTAAGGAGTTGGACGTTGATAATATATGGAGTATTGTTAAACCATTACCACTAATAATGTGGCCCACAGTGAGGGACACTGAAGGTTAGGGAAAGAGAAGCAAGGGAAGTGATGAGAGGAAGCAGCCTGTGCGAGGACAGTGGGGATAGTTTCCCAGGTAAATGTTGGAATAGAAGGCCAGTCAGGCAGGCACAGAAGTAAAGGAAATGCCTTTAGGTTACAGAGGAGTGGGGTATCACTAAAGCCCACTGTGAGGCTGGGGTGTGGCTGAGCTGTCCTGTCTTGCAGAAGGAGCCTAGAGTTTTTTTTTTTTTTTGGTTTTCCGAGACAGGGTTTCTCTGTGTATCCTTGGCTGTCCTGGACTCACTTTGTAGACCAGGCTGGCCTCGAACTCACAAAGATCCGCCTGCCTCTGCCTCCCAAGTGCTGGGATTAAAGGCGTGCGCCACCACCGCCCGGCTACCTAGAGGTTTTGTATGCAAGTGGCTTAGGGATTCCTCAAGATGAACCTGGCAATTTGCATGGGATAAACTGGACAGGATGGAAGGGGACTGGCATAGTGCCAGGGAGGCTGAGCCTTGGGTTTTTTGTAGTTTGAGACAGGCCAGGCCTCATTTGGCATAAGTTAGCCTCTGGCTTTGAATTTTGTTACTGTTTTGTGACAGGATCTCATTTTACCCAGACTGGCCTCCAATTCACTTTATAGCTGAGGATAACCTTGAATGTTTGGTCTTCTTGCCTTCATTCCCAAGTGCTAGGATCTCTGGTCTGGCATGCACCACTGTGCCTGGCAAATATGTATTTTTAAAGCATTCCTTAACATTTGTACTAAGTTGAGAACTAATGAATGTGATGAGATCTTGACACATTTTTGTTTTTTGTTTTCGAGACAGGGTTTCCTCTGTGTAGTCCTGGCTGTCCTCGACTCACTTTGTAGAACAGGTTGGCCTTGAACTCACAGAGATCTCTGAGTTTGAAGCCAGCCTGGTGTGCAAAAGCAAGTCCAGGACAGCCAGTGCTAAATAGAGAAACCCTGTCTTGAAAAAACAACAGCAAAACAAAACAGAAAACACAAACTGGTAAGAAGTTTTAAGAAACAGGTTCTATTACAAATTCATGTTTAAAAATGTTCAGATTAAGCCGGGCGGTGGTGGCGCACGCCTTTAATCCCAGCACTTGGGAGGCAGAGGCAGGCGGATCTCTGTGAGTTCAAGGCCAGCCTGGTCTACAAAGCGAGTCCAGGACAGCCAAGGATATACAGAGAAACCCTGTCTCGAAAAAACCAAAAAAAAAAAAAAATGTTCAGATTATTGGCAGTATATTACGATGCAAAGCATATAGAAGCCACTAGGAAGCTGAATTTGTATACCAGTACAATGTTCCTTTAATACAGAAGTTCTATTCTTTATGGAGTTATTAGTATTGTTATAACTGAAAACATTCAAAAATATTTCTGAGGGCTGGAGAGAAGGCTCAGTGGTTAAGAGCATGTGTTGCCTTTCCAGAGGACCTAGGTTTGGTTCCATGGTGCTCACAATGATTTGTACCTCCAATCCCCATGGATTTGACCTTCTCAGGCATTGTGTACACATGGGGCACAGATGTGCTTACAGGCAAAACACCCATACACATAAAATAAATAAACAAATCTTAAAGAACGTGCAAATGATTAAGCATTTAGATCTTGTGGGATTATTTATGTGGGATGAACTGAGGGGCACAGAGTGAATGGCAGGGTTTCTGAGTTGGTCAAGGGGGACACCCTAACTCAGGGCATGGCACATGAACGCTGCAGAGACCTGTCAACTGAGGTTTGGCATGGTCGTTTGGAGAGTAATTGAAGACAGAGAAGCACACAGCCTTAACCCCTGCATCCCTCCATAGTTACCTCATCAAAGATGAAATGGAGTAGTGGTGTCAGGTTCCTAATGTGGGCCTGGTCTGTAGAAACTGCTCAGTAGACACAACTGTTGCTTTGTGAGAGGACGGGGAGTGTGACAAGCAGGGGGTCTTCATGCTCTGATTAATGGAAATAAGGAGTTATCGAAGCTTTTTAAAAATATTTTATTTATTTATTATGTATACAGTGTTCTGTCTGCATGTAT
This sequence comes from Lophiomys imhausi, assembly GCA_907164525.1. Classification (NCBI taxonomy): domain Eukaryota; kingdom Metazoa; phylum Chordata; class Mammalia; order Rodentia; family Muridae; genus Lophiomys; species Lophiomys imhausi. The sequence goes on from CAJQZJ010001511.1 coordinate 16,892,487, forward strand.
GCCTGCAGGCCAGAAGAGGGCACCAGATCTCATTATAGATGGTTGTGAGCCACCATGTGGTTGCTGGGAATTGAACTCAGGACCTCTGGAAGAGGAGCAGCCAGTGCTTTTAACCTCTGAGTCACCTCTCCAGCCCGTGATCAAAGCTTTTGACCTGAGGGAGGATGTGACTAGGATGATTCAGGTGGCTGCCCTCTGACAGCCTCTGCTGGCTTCATGCTTTCCACTATGTGGCACCTCTACCACTGCCTGTGGGGAGATGGCACTTGTTCTCTGTGGCTTAGTGACAGGAAAAAGCTACCTGTCAAGAGGAAAGGTTGGGTTTAAATCTCAGCTTGCAAAGTTCTAAGGTCTAGCCTGGGAAGCCATCTGGCAGGGAGTCATGAAAAGGGACAGAGTGATCTCCAAGTAGTGTCACACATAAAATGGGGAGGAAATAGGAAAGAAATGTACAGTGTGATGTGAAATGATTGATTGTTGAGAGAAGACAGGCTGGGAGACAACTGTGCTGTTTGAACTGAGAGACTGTGTGGTGGCCTTTTCTTCTGCCTGGCTAGACTCCAGAGACCTCAAGTACCAATAGTAGAGTCCATGAACATTTTCAGAAAAGTAATTTTTGTGTGTGGGATGGGTGTGTGGGTAGTGGGGGAGCAAGTACCCATTGGTCACCTCAGGCTTCGCAGTAATTCTGTTTGGGCAGGTAACATCTTGCCTGGTGTGCCATTAGGAGAGAGAGGAGCTTAGAAGAGTAGCCTGAGGTAGGAGAGAGTACATGTTCTAGGGTCCACTGTGTGTCTATGTGTCCTAAGAGTGGTGGACCAACTTTAAAACTCTCTCATCCATCTTCCTTACTAATTTGTTTTGGGGTGGGATGGCTTTGGTTTTCAGACAGAGGTCTCAAAATGTAATCTTGACTATCCTGAAGCTCTCTCTGTAGACCAGGCTGGCCTCAAACTCAGATACCTGTCTGCTTCTGCCTCCCAAGTGCTGAGACTAAAAAGCATATGCCACCACTGCCCAATTTAAAAATTGTTAATTAAAAAAGAATTACTAGGAAAATAAACTGGGAAGGGCTAGAGAGATAGCTCAGAGGTTAAAAACACTTGGTGTGGCCAGGGCTGTTACACAGAGAAACCCTGTCTGGAAAAACCAAAAACCAAAACAAAAAACCCAAAAAACCACTTGCTGCTCTTTCAGAGGGCCTTGGTTCGATTCCCAGCACCCACACTGCGGCACACAACCATCTGTAACTCCAGTGCCAAGAGATTTGATGCTCTCTTCTGGTCTCCTCAGGCATGCGTGTGATACACAGACATACATGAAGCAAACTCTCACATACAATATTTCTGAAAATAATTTAGTGGCTTGAGTCTCAAGAAGGAGAGCTTTATTCTCTACTGCAAGTTGTGTCTTTTTTTTTTTTTTTGGTTTTTGGAGACAGGGTTTCTCTGAATATCTCTGGCTGTCCTGGACTCACTTTGTAGACCAGGCTGGCCTCGAACTCACAAAGATCCGCCTGCCTCTGCCTCCCAAGTGCTGGGATTAAAGGCGTGCGCCACCACCGCCTGGCTGCAAGTTGTGTCTTATGTCATCTATTTTCCTTGTGCTGCTGTCTTCATTGTCCAGCCTTTGGGGCCCATCAGGAGCCTTCCTCCCTTGTGGGTCCCTTGGGTGCTTTCTGCTGCTGCGCCTCAGACTCTGCCCAGCCGCCCTGCACCTGTCACCCATTATCCACCTTGAGCGAGGCCAGCACCTCTTCTGTTCTGACTCGTTCATCACACATTTCAGTGCTGTCGCAGGTGTGCATTCCTTGTCTGTCCTCCAGACAGTCCACCGTTCGTAGGACAGAAAGTCTCTTCTGTGTTTTTGGTTTGTTTGTTAAGACAGGATCTCACTGTGTGGCCCAGAACTCAGTGATTTTGCTTGCCTTTGCCTCTTAAGTGTCGGCATCAAAGGCGTGTACTTCAGCTGTGCCTGAATAGAGGTGAAGCTGGAAGAGTAGCCTGCCTCCTGTGTGCGGGGCTGCCGGGGCCACATGGCACTCTCAGGTCCTAACTGTGAAATCCTCACTTTGGAGCTCACTCAAAGTGACTCAGGATTTTTTTATTTGTTTGCTTATTTTTGTTTTTGTTTTGTTTTTTTCGAGACAGGGTTTCCTCTGTGTAACAAGCCCTGGCTGTCCTGAGTTCATTGTGTAGACCAGGCTGGCCTTGAACTCACAGAGATCCACCTGCTTCTGCCTCCTGAGTGCTGGGATTAAAGGTGTGCACCACCACGCCCGGCAATTACAGACAGCTGTGAACTGCCATGTGGGTGCTGGGATTTGAACCCGGGTCCTTTGGAAGAACAGTCAGTGCTCTTAACTGCTGAGCCATCTCTCCAGCCCCAGACTCAGGATTTTGACGTCCTCTTTTCTATTGTTATTTGGGAATCAAACAAAATAAGTCAATACTGTCACAGGCCTCTTTGGAACACAGCAGGGTTTGCAGTGGTGCCTGGGGTGAAGAGAGTGTTCTGAAGAACACACAGGCAGACCAACCGACAGACAGACAGACAGACATGCTTAGGAGTGACTGTTTTCACCTGTGGTTCCATCTTTCCTTTTCAGTCAATTACTTTAAGTGTGTCTGTCTGTGTGAATGTGTGCTCATCAGGCTTGGCACAAGGACTTCTGCCCACTGAGCCATCTCACTGGCCCTCCACTGATGCCTTTCAAATAAATACAGGAGGAGAATTGCTGGCTGGTTCAACAGAAACAACCCAGCGTACACAGGGCATTTCTCCTTGGAAATACGCTTCTTGGTGGGGGCGGGGGGGACCTGACAGTCTGAGTTCATTGCCTATGACCCACAAAGTGGGAGCAGAGCTCTGATTCTACAGCTTGTCCACTGCCTCTCCATGCCACTTGTCACCTGTGTGCGCACAGTAAATGTTTAAAAAAAAAAGCACACCTTTAATCCCAGCACTTGGGAGGCAGAGGCAGGTGGATCTCTGTGAGTTCCAGGCCATCCTGGTCTACAAAGCAAGTTCCAGGACAGCCAGGGCTGTTACACAGAGAAACCTTATCTTGAAAAGAAAAAAAAAATTAATGGGAGGAGTTGGTAACACATTGAAAAGTCACTTTTAACTCAAGACAGAAACTATTTGCTTCTGGCCCTGGAGTGTGTTGGATGTGTTTTCTCCCCATCTGCTTATGGTCAATAGATCTGGGTTCCAAATCCAGCTCTGACATTTGTCAGGCAGGCCAGTAGCTTAAAGGTGATGGCAGCAGAGAAAGAAGCCTTCCGTGGCGGACTCCAACACTGGTCCTCAGATGCTGCAGCATCCAATCACCTGAGAGGCTTGTAAAACTACAACATGTGGGCTACTCGCGTCATTTCTAACGGACACGGTCAGGAGTGGGGCTTGAAAGTTTGCATTCCCCAGTTACGTACCATTCATGAGCTCTAGGTAATTGAGCAGTGGGCATTCAGGTACAGTAGACATGCCCGAGGTGTACGAGGATAGACTTACACTTTTAGAATTCTTGGAACACATTTGGAAATGTGGAATTTAGGATCAAAGAGGTTTTCCTTCTGAAGTTCAGGAGTCCTTGTTCCACATATTTGAAGGAGGAAAAGTTGTGGAAATGACAGTTACAAATGAATATTTTATAATTAGTCTAACAATATCTAATTAGCTACATATGTGAAATTGCTTTAATCAAATATGAAGTGAATGTTAAGTCACAATTGAAGCAGTATTTTAAATAACTGTTTTAAAAATTGAAGTTCATAACGGAATGTAGTTTAACTTAGCTTTCTCATCTTAATGTGCTGTTTACTGTATTTATTTTTCTCTTTTTTTTCCTCCAGGCTGCTGACTTGAGTAAACCAATAGATAAAAGGATATACAAAGGAACACAGCCTACTTGTCATGACTTCAACCACCTAACAGCCACAGCAGAAAGTGTCTCTCTCCTAGTGGGCTTTTCCGCAGGCCAAGTCCAGCTTATAGACCCAATCAAAAAAGAAACTAGCAAGCTATTTAATGAGGAAGTAAGTAGCTCTCCGCTTTAGCTGTTAAGAATCCCGTAAGCGTTTTTGTGTTCTTACTCAAAGGTTGCGGGCCTTGTTTTATACTTTGAGCTAAGCCCGTTTTTCATTTGCCCAGCTCTCTTTACCTAGCATTATGCAAGTTTAAATGTGGTAGAGTAATGTTCTGAACTTGTTTTTCCTTGTAACTGTTTTGTGCATTTGTGTAGAGAATGGTCAGCTATCTATAGAAGGTACTTTAAAACCTTTCTACATGGGGGCTGGGGAGATGACTCAGTGGGCAAAGTGTTACTTTGCATTTCCAACACCCACATAGAAAGCCAGACGTGGCCATGTGTGTCTTTAATTCCAGCCCTGGGAAGTGGAGACCGAAAGATCCCAGGGACTCAACCCTCAGCTAGTCTAGATGGTAGTCAGTGAGCTCCAAGTTCAGTGAGAGAAAAGACACTCGACAGTAGAGGACAGCACAGCATGGTGTGCCTTGGGCAACATGTCACTTCTGTAATGGGGACAAGCATGTTGGTAACTTGAGGTGTGTCTTTTTTTTTTTTTTTTTTTTACTTATTTATTATGTATATGAATGCTCTATCTGCATGCACACCTGCATTCCAGAAGAGGGCACCAGTTGACATCATAGATGGTTGTGAGCCACCATGTGGTTGCTGGGAATTGAACTCAGGACCTCTGGAAGAGCAGTCAGCGCTCTTAACCACTGAGCCATTTCTTCAGCCCTTGAGGTGTGTCTTTTGGTTTTTTGGTTTTCTTTTTTGAGACAGGATCTCACTGTGCAGCCCGACTGGCCTGGAACTCATTTTGTAGACCAGGCTGGCCTCGAACTACAGAGATCCGCCTGCCTCTGCCTCTACCTCCTAAGTGCTGAGATTAAAGGCATGTGCCACCACACCCAGCTCTTGATATGTGTATTTTAAACAGGAAAACACAAAATTCCAAACATTGTTCACATCACTGGACAATTTCATACAGATGGAGTGACTTGGTGACATGTCCTAAGGCTGCTCAAACTGCACCTAAGCTCTTGTGTGTGTGTTTAACGGGCATTTGGCTAAGGGGGTAGCTCTCATGCTCTTGAAAATATTTCTTGACATGGTTAGGAATCCTGGACCTAAAGCTGAATCACAAGACACAGGTTTTACCAGTGTTGCCTGCACTGGGCTTTCTGGTGCATCTCCGGGTCCATTCAGGCAGCAGCTTCAACTCTCTGACCAACCCGTGAGTGACATGTCAGGACTTGTCATAGCAGACACAAGTTGCCAAATAGATGTTATGTATTCAACTCATTACAGTGGCTTTTCAGTTCCAAGTATCACTACATATTTGATATTTTTTCTGTCCTGTTACAGTATGACTTTCCTAGAAAATGGCAGTAGACTTGCTAAGGTGTACACTCTGGCTTCCAGTTTCTACCTTATTACTCAGCTTTTACAAAGGGTTTATTACATGGGCTTTGTGTCAGAAGGATGTGTTGTTTGCACTGCTGCTTGGTTTTAATATCATGTACATGGAGCAGGAGGGTGCTCTCAAGTCTAGTTTGTAAGAATTCTGGGAAGGGGAAGAATAGCCCTGAATTTGACACATGGCAGCCAGGTGTGATTCTTGTAGTCCTTAAGGCATATGCTGTCTGTGTGTCCAGTGTCATCCTGGGTCCTTCTGGGTTGACTGGGAATAAACTTGCCCTCTGAACAGACAGCTGAAGAGGAAAAACTATCCCCATTTTACCTTAAAAATCTTAATCATAGCCGGGCCGTGGTGGCGCACGCCTTTAATCCCAGCACTTGGGAGGCAGAGGCAGGTGGATCTCTGTGAGTTTGAGGCCAAGCCTGGTCTATAAAAGCGAGACCAGGACAGCCAGACTGTTACACAGAGAAACCCTATCTTGAAAAAAACCAAAACAAAACAAAAATCTTAATCAGAAAAGAATGTTTACTCAGACATTTTACTAATGCCATTTGGAGAAATGACTTGTAAGTAGCTGGATGGTTTATTCTATATTTTTGTGGGGACTGGGGAAGACAGCAAAGTAGACAAAAAGTTGCTCTTCTCTACACTATTAACAGAAATGGGAGTTAGAGTCACTGTAGGACCTTGTGTTTGTGTAGAAGAGCGTGTGATGGTCTGGGAATGCATTGAACCCCATGCCAAGCTGTTGGTAAGCAAGACCCAGAGGCAGTTCTGACTGAGGGTGGCACAGAACGCCACTTAGAGAACAAGGAAGGTTTGTGTGTTGTGCTGGGGGAGGGTCAGGGAGTTGAAGCCCACATGGCTCTGAAAATACTCAGCTGCATCACCCTTCTGCCCTGGTGCTGGAGCTGCCAGATAGAAAGCAGCTCCTCCCTCTTCATGATCTAAGCACAAGTTCTTGCCTGCTCTTCGATTGCTGTTGAGAATGCTAGGACCACTGTGCATGCTTTAACGTCAGGTTGGCATCTGGAGCTCAAGATTGAAATTGAGTACCCATTACAAGTCTTTGGTGGTGTGAATCCATTTCTCAGGCATGAGGGCTGCGTTTCTCAGAGTGCCAGAAATGGTGTAGAAAGATGTCCTTATGCTATGCTCTGCATCAGTGTGAGATTTAGAGGTTTCTCATACTTATACATAGGAGGGTGGAAGGTTTGTTTTCACTTTACAGAAGAATAAATCTTCAAAAAGATGCTAAGTGCCTTGGTCACATCAGGTAGCAAGTTCATAGAACTATCATGATAGAACTGGAACCAGAAATTAATTCCAGAAACTGTTTCTGGTTGTAGGCTGTAATCCCCACCAGGTGTGGTTGCCAGTTCGGTTAGTAAGGATAAACAGGTAGTCTAGGAATGTGTTGTCACAGTCACATCAATGAGGTATTGATGGGGTAAGTACTACATGTGTTCTTTTGGTTGTTGCATGTAGATCAGACTGGGCTAGAACTAATGCATAACACCAGACTAGCCTTGAGCTCACAGAGATCCATCTGCCTCTGCTTCTCAATTCCTGGGATCAATGATATGCACCACCATGCCCAACACATGTATTCTTTGAGATGTGTCAAAGAATGTTTTTAAACTTATTTATTTTATGTATGTGGGGGTTTTGCCTATATTATGTCTGTATAACACTTTCATGCCTGGTGCTAAGGAAGCCAGAAGTTACAGTTATTAGCCACCATGTGGGTGCTGGGAATTGAGCCCCACCTTTGCAAGCTCTTAGCCACTGAGACATCTCTCTTGCCTACCCTCCCTTCCCCCATATTTTAAATTTTTCTTAAAAGTTAGATTTGGCTGGTAGAATGGGATAGCTTATTGTGAGGCTAAGGCAGGAGGGTCACCAGTTAGAAGCCAGTTTGGACTGCACAGAGATCCTGTATCAAGAGAAAAAGAGGGATTGAGGAAGATAACAGTTTGATTCTGTGAAGGGGTCTGAGAAGTACTTCCAGAATATAATACTGATCTGGGTCTTGGGGCACTTTTGAGGGTGGAAAGGGAGGCAAGGACACTCTGCATTTGGGGAGCCAGCCTGGGCTGCAGAACAAGACCCTGTCTTTAAAACAACAACAACAACACCAAAACCAAAACAGATCATAACAAAAAGTTGGAAAGAAAACAAGTTGGCATTTTCTGGAACATCAAGTGACAACACAGTCAAGCCACTGGGTGGAGTTGGTAGTAGCAGAAATCATCACCAGAAAGAGGAGTTATTTATGTCCTGTGGACAGATTTGGACTTAACATGGGGGTGGGGGGGGGGCTTCAGGCTTTTAATCAAGGCTCAAATGTGTTTTTTTAAAACTCTTGTCACTTTTAGAAGGTGGGTTGGAGTGAAGGAAAAGGAGTAGCAAGTAATGGAGGGAAAGATAAAGGGTACATTTTGTATTTGGTTTGTAACCTGAAGAATCTGAATTCTGTGTGAATCTGAAAGGCAGGTTTTTTGTTTGTTTGTTTGTTATGCAGGGATACATGGGCAAGATGACTCAAAGTACAGGTACAATTGCCACTCAGGATAACTTGAGGAGGGCTGGAGAAATGGTTCAGCGGTTAAAAGCACTGGCTGTTCTTCCAAAAGACCTGGGTTCAAATCCCAGCACCATATGGCAGTTCATAGCTGTCTGTGATGGCCAGACATGGTGGCACACACCTTTAATCCCAGCACTTGGGAGGCAGAGGCAAGTGGATCTCTGTGAGTTCAAGGCCAGCCTGGTCTACAAAGTGAATCTAGGACAGCCAAGGATACACAGAGAAACCCTGTCTTGAAAAGCCAAAAACAAAAAAAAAAAAAATCAAGATAACTTGAGTTCCATCTCTGGGACACAGGTAGTAGAAGGAGAACTAGCTAACTCTGACTTCCACGTGTGTGCCATGGCACACACGCACACATACACATACACACACACACTCTCAGGCATGCACACACTCACTAAACCAGTAAATATATAAATGTAATAAAAATTTAAGGCGGATAAACATTTGAGAGTTGCCAGCATGCAATCACAGCCCTAAGATTCCGGGCAAGGGTCTGTGGGAAGAGTATGCTGAGAATAAAAAAGAGTGCCTGGGACTGAGCTGACTGTACTTCAAGGTTGTGGCCCTCTTGCCCCATTCCTCAGAACAACAAACCAACAGAGTTCAGTAGCATCTAAGGACTATTCCCATGCCTTTAATCCCAGCACTCAGGAGGCAGAGGCAGGTGATCTCTGTGAGTTCAAGGCTAACCTGGTCTACAAAGAGAGTCCAAGACAGCCAGGGCTACACTAAGAGACTCTATCTTGAAAAACCAAAAAGAGAGAAAGGGAGGGACAAAAGAAAGAGAGAGGAAAGAAAGTGTGTATACACAACTTTCTTGATCCACCAGTGGAAGAATAAAGACACAGAGACTTACTGTTTTATATTATAGCTTAGGCACTTACAGCTGGGCAGGTTCTCAGCCATTCTAACCCAGCCCACTCATGTGACCTGGTACCTCTTTCTCATTCAGTCCCAGCACCTGTTCCTTCCTGTGTTGTGTTGACGAATCCCCGCGTCTGAGTCTTCTCTCAGTCTGGAAGTCTGCCTTTCCTCTTCTGCCTAGCTATTGGCTGTCAGATCTTTATTAAGCCTTTATTAAAGTTAAGGAAGAAGACTTTACAAAATATGATGCAGGTGCTGAGCCATAGGAATAACAATACCAAAGTCTGGCAGTACTCAGCTCTGTGCTGATTTAGCAATCAACAATTTAATATACAAAAACAGTGTCCACACAGTGCACAAAAAAGTTGCCCTGACATTCATTTATTTATTCAGTCATTTATTATTTATTTCCTTTCCTTTTCTCTCCCTCCCTTTCCTTTCTATATTGGGCAAGGATTGGAGGATTTACGCCTTTCACTAGAGATGCTTGCTGCCCCTGGTCACTGCAGGTCTCTCTTATTCCTGGTCTCGGGCCTGTCCCCAGGCACTGCAGAGATTCTTGTAGTTCTGCCTGCTTCTGACCAGAGGAAGAAGACATGCCCAGTCCTTCTAGACCCTTTTGGGAAGTGGAGCCCTCGGCTCCCTCCTGTTTGTGCCTTTTCTAGTCTGTGTATCTGAGGTGTTTGTTGGTTCTTTCCTGTATGTATTTGCCACACAGTTCATCAACAAGATGGTGGAGTCTACCTGGATGTTGTAATCAATGTTTCTGACTTGCTGGAGCACTCGAGTTTGCTTTTGTAACTACTGGTTGTATATTTGGGGAAGAAGAAGTGTTACCAAGGGACACTTGCTTTATTATAACAATCAAAACCTTTCTTTATAAAAGTTCTGATCTGGAGGTTATATCCACAGTATTGTGACTTGAAGGAATTTTGAAAGTGTTTTTGTTTGGTTGGTTTTGGTTGAGACAGAGTTTCTCTGGGTAGCCCTGGCTGTTCTGGAACTTGCTGTAGACGAGGCTGAGAGATTCACCTGCTTGTGCCTCTCCAGTGCTGGGATTAAAGGTGTGCATTACCACTGTCCATCTTGAAAGTGTTTTTTTTTTTAATTGTCACATATTAATAATATATAATAATGGGTGTCATAGCATTTTATTTTTTATAGATTTATTTTTGTGTGTCTTTGTGCATGTATGTGCACATTCATACATGTGCTCTTGGAGATTAGAATTGAGTGTCAGGTTTCCCCTAAAGCTGAAGGTATAGGTGGTTATGCGCCTCTGGGTGTGGGTGCTGTAAGAGGCCATCAGAAAGAAACTCTATTAACTGCTTATCTTCATTCTGGCCCAGTCACCATGACATCTTCTTATGTGAACATAATGTTTTGATCATCTTTACCCTTTACTTTGTTGTTACCTGGCTTCTAGGAGCATGGCTGCACTACTGGAGAAAATGTCTTTCCTTCCCCCACTGACTGCTTTCTCTCTCTCTCTCTCTCTCTCTCTCTCTCTCTCTCTCTCTCTCTCTCCCCCTCCCTCCCCCTCCCTCCCTCCCCCTTTTGTTTTTTTTTTAATAATTTATTTTTTATTTCTTCAAGTTACATCTCAATCACAATCCCCTCTCTACTCCCCCCTCCAGTCCCACCCTACTTACCACCTTCTTCCCCCTCAATCCCCCATCCTCTACCCTTTTTTTTTTGTTTGTTTGTTTAAGGTATATCTCTCCCCCCCCTTTGATTTTTTAGACACAGGGTTTGTCTGTGTAGCCCTGGCTGTCCTGGACTCACTTTGTAGACCAGGCTGGCCTTGAACTCGCAGAGATCCGCCTGCCTTTGCCTCCCAAGTGCTGGGATTAAAGGCGTGCGCCACCATGCCCAGCAATTACAGACAGCTGTGAACTGCCATGTGGGTGCTTGGATTTGAATGAACCTGAGTCCTTTGGAAGAACAGCCAGTGCTCTTAACTGCTGAGCCATTTCTCCAGCCCCCCTTTTAATTTTTTTAAAAATTTTGTGAATTTCACATCTTACACCCTGTTCCTTCTCACCTCCCACTGAAACCAAACTTTTTAAATTATTCAATAATTATTTATTTATTAGTAACTATTCACTTATAACAAATACACTTACTTAACCACTAATCCTACAAATGCCTGTAACCCCTATGACCTAATCACTAAACCTATTGATAACTATTACAACTATTTTCCTAACCTTTTAGAAGGATACAGTCTCTGGGGCAGGTCCTCAGTCCTCAGGAACACAGTCTCTGGGGTAGACCTTTTACTGCACTTAGCAGTCTTTCTTCTGGAATATCTCAGACATAGATCCCTCAGGGTAAATTGGCTATGGCAGCTTCTCCTTAAATAAGGCTTGAGGCTTTCTTCTCTCTGGGAGACCTCAGCCATCTGTAGGCCAACTTACTTCCTTTGTATCAGCAACTCTGCCGCTCTGGCCACAGTTCCGTTCAGGCCACTGTTCAGACAGGTCAAACCCCTCTAGGCAAAAGCTGAGCCACAGGGTTTAGTCCTTGGCCTTTTGCTGTCTTGCTGAGGCTTTATCTGCTCACCAGCTTCTTTCTGCCCTAGGGAGATCTGGCCATCAGTCCACCAGCACTTTCTCCATCAGAAGATACAAACTACTCTTTGTCCTTTCTAGCATGCGGACTCGCTAGCATCGGAGCTCTCTAGCATGGAGCCCCTAGCACGCCCTCTCCCGGGCTCATCCACTTGTCCTTAAATAGGATCGCTCCTTGTTCCACCTGCTTCAGCTAATTTGGGCTCCGCCCACTTAGCAGCTGAAAACAATGCCAGGCCATAAAGTCTTTCCTTGTTTCACCTGGCTTCAACCTTGTTTTTAGTCCATAGGCTCCTCTCGTTTCACGTGACTTTCATGTGACTTCATCCTTGTTTTTAGTCCACAAGCTGATAAACTAATTGCTCACACCCAAGTTGATCTTCATGCCCCAAATTAAGAGACTATCAGAAACCCCTAGATATTTACTAAATCTCATTTATATTAATCTGTCTTCCTACATCCCAACTTCCCCCAGACCCACCCTCCACCTTTGAAATCTCTCCCAACATAAAAACAAAATCTCATTGTGGAAGTTGTAGTGTGTCTCAGTGTGTCCCACAATATTCCCTTTTGTCCACACTTTTTTGCTTGCAAATGTATGAGGCCTCTTGCTTCTGCTACTTTGTCAGTACTGGAACCTCATTGGGACTCCCCTCAGATATCCTATTATTGTCCTGTGTCATGGAGATCCTGTAGTTTTGGGTCTGTGAAACTGACCTCTTCATGCACTCCAGCAGTTCATCCATGGGGTATATGTTGGGGTGGCCGTACTCAAAGCTCTGGTTCTGGGCCAGATCCAGGGCCAGCTCTTCTGTGCTGTCTGGGTAAGATACAGGCCTGCTCTCCCGAGTGCTGCAGCGTGTCAGGGGCAGGGACGGCTCCCCTGCATTTGTGACCCCATCGGGGCCAGATGTCTTGTCTGCCACTGGTGGTGAGGGCAGAAGGAAGGGAAAGGGATCTCCCCCTCACCCACACTCTTGGGGCTGGCTCACTCTCAACCCCCACATCCAGGGCCAGGCAGGGTTCTTCTAGACCCTGGCTTGCTTCCTGTCCTGGGAACCTATCTAGTGTTTGCCTGGGGCTGGACTAGTGTTCATCACAGGCTAGCTCCCTGTCCAGGCCCCATGGTGCCCAACTGGTATTTATTTCTGGCTTGCTTTCTTCCAGGAATGTTAGGCTACTGTTCATTCAGATGTTCATAGGTCAGAACACGGAATGTTGACATAGCCTGTCTGTGCTACCTACTGATATACATGTGGCACAGTGGCCACATCTGTAATGTCTCTCGAGGCAGGCCTAAATGCATATAAATTACAGAGCTGGGATGGGAGAAGGGAGCAGGCCTGCTTTGCAATGTTCTGGCTAGTTCTGATTTTAAGAGTGGGGCATATATTGTGTCAGTTTTGGTTTTGTTACTTTTTTTTAATCAATGGAAGGAAATGAGCACACATAATCTACTTCTTAAAAGTTTTAACATTGGGAAAAATGACAGCTGATCCTTTCTTGGCGGCTTTAAACACCCTTTTCTAACATTTTCCCGGGACAGCTTCAGCTCTCTGCACTTACCTTTATGTTGCCTTTGGTTTTTTGTTTTGTTTTTTTTTTTTAAGTGTTCTTTTAGTATGGCGTTTCCAACAGCTATTATTTTTAATTGTTTTAGTAATTTTATAATAATATCTGTATTGTAAAATACACACCAACCCCAATTTTTTTCTGCTTGTGTTGTTGGTAGAAGTAAGAAAAATTAAAAATTAAAATTAAAAATTATAAAATTAAAATTAAAAAAATAAAATCCTTCAGAAAGCTTAATTCACATTAATTTGTCATTGATGGTTGGATATGGCTTACTTTCTAACTAGCATGGTGGACCCAGAGACTCCTGCTAATGCAGTGGACAGGTGCCTTTTTCTTACTGAGTATTATTTCCCCTTGAGTTACTCTCTGAAGTGGGTTTGCTGATTTGACCTTTGGGGTTAGCAAGAGGGTGAGCTCTGGCCCAGTGTTCAGGACCTGTGCAGACTCTAGAGTATGGGAGCCCTGACCCAGACACAGATGTCAGGGCTCTGTTGTGCTGCGGGCATGGGCTACGTTGGATTTTTCTTGTTTTCACAAGAGTGATTTTAGAGATGGGCTCTGAGTCTCTTGGGAGCTGGCTCTTTCATGGAGAGCTCTGTAGTCACAGTAGTAAAAAACGACAAGGCGATCTTGTGCTCCGCCGGGTAGATTTCTCCAGAGCTCCACACACCACCTTGCTGCTCTCATACTGTCTCACTCCACTTCTCTGCTCATTGTCCCTAGCTGTGGGCTGAGCTTTGCAGCTTTCTTGGGGCCGACCTCAGGCTCTTGAGACCCGTTTACCCCTCATCACCCCACCATACTACTGCTACCACACTTACTTTAATTGGCAGTCCACATTACCACTGGCCAGGTTGAAGGCCCCTGCTGATGGTCTCCTGACCAGTTTGTCCCCACTTGACTTTCCATTGTGTCCCTTCTGCTAGGGGACCCCTCCTTGTCATTTCCCTTTTCAGAGCCTCTATGCCTCACTCTGCAGTGGCACTGTCGAGGGAAGGACGGACTAAGCTGTGTGTGTGCACTCACATTTTTAGAGGATGACGATCAGGTGAGATTAATTTTAAGAGTACATTGTATTTTATCTCATACACCCAAATACTGCAGTACAATGTAAAAACAAGGAATAAGGTCATTGACAAATCTTTTTTCCATACTACAAGTGCAGAATCCAGTGTGCATTTTGTATTTACAACACATCTGCCTTGAGGCCAGCAACATGGAAAGGACAGACTAGGCTCTCAGGACCACAGCCTGGCTCCATCCTAGGACCCACAGCCCTGTGTCTCAGTTCATGATTGTGTTGCAGGTGCTCCAGCCTTTTCCATTCCCCAACTGCTCTGTGGAAACCTTGGCCTTTTTGCTCTTGCCTGCCCTGGCGCACCTTCTGTGCAGTACTAAGTCTTACATGGTAGGGTTTGCTGGGTGTCTTTTCAAAATGCTTATCTAGACGACAGTTTGCTCCCATGAGAGCTCAGAACCAACAGAGATCCTGCCACCTAACACTGGCTTCTAACAGGAAGCTATTTTTCCAGCAGATATTTTTTGAAATAAAAATGTAACTTTTTTTTTAATAGAGGATGGGCTGTGTAAAAATTTTATTTTATTTATTTGGTTTGGTTTGGTTTTTCGAGACAGGGCTTCTCTGTGTAACAGCCCTGGCTGTCCTGTTCTTGCTTAGTAGACAGGCTGGCCTTGAACTCACAGAGATCCGCCTGGCTCTGCCTCACAAGTGCTGGGATTAAAGGTGTGGGCCAGCATGCCCAGCTTGATTTGTTTTTGAGACAGTCTTGCCATGTATTCATACCTGGCCTGGTACTCCCTATGTAGCTTAGCCACCGTGCCCACATTCTGTCTGTGTAAATGTGCTCGTATTTACTGAATTTGAAAGCTAGGCACAGGCACTTTCCACTCTCTTTGTCTTTGTTATACTCACGCTAGTGATAACTTTGGGGTTAAGTGACTCTGGTCAAGGGTGGCAGTCCCACTTGGCTGTGGCATCTGCGCCAGGCTGTCTGTTGCAGGAAAGCTTTACTAGTGGCTATGGCAGGCTAGTCTTCAGGCCAGTCCACGTTTGCCTGGAACAGAAGGCAGCTACCCACTTAGGAGCCACTCTCAGCACAGTGCTGCTGAGCGCCTACATCTGTCCCCCTAAGCTCTTCTCATGTCCTCTTGGAGATTGAACTTGCTAGGGTAGCCCATTCCCAGCACTTTGTTTTCCCTTCCTAGATAATTTTTTCTGCACAGTGTTTATATCATCACACCACATGTACCGTGTGGAAAGGACGGCAGTTTTAATTGATACTGTATGAATGTCTGAGGTATGAGGCGCATTCAGTGCTGAGTGAGTGTACGAATGATGCCGCTTCACATGTTTGACCTCTGAACTTCTTTTTCTTCCTGGGCCGTACCTTTTGATAGGGAGAATAGGTTCTGGTTATCGCCTCCATGGGAGGGAATTAGGCTGTACCTCAAGAGGCTTGCAAAGCTTACGTGCTGTTGACCTGTATGTTTGCTGCTCATACTTGGGAAACTGCCCTGAACTCTGCATCAGTACTGAGCAGTAGGGAGCTTCCAGCATCACCTGTCTGTCCATTTGATTGAGAACTTTGCAGTTTCAGAGAATTTCTGAAATTACAGGTTGCATCATTGAATGGGAAAGCAGAGGTGAGAGTTGATATATTTGTGCTGGACCTGGCAGTTATGCAGGCAGACATTCTGAGCTAATCTGAGTGACTGGGAGGCAGCAGGTTCTGAGTACAGGAGAGGAGTCCACGTGAGGCCTTGTGCTGTGGTCCTGCTCCTGAGTTAGGAGTGCCCTGTCTGCTGAAGGGATAGGAGCATTGGAGAGTGGGGGAAAGTCTTTTGCCGTGCCACCACACCCTCCATCCCCAGGGCCAGAGGGGAACAGTGAGGCCAGTATACTGTGGTGCAGGTTTTCTGTCGGTTACACCTACTAGTTGGCTTAGGGCGGGTGTGGTGCACATTCTTCGTGAGTTAGCCGCTCTGCAGTGCTCCTGGTTGTCATGGTGGGGCCCCCTGAAGGTGCTGTTGCTCCTCTCTGTGTCTCCATAACAAAGCAGCACTTTCTTTCTTACTATGATTACGTGTTTTGAGTTCCAGTGGAATTTTTCTGTTGTACTTTACTTTTTAGGCTGTAGGTAAAAATTTACTCCTGATCACACTGCTGGAAGCTTTTATGACCTTAAAATTTTCCACATGTGATGAAGCAATAGTGATTGGTGGAAACTGAACCAGGGTCAAGCCAGCAGCCTGGCTCCGACCCTGAGTCACCTGACAAAGCCCTTGCGGGGATCATAGACACCCTGAGAACATGCCCACCTGGCAGTCATGTCCTTGGCTCAGAGTGAGTGCTGGGCAGCCTGACCTAATCTACACCCTCCTCAACAGTGAGCCTTCAAGCTCCCATAGAGGCTGGATGTCTCTTCATTTCTGCATCCTCCTAGCACACTCTTTTCCCAAAGGCTATGACCTAGCCGTGAAGTTACCTTACCCCTTAGCATTGGTAGGCAGGTCATCAAGCAGGAAATGAGAGTCAGGAAATGAAAAACGATGAAGTGTCCCCAGGGGCAGTACTTACTGGTCTACGATGCCAGTCGTGCTGTTCTGTCCCAGTAAGCAGTGTAGTTGATGCTCTTTTGCCCAAACCCAAGAACTGAACTCCAGGCCTCTCTGCTGTGGGACATGTAGGCTCACTCCCATGTTTCCCTGTCAGTAATTTGTTAGCAGTTCATTTCTTCCGAGGTCTTATTTTTATGCAGCAAACTTGCATTTCTTTTCTGTTGTGTCCTTTATTATTGTTATTACTGTTGTTGCTGCTAGTACTGTATATGAAACCCAGATCCTCAGGCATATTGCACCCCCCATCCATTCTTTTAAAAATCACATTATTTCATTTCCATAATTTTCTGTAAAAGAAATGCACATTGCTGATACATGGTCAGCAAACCAATCGGGCAGATGGCTGTAGCTCAAGTCCGCAGCAGTGTTGCCCTGATTGCTCCCTGAGGTTCATGCTGGGGAACCTCAGCCAGTTAGGTAAAATGGTAGTGCTTAAGCCCTTGGGGCTGTCCCAGTTGACGAGTGCAGGTGGAACAGAGCATATTTGGCAGATGGAGTTCCGAGGCAGAGTTGGGAACTTGTGGTGATCTGATCTCTAGTAATATAATTTTGAGAATACATCCTGTGGAGGGTGTGTGCCCTGACGAGTCCCATAGTGGGGTCTGCACAGAGGCGGGTCTCGCCCCCTCTGTCTGAGTGGCAATCATGTGCTGGCTTTTAAAGACTGGCACAAGCAGTTAAAGGGGCAGCTAGGTCAGTGGGCAGAGATGAGCCCGGAACAGAATGACAGAGCTGGAGCTGGGACTCGGAGCTGACCTCCACCTGTTCAGAGAGATTTTGAGGAGATGTGGGTTAAGATACTCAGAGGCCAGTGTTTGACGTGAGTGAAACGACAGGCAGTCCAGGCCTGCATCCTGCCCGCCCAGGAAGTATGTTTTCAAGTCTCGTGTTCTGCTGGTCACAGGCTGCAGATGACTCCCCTGGAGCAGCCACAGAAAGGGGCAGTGTATTCAGCCCGTGGCCTGCAGTGACAAAGGCAAAGAAAGCTCTGAGGCCTGAACCTTGACCCGTGAGTCCTCATAGAGAGGAAGCTGCTGTAGCTGCAGCCAGACACTGAGCTGCTCCTGAAGTAAGGGGCCAAGGCTATCTCACACCATTGTGCCCAGGACCTGGTACCTGCCACAGAGTAGACTCGTGGCAGATGTTTATCGAATGACTGACAGTGGCCCGACACCCAAGTGCAATTCTAGAACGGGGCCACATGCTCTGCGCCGGCCTGGCTGACCCAGGATAAATGTGGAGTGCCTGGATGGACTCTTCTTGCCGAGAAGCAGACACGTGTTTTCTGGAAAAGTAGACCTTAACTTCTCCATTGTGATAACTTGTTCTCCTTTGTCTTCACAGAGACTAATAGACAAGTCACGTGTAACCTGTGTCAAATGGGTTCCTGATTCCGAAAGCCTTTTCCTAGTAGCCCATTCAAGTGGGAGCATGTACTTATATAATGTGGAACACACTTGTGGCACCACAGCCCCCCACTACCAGCTCCTGAAGCAGGGAGAGAGCTTTGCCGTGCACACTTGCAAGAGCAAATCCTCAAGGAACCCTCTCCTTAAGTGGACAGTGGGCGAGGGGGCCCTCAACGAGTTTGCCTTCTCCCCAGATGGCAAGTTCTTAGCATGTGTGAGCCAGGACGGGTTTCTGCGTGTGTTCAACTTTGACTCAGTGGAGCTGCACGGTACAATGAAAAGCTACTTTGGGGGCTTGCTTTGTGTGTGCTGGAGCCCAGATGGCAAGTACATTGTGACAGGTGGAGAGGACGACTTGGTGACAGTCTGGTCCTTTCTAGACTGCCGAGTAATAGCCAGAGGCCATGGGCACAAATCCTGGGTCAGTGTTGTAGCATTTGATCCCTATACTACTAGCGTAGAAGAAAGTGACCCTATGGAGTTTAGTGGCAGTGACGAGGACTTCCAGGACCTACTTCATTTTGGTAGAGATCGAGCGAACAGTACACAGTCTAGGCTCTCCAAAAGGAACTCCACAGACAGCCGCCCTGTAAGTGTCACGTATCGGTTTGGTTCAGTGGGCCAGGATACACAGCTGTGTTTATGGGACCTTACGGAAGACATCCTTTTCCCTCACCAACCCCTCTCAAGAGCAAGGACACATACAAATGTTATGAATGCCACAAGTCCGCCTGCCGGAAGCAATGGAAACAGTGTCACTACACCTGGAAACTCTGTGCTCCCTCCATTGCCAAGGTCCAACAGCCTGCCACATTCAGCAGTCTCCAATGCTGGCAGCAAAAGCAGCGTCACGGACGGGGCCATCGCCTCTGGGGTCAGCAAGTTTGCAACTCTCTCGCTGCACGACCGGAAGGAGAGACACCATGAGAAGGACCATAAACGAAATCATAGTATGGGACACATTTCCAGTAAGAGCAGTGACAAACTGAATGTAGTTACTAAAGCCAGAACGGACCCAGCTAAAACTCTGGGGACATCCCTGTGTCCTCGGATGGAAGATGTTCCCTTGTTAGAGCCACTGGTCTGTAAAAAGATAGCTCATGAGAGACTGACTGTGTTGGTTTTTCTTGAAGACTGTATAGTCACTGCTTGTCAGGAGGGATTTATTTGCACATGGGCAAGGCCTGGTAAAGTGGTAAGTTTTAATCCTTAATGCTGCACCAGATCTAGAACTTAACTAGGTAGAGATTTTTTTCTTGTGGGAGGGGTGGGATGTACAATGAATGTGAATGACACTTCTTAATGTAAATTGAAATGCATCAGAGCCATAGCTTTGGATACTGCATGCCATGTAATTCTGAATCATTTGATAATTCACCTTAGAACATTTAAAAATATATAATCAGACTAATTGCCAGCCAAGTCAGTCATCCCTCTGGGTATATAGAGTCCCAAAGTTAGCATTCCTGTATCAGACTATTTCAGTTTTATGGAAACCATGACAGTGTGGGGGAAATAATGACATTAAAATGCTACAGTCAGAATCTCTGCTTTAACTGGGATATTTTTGCATAACGACTCAGCTAGATTGTACACCTGATCAATGTATGTTCAGTACAGATAGTCATTAATTATTACTTATAGTCCAGCTTTTTATCTTAAATCATAAAACACTTAGGACTCTATGAAATTTAACTTAGGAACAAAGCGTTCATCAGGGTTGATTGATATTATTTTTACATTGTCTGGCAATCCACAGAAAGAGAAGAGCCTTAATTTTTAAAACCCATTTTAGTCATTTTATGACAATAAAAATTGTTTAATAAACATCTTTTTTCAAAGAAGCAGTTTGTAGAAGTCTGATTGAAGTTGTGCACTAAAGTCCCCACATGTTCCAGAGCCTGGGCAGTTAAGATGCTCTGTGGCCAAGAACGCCAGCTGCGGCTTTCAGAAAGGCCTCGTGCCACATCAGCTAAGACTTAGGTGTTAGATGCACATAGCTTGTGGTTTCCTTCCCAATAGGGAAGGAGGTCTGTTTTGGTGTGTGTGTGTGTGTGTGTGTGTGAGAGAGAGAGAGAGAGAGAGACAGGAAAGGAGGCTCTGTCTGTTTTGG
>CAJQZJ010001511.1:16920348-16952186 GCA_907164525.1 Lophiomys imhausi
GGGCAGTGTGCCCGTTTCCCCTCCGGGGCAGTGTGCCCGTTTCCCCTTCAGTGCAGTGTGCCTGTTTCCCCTCCCAAACAGTCTTTACACTGAAGCATAGGCTAATGGTGACAGGCTGGGATGTAGCTCAGTGGACTCAACTACATCCCCCGAGAAGGGTAAATTTTACTGCCTTTCTTCACTGCTACTGGATCTCAGAGCCCTAGCTGGTCTCAGGTTTCCTGTGTGGCTGAAGATGACCTTAAACTCTTGATCCTCCTGCCTCCACCTCTCAAGTGCCGGGATTATTGACCTGTACTGCCACACCCAGCCTCACATTTCGTTTTGTATGTCATCCCCACTTCCAATGCCTCTGCTGCTTGTTATTCAAACCCACGTGTCTAAGAAGTAAACAAATGTTGGGGTCACTTCTCTGATGTCTGGTAACAAAGCTATGTAGTCTTCCTCTGGGTGCTGCTGAGTAGGCTCTGACCTGACCCAGTCTGACCCTGCTGAGGCCCTTCCCTGTTATATACATTTTTCAGTTTCTGGCCTGGGGTGGCTTCACATACTCTTCTAGGGATGTGAAACACCTGAAGACGATGTATCCCTGCCAGCCCAGGAACCCAGCAGGCCAGTGTACTCAGGAGCTTGTGACCACAGGGCCAGGGAACTGGAGGCCAGGTCCATTTGGTCCTCCTTTCACCTTCCCGCTCCATGGCCAGGATTGACATTGCAGAATTAAACCCCCACTGACCAGAACCCAGTTCCCTGACAAATATTTGACTGAGAATTGCAGAAGTTGGAAGTAAGCTAATCTGTTGGTTCAAGAAGACTTGTTTGTTCACCATGGCTCAGTGGCCAGGACAGTGCACATGTTAGAGATTAGAGACTGGTTCTCCTTGGCTCCTGCTCACCACCACAATTAGGGCCTTGAGCATGTGCTGATTTGGGGCTGGGAGTTGTGGTGGTCTGCAGTCCACAGATGAGGGGGGGCCTAACAAGACAGATTAGATGAAAGCAGCGTGTATACTGTCACTGGGACTTAGAAGCCTGGAGTCCTGGCTGCCTTTATCCACAGAATTACAAGGAAAAGGGTTGCAGAGGCCACCAGGGTGGGAATATTCAACAGGGGAGAGACATGGGATTCTCAGACATACTCTTGTTGAGTCCCCTGGCAATTATGAGTCACTTGGCCACTTAATACCAAATATGGGGCCTGTCCAAGTAGAAATGCGCTACATTACATCAGTGTACCTCAAAGGTTGCCTTCTTAAAAAAAAAACAGTTTTAATTTTGATTATATATTCAGTTAAAGTTGATTTCACCTGGTTTTTATTTATTTTTTTTATTTTATTTATTTTATTATTTTTTGTTTGTTTGTTTTTTCGAGACAGGGTTTCTCTATGTAGCCCTGGCTGTCCTGGACTCACTTTTGTAGACCAGGCTGGCCTCGAACTCACAAAGATCCACCTGCCTCTGCCTCCCGAGTGCTGGGATTAAAGGCGTGCGCCACCACCGCCCGGCCTTTTCACCTGGTTTTTAAATCATTATTGTTTTAAAATTGTGCTGGCCCTACTCTTCCATTGGCTGGCAATACCCGTAGTGACAGGACAGGCCACCTCTGGTCGACCCCGGTTGGGTGGGCCAGGGCTGTTGTATCCTGCACCTGTTTGCACCTGCCCTCCCTCACTGACTTGGTGGGTTTGCAGAGGGTGTGTGGGGTGTGGCTCTTTGCTTCATTGTCTGAATGGGTCAGGGGATAAGAGCTCCTACAGATGCAGAGAGGCCAGTTGCCGTTTCCATGTGTTCTGGCCTCTTGATTTTGTCTAGACTAATAAATAGATGTTAGCTCTGAGGTAAGAAACTACAGGCCAAATGGCTTGCAGTGGGCCAGCTGCTTCCTAGCTCCCTCCAGCAAGGTGTGGGGTAGAGCTCACGGCCCATTTACAACTTGTCAGCCCTCATTTCTGCACTGAATGTCTTTGAAAATGTAGCAGTTTACTTAGCATTAAGCTTTGTCATTTGTAAATAATACTCAAGAAGTAAATAATTCTTCAGGACAGCTAAAGGATATTTGATTCCATGGAACCCAGTTCTTAGTCCTAATGCTGCACCACTGTAATCTTCAAGTTCCTAAAAAATGAGCAACCAAACTCCAGTGTTTGTGCTGAGGAGTGAGTGAGTGCCCTGGCTCTGAGGGCCGCCTCGAGGCCACTGGGAGCTCAGACTCCCCACAGGACAAGTGTTCCCTGGTCTTGCTAGTAGTAGCCAGTGTGGGTAGGTAGCTCCTTGTCCCCTCATCCATCGCAGTTGCAGGAATCAGCACCCAGGGCCAGGTCCCCTTTGCTGCACCTGCAGGGCCTATTCCCTGGAGGTCACCTAAAGCTTGGGTGTGCCTCAGTGCCCTCAACAAGAAAGCCTGCATACCCCAGTAGGAAATGCCTTTTAGAAAGTACCACTAGACTGTCCTTGGAAGACCACCTCGCTCTGAGGGCCTGCTCTGAAACTGACCAGCTTGAGGTGGAGCTGGTGACCCTGTCCACAGCTAGTGTCTGAGCCACATCCTCTCCTAAGGCTCCAAAGGTCCTCGGTGAACACCGCCACCTTCCTTCTGGCAGGTGCTGAGACAAAATCTCACTCAAGGCACGGTACAGTGCTCTGAGAGGAATCAGCTAAGTGGACCGGGGAGTGTGTTAAAGCCTGGCTTCCAGCCCTCGGAAAGGCATGTGAGCCTGGGAAGATGCTGGCGAAGGGTGAGCGCGGGGCTGGCTGTGCTGCCCCGTCTTACTGGATTAATGTAAACTGCTTTGTTTGCAGGGCTTGTTGTCATCCCCAAACCAGGCCAGTTCTCCAGGTGGGACTGTAGTGTAGCCACTGCACTGCTGCTCCCAGGCTCCCTGGCACGCGTGGACTTGAGGAGTGACAGACGACAACGGAGCCATAAGCTGCGCTGGAGCCACCTGCAGGCGGCAGGCAGCAGCGGCCTGCAGGGCTGTGTGGAGCTGATAACCCAAAGAGTTGTTTCCATTTTTAAGTTAGTCTGTTGGGACTACAGTAAAAGATAAGAAATGGAGTTTTCTTGCTTTTTACTCTAAAATTCAATGTAACTAAATCCCATATATTATAATATATATATAATACACACACATACATATATATATATATATACACACACACATACACATAGTGTAAAGCAAAATGTTTCTTGGACAAGAAGCCTTCAATTCAGCTGTTATAAATAGCACTTGACTCTGGTTTTGCACTGATCTGCTCTGTACAGTAGGTGGTCATTAGACCGCCTGGGATGCACTCATGAAGACAATTGTCACCTTTCTTCTGACGTCAATATGTAATTCAGGAAGGCAGATGCTGCAATCATAGGTTTAAAAAGTTGTTTGCACTTAAAATAGTTAATAGAAAATGCTAATAGAAAATGACTTTGAATAAGGGGGTAGTGGACTCCTAGCCTCCACAATATGGAGATGCCCTTTTTATCTGTTAACATTTATTTTAATACTGCTGTTCCAATGCAATCAAGTCTGTATTATGTGTGTAAATAATGTAATTCTGAAGTGGGGAAAATAGTTACTTCCCTAGTAATTTTCATAATTTAAGAGTGATATTTCTAATTCACAAAAACATTAATATTAAATTTATCTTGAATATACTATGTTTATTCTTTTTTTAACTTTTGTGTGACTTTATTGGTTTTGCCCTCATTCATTGGTTGGTATGGAATTCATTCTTTGTATATCACATTCCTTGATCACTTACTGTCAGCGCAGCGTAAGGCTGACTGTTAGAAACATGTCTTAGTTGAGAATTCTTGGCTCTGGGCCAGTCCTCACAGTCCAACACACGTGGGAGCTGCCCAGGCATGGAGATTGTGGTGTAGGCCCATGGCCTTTTCCTTATGGTGTAGGGTCCACCTGCTGTCTTGAAAGCTGGGACCACATACTGAAGTTTCCACAGCTTCAGAGCAGCAGCAGGGTGACTGAAGTAGCTCAGACATCATGTGGGGCTTCTGGAAGGTTGACATGACATCAGCAGGTGTGCATTTTTTTTTCTTTGTGCTCGGGTTGAATTCCTCGTCCACCTGTAGTAGCTGGTGCAGGTGATACTTAAGAGACAAGCCCAGGTTTCCAAGCTGGAGGATCTTTCTCCACTTTTAGAGAATCCTACACAGCTGAGCCCTTGAAAACTTTATATGGTGAGACTAAGCCACTAGGTATCTGAAACATTTCTCCAAATGATCCCATTAAACTGGAGGCATGTGGAATGAGTGTGGGGCATTTGCTAGGTTGGCTGACGTTTTAGCAGCTCTGACTGGAGTGGGATGATGCCACTGCACAGCTTACACACAATGCAAGCCCAAGCTTGTCTTCATTTACCTGAGGTTCCTCACTCCCAGGCTTGCTGCTTCTGCTGCCTGCACGTCTAGATTTACCTTAGCCTTGGAACAGAGGTGCAACATAGGATGCTAAGACTCGCATTTTCTTCTTCCCTATTTTGTTTTGTTGTATTCTGTTTTGATGGGCCCAGCTAGCCTGGAACTCACAGTGTAGCTTAGAGTACCTCAGACTGGAAGCAGTCTCCTCTATCAGCCTTCCAAGTCCCAAGTTCATGGATTACAGGCATATACTACTGTGCCTTGTTGAGACTCAGTGTAAGTACCACCACACTATGCATATAGAAGTTACAGGGCACTTGAGGGAGTCATTTCTTTCCTTCTACCATGTGGGTTCTGGTGATCAACCTCAGGTCATGAGGGTTGGTGGTAGTGAGCCATCACTGTGTAAGTAAGACAATTTGTAAATCATAAACTCTGATCATATTGGAAGAAACTGTCGGCACATTTGAGACAGTGTGGTGTTCCTGTCATCTTAGAGGCCTGATTACACAGAAAAACTCAGCCCTTTGAGTTCAAAACACCCACAAGAAACTGATTAGCAACTGCCCTTGAAAACCAAGCCAGCAGCCTGGAATCTCCCAAAACAGCTCTGCTCTAGCTCCTCCCATCTGCAGGAAGTGACAGGTGGGAAGCAAGTTACCCAGGGCAGCAAGTACTTGTGTGTAAGTTGAAGCACCATTTGAAGAGATACTCCAGTTGTACCCCACAGCTCTCACCACCACTCTGGGCCCTTGGTCCTTTCCCTGCCTCAGCCTAGCCTGTGTCACCCATCTTCATTTGACCAGCCATGTCTCAGGTTACCTTGGGTAACTGTGCCACTAACAAAACTTTTGGGTTCTGTTCCTAAGATTAGTCCCTAGCCACACGGTCTAAGACGCCTTCAAAATGGCTCTATAGCTGTCCCACCACCACGGACACAGTGTACAGCAGGTCCTGGAGTGCTAGTGCCCACTGAATGAGACTTGTAAACCAATAGCAGAGGGAGACAGCTCCTCCTGCTCAGATGCTCTTCTCACGCCAGGACATGCCCACCAGAGCCTGGCTTTGCCCATTGAGCCCATAGCCAGTATTGAACCTGCCTGTGCCAGGCACCCATATCCACAATGCTCCATGCCCACACTGCCCTCTGCTGTCTCACGCTTCCCTACAGCACCACTGCCCCTACTCACCCACCTGTCTGATGGCCTGAAGCTTGGCTCCCTAGAGTTCTGAAGGAAGGAGGATCGGAAATTGGAGACTCAACACTTCCCTGGTAAATTTCACTTTTTAAATGGTGTAAATTTGAAAAGATAAAAAAGGATTACTCAATTCCTCTGTTCCACAGGACTGAGCAGAGGTTGGGCTACTGCTAAAAGACTGCTTACCCAGAGTGCGTGGGGCCTTGGACTCCACCCCTAACACAACAAAAGCAAAAACAAAAGCTAAGAGGTGTAGGAGGATCCTGAAGTCCAGCTGTCTGACCAGTGCTTTTGCCCTGAGTCCACTCAGTACCACTCTTTTGCAGTGTTTCCATCCCTCCCCTGCAGTGAAACAGGGTTTGAGTGTGTGTGCACCCATGTTCATGTGCACAAGCCCAAGGAGGACACCCAGTGTGTCATTTACTGTTCTCTGCACCATTATTTCCTCTGAGATAGAGTCTCTCACTAAACCTGGAGCTTGCTGGTAATCGTCGTGCACTGGTGGCAAGGAAAGCCCCAGAGACCCTCCTGTCTTTGTCCCACCCTGCACTGTAGCCTGCACCAGTGCTGGGGTTACAGATGTGTAACAGTGACCAGCTTCTCACGTGGACGCTATGGATCTGAATTCAGGCCCTCTTCTCGAGCAGCAAACATCTTACCTGCTCCTCATCTGCCCAGCCCCAGTCTTCTTCCAGAGTTGCACATCTCTAAAGGAGCCTGCGTACTGGCAAGCAAGACAATATGGCCACCACTCGAAGCTGGCACTCGAGGACACCTGTGGCCTGCCCTGCTGCAGGGATGTCAGCCCACCCATCTACAGCTCAGGAAATCTAACATAAAGGAGTAGCTCAAAACACATTTAAATGAACATTCTGATGTGATACTGCAATAATACATTATTTAGTGAAAATCAGTCCCCAATAGCCATGTGAGGTACCACAACCTTAACACCTGAAATACCTGCCAAACCTGTTGGGAAAACAGGTGTGATGTGCACAGCCGCCTCAACCAAGCCTCAGTCACTCATCACAGAGATTTTGGTCTATCTTTTGTTTTTTTTTTTTTTTGGTTTTGGTTTTTTGAGACAAGGTTTCTCTGAATATCTCTGGCTGTCCTGGACTCGCTTTGTAGACCAGGCTGGCCTTGAACTCACAAAGATCCGCCTGCCTCTGCCTCCTGAGTGCTGGGATTAAAGGCGTGCACCAGCACCGCCCGGCTCTTTTATTTGTTTTTTGAGGCAGAGATACTATGTAGCCCAGGCTGGGCTCTTCCTCCTCCACCTCCCCAGTGCTGGAAGTACAGGCATGAGCTACCATGCCCAGTCTTATCTGTTGATTCATATAAAGTCACCTCAAATCCTTACATTATGAAAATGAAATAAACCCTTGAATGAGGTGGTTTTACAAATATATTAAACTGGAACATTCAGTACAACTGCTTTGGGGTTGCAGACATACGAGGCTGCAGCCTGTTTGTACAGACAGGCTGCAGGGCAGCATGTCCTGGGCCACCATGCATTGTGAGGAGCACCAGCACACAGGGCATCCTCTGCCCATCCACTCTCAGCCGCAGAGGCCTAAGCCTGCCCATGGTGCCTGCCCTTGCTCTCCAAGAGGGTGACCAAGTAGCGTGCTGTTCAGTATTCACCCCCTTTCCTGTGGATCGTGGGCAGGTGACACTGTTTCAGGTGAGATTTGATGTCCTGCGTGTCTGTCTGGTGAAGAAGAACCATAGACACTGAGTGGAGGTCACAGCCAGGCCCTAGAGCAGCCCCACAGAAAAGCTAGAGACGTACTACCTTCTTGTTCACAGCAGCACACTTCAAGGGTCTCAACACAGGGACTCTTCCATTTGCTCCTGTGCCCAACACTGACTGCAGCGTTGGGCTCGAACAGGATGATAGTCTGCTCACTCCAGACAGCCTCAGTTTGGGCAGCTCCATCAAGCTGGCTGCTCCTTGTCTTCTGGCATGGCCCTCCTCTTGCCTCGGGGGCTGTTTCTTGAAACAGAACTCTGATCAGTTCCCCTTCAGGAATCAGGTCAAGCAAAGGAAGCTCTTTTGCCTGATCAAACTTCCTGGCTAGGGCCAGGGAGGAAACTATGGTGAACAGACACCCACGAGCAAGGTGGCAGCCTTCCAACACCACATAAACCAAGGCAGGCCTCCCATGAAGCCTCTTGTATTCTGCAGATCCTATCGAGCACTGGCCCTCAACACACAGCCTTACAGCCGAGCTCTGGCCAACTTGTGGTGAGATGATGGGAGAGAGGAGTTAAAGCACACTGCGCCAGGCCTGCCAATCATGGCCACTCTAGCTCGGGACTCTCAGCTCCTGTTGACCCAGCAGGCTTTTGTTCAGCTTCGGGGTAGGACCCATTTCAGCATTTGTTTGTTTGTTCATAGTCTCACTATGTACCCTGGCTGGCCTGAAACTCACCATATGGACCAAGATCTGCCTGCTTCTGCCTCCTGAGTCCTAGGATTAAAAGTGTGTCCCACCATGCCCAGTAGTTTTGGCATTTTTTTTAAGTATTGGAAAAAAAAAAGTCCTCCACATTTCTAGCATGTGAAGAAAATGTGGAACACATAGTTAGTGTGCAGCTCCCTGGAACAAGGCTGTGCTACCTTTGGTGCCCTCATCGAAGGTGTGGCTCATGCCACAGCCAGGAGACAGGCCCAACTTAGATGCACTTTGGGTGTGGGGTGCCATGCACACAACAGTTTGAGGGCAGAGGGTGGTGCAGCTGAGAGCAGTTTGGAGGCCACCTAGGAGGGAAAGCCATGGAGAAGAAAAGTCTAGGGAAAAGTAGGAGATGGTATTACACAAGTACACCTGCCTCCTGGCCTACAGGAGCAGCTCTCCATAGGACTGGACACAGCAGCAAAAACTCAGGCAGACACTGGGAGCAATGGAAGCAATATGATCAGTAAAGGTGGGAGGAGCAAGTAACTGGTGGGTGGCTTAAAAAAAAAAAAAAACAGCCGGGCGTAGTGGCGCACACCTTTAATCCCAGCACTAGGGAGGCAGAGGTAGGTGGATCTCTGTGAGTTCAAGGCCAACCTGGTCTACAAAGTGAGGCCAGGACAGCCAAGGATACACAGAGAAGCCCTGTCTCGAAAAACCTAAAAAAAAAAAAAAAAAACCAATGTACAGGCAGAATCTGAGTGCTGTCTCCAAGCTATGCAGGTGGCAGAACTGAGCAAATAGCTACCACATATCAGGATGCAACAGGGCAGGTGAAAAAAAAGGTGGAGAGACTGCACAGTGAAGCCGTCATCATATCTAGCTAAGAAGAATGCAAAACAATTCCTGCTGGCCAGGGTGGTGGTGCTGCTCTTGGGCTACCATGCTCACCAGCGGTGGCTACAGGCTACTGTGGCCTCTCAGGACCTCCTGCCAGGGTCATTCTCAGGATACACACGGGTGACCACAAAGGGCTGTGGTCCAGAACAGGCACCTGCACATGGCCATTAAACAGATACTCATGGGAGGGTCCCCTCTCTGGGCTTGCTCACATGTGATGTTAGCCATGGGTCTATTGCTAGTAAGGCAAAAGGGCCTGGGTAGCTAGATCCAGATCCCATAGGGCAATTAGAATATTCCTAACATGAGACCATAGTACATCATGTTCAGGCCTCAGATGACACAATGCCCTGTGGGGCAAGTATGTCACCACCCTCCACAAACTTGTGGTGGCCTCCTCAGACACAAGCTACCTGCAGACTTCCAGTCTCCACCCGGCTCACTGATTCCAGCCCATACCTGCTTTCTGCCCTCCTTTGAGAATGACCAGTTGTGACTGGGTGATTCTGGCACCATGGGGTACTTGGGGAAGAAACCTCTTCTGTGGTTGGCCACTGTCTGTGTCTCAGCTGCCCTACATGGGAGGAAAAAAATATGGCCACTTCTGCTAATGGCTCCAGAGCTTAGCTGCTTCCTTCATCTACAAATCTGCCATTAAGAGTAGCCATTCATGCTTTTTTTCTACATGAGCTCAAAGAGGCCTTTTCTTCCCTTCCTGTAACAATTCAACATTGTCTGGGCTGGGAGCAAAGGCTATCTTATCCATGCAAGTGTTTTACGTGGCCTTCCTAGGACCAGTCAAATTTGGGAGGGTGTAGATGTGTAAAGTTAGATGCCCTTGGTAAGCACCTGCCACCAAGCACTTAAAACATACTTGTAGACCTAAGTGGTATATGTGCCCCTTGAAAATCAGTGCTCTTATGTGGTCCATCCTGGAGTGTGTTAGGCTCTTCTGGGAGCTTACTTACTAGAGCCTTGCCCAAAGCAGCCACACAGCCCTCTTTTTCCAGGGCCGGAAAGCTGCTACCTCATTTGAGGAAGGACACAACACAGAGACAATCCCAAGGGGCAATGACCACTGTCAGGATAGAGCTGTTCCCAGGCTAATTTCTTGTCCCATGGGTCTCATAAACCAAGACTTCCCACCATCACTAGGCAATCTACCAGAAATCCTACCTCTGCACCTGGAAATAGGGGTGCTGAAGGGCTTGGTGAGCTGCGATTCTTTCATCAGGGTCATAAGCCACCATTGCATGAAGGAGGGAGAGGCATTGTGGGGACAAATTGGTTGTCAGTAGAGGTATTCCTGATCCCTTTTTAAAAGGAAAATCAAAACTCGTAGCTCTTGACCTGTATTGAAAGCCCAATGATAATAAATCATCATGCTATTATTAAAGTACTGTGGCCATCTCCCTGACTCTAAGGGACCCACACTGAAGGTAAGAGTCCACAGCCCTCACAGGGAGCAGGTCAGGCTGGTGTGGTGGTGCATGCCTATAGTCCTAGCACTTGCGATGTAGAGGGAAGAGTCAGGTGTGCAAGGCCAGCCTAGGCTGCATACAGTCTGAGGAACCCTGGGCTTTAGGAGGGGGACAGGATAAGAGAACATACAATTCCTGAGCTCCAAGAGAGGATTGTACTATGCCAGTAGCTCTGGCATCCCAGATCCCAGTCATCAGTGCAGGTTCAACTACGAGGTAAAACACACTGCTCTGAGCTAGTAGAGAGGGTAAACAAGGGGTGGATTTCTGCATTCCTGTTCAATTTCACTGTGAACTAAAACTACTCCAAAAAATAGTCTAGTAAACAGGGACATGTGTGATACAAATGTACAGACTCCTTTGCCTATAAAAGCAGAAACTTCACCTTCCTGTGTGACTAGAATTAAAGAAAAGGCTTCTCTACTGACCTTCCTTAGACCAAGGGCTTCTGGGAGATCTCTCCTAGCAAGTCCCCCACTTCTTGCACGCCTCAGCTTCATCTATCATCAAGCAAAACTACAATGGTGCTGCAAGGGCTGGGCACCCTTTTCATGCTCTGACTGCTGATTGGCAGCCCAGGAAGTCATCATGGACAGCCTTTCTGACCCATGCAACAGATCTCACCCAAGTAGACCCAAGTCCCATGTAAATGTTCTGGGGCTGAAACCCAACCTCAGGCCTTCCAGGAGACCACGAGAGCTTCTGTGATGAAGGATGAGTGCTGTCCTATGAGCCCCCAAAGAGATGACTGGCTCCCTTTTCACAACAGTAGCTCAAATGGGTGGGTGGCCTAGAAAATGTCACGGGGTCATGGAAACAGCTCTCTGCCCTACCCCCAGCCCTGCTGTAGGAAGACCAGGTCCAAGACAGTGTGAGTCCACCCCAGCCACCCAGGGGACATCATACTTACTGTTTGAACTTGGTGAGGGTCTTCTGACAAGGTGTGCCAATGACATCATGGATTTTTGAGATCTGGTCCAATTCATTCACACCAGGGAAGAGAGGCTGCAGGCTGCAAGGGCACAGGGGGCACTGTAGTGAGGCCAGGATGGGCTGCCTTCCAAGTAGGCCTCCCTCCACAGGCTCAGTCCACAGAAGCAAGCCTGCCTCACACTGCAGGCCTCGGGCTTGGACTTTGCTGTTCCTGCCTGGGCTTTCCCTATGGCCCCGCATCTATCTATCTATCTATCTATCTATCTATCTATCTATCTATCTATCTATCATCTATCTATCTATCTATCTATCTATCTATCTATCTATCTATCTTCCTTCCTTTCTTTCGGCATGTTTATAAACTTAAATTAATAATTTTTGGGGGAAAGAGGCTGGAGAGATGGCTAGGGCGGTTAAGAGCACTGATTGTTCTTCCAATGTCCCAGGTTCAAATCCTAGCACCCACATGACAGTTCACAGCTGTCTGTAATTGCCAGGTGTGGCGGCGCACTCCTTTAATCCCAGCATTTGGGAGGTAGAGGCAGGTGGATCTCTGTGAGTTCAAGGCCAGTCTGGTCTACAAACAGAGTCCAGGACAGTCAGGGATACAGAGAGAAACCCTGTCTCTAAAAACCAAAAAAAAAAAAATTATTATGTATATGTATGTTTTGCCTGAATATATGTGTGTACACCATGTGCCTGTCAGGTGCCCAGGGATGCCCAGAAAAGGACATCAGATCCCTTGGAATTAGAATTATGGATGGTTGTGAACCACCATGTGGGTGCTAGGAACCAAGCACAGATCCTTTGGGAGAGCAGCCCGTGCTCTCAACCTCTGAGCCATCTCTCCAGCCCCTACGTATTTCTTAAGAGGCAGAGCTCTCACACCTTAGCCCAACACCCCAGTTTCTCTACTGCAAAAGTTATAAGCCACACAGAGCCTCCTATCAGCCCAGACGAGTTTGGTTTAGCCCTCGTGTGACTGATGAACTGAGGGGAGCTGGTATGTGGGGGCACCCCACACCAGAGGAGTAGGATAGGCAGGAGGGGGGTAGAGGGTAGAAGGGTGGGACCAGGACGGGTAGAGGGAGGGGGCTGCGATGGAGATGTAACTTGAAGTAAAAAATAAACCTTAAAAAAATAAAACAAAAAGAAACAAACAAACAAATAAATAAAGAAGCCTTTCAGCTCAGAGCTGTTCTGATTAGGGGATATGAATAAAAAATTTAGACCTAAGCCGGGAATGTCTTTAATCCCAGAACTCCAGAGGTAGAGGCAGGCAGATCTCTGAGTTCAAGGCCAACTTGGTCTACAAAGCTAGCCAGGGCTACTCAGAGAAACCCTGTCTTGAAAAAATTTTTTTCAACTTATGTGAATAATCCCATTCTGTGTTCTATGCCACAACAAAAATTTAAAATACAACTCTGGCTGTAGGACTTATTAGCTTCATGACCAAAGGGGTGTTGTGACATTGTAAAACCGTAAGAACAGCTGTGAGGCAGAGGACAGTATGCCAAAGCCCAGCAAGTTTACCAATGGCTCATCTGAGGCTGTCTGGCATTCTGCTTCGATATCACTGGCTGCTATGGTCTTAACTGTGTGTCCTTTAATTCCCTCCCAAACTAACTCATGGATATTAGCAGATGACAAAGAGTTATCTATTGGCACTTATAGCCTCAGTTAAGTCACCACTGGGCTTTGCAAATGACATCACTAGTACACACACTAGTACCAAAGAAGGGATGAGGTGCACATCAATTACCATGCTGAAGAAAAGCCCAGGAAGTGGAAACCAAGCAGACGCCAGAATGACTGCAGAGCTTAAAGGAAGGGACTGGCAAGTGCCTCACCCAGCCTAACCGTGTAACCTGCCTGTGTTACCCTGAGGTACATCAGGCTCAGGTGCTGGTCTTGCTCTACCTGGCAATCTCGTAGAACACGCAGCCAGCACTCCACAGGTCCATCTTGTATGTGTAGAAGCCATCAGTGAGGAGACACTCCGGGGCCCGGTACCACCGGGTAGAGATGTACTCTGTGTAGGGCGGCTTGGAATAGACACTCCGGCATGACCCAAAGTCCCCAAGTTTCAGGACATCCTCCTGCAAGGGAGAGAATAGAGTTAGCTCTGTCTCAATCTATAGCCACTGTCACACAAAGCATTTCAAACGTTCGAAAATTCCAGCATCTAAGCAGCTTGTACCATACAATGTGCAGGCTTTGTAAGCACGTCAAAGTGTCTTGAGTGGAAGAATAAAAAAGATTTCAAGCCAGGCGTGGTGGCGCACGCCTTTAATCCCAGCACTTGGGAGGCAGAGGCAGGCGGATCTCTGTGAGTTCGAGGCCAGCCTGGTCTATAAAGCGAGTCCAGGACAGCCAGAGATACACAGAGAAACCCTGTCACAAAAAAAAAAAAAAGAAAAAAAAAAAGATTTCAAACTCCCATGTGTTCGGAAGGTGGCTAAGCGCAGCACCAGCTACACAGCTTCCTACAGCCGCTCCCAGAGCCGTCTGTCCCAGGTGGCTCAGTTCTACCCTTACTTCACATAGGCTTCCTGCAGCCATGTGGCTCAGGGGGAACTTCTGATGGCAAGTCAAACAGAATCCACACGTGGTATACTTTAAACTTGGGTAGCACAGGAGACTTCAGAAGAGACCTCAAGTTTAAGAAATCTGAAAACTGGAGGGCCTCCAAACTGACCCTCTCCCACACTGACATTCAGCAAGGAATTTGTAGGGAATAGCTATCTATTGAGCAAAACCAACTCCTTATATTGCATTCTTCCAAGAGTACAGTCAATGAAGAATGCTGACAGCATTTGTAAAGCAAGCCTTCTTTTACAAACATGGAGAACAATATAGGGAGTTAGATGAATTACATTTAGAAAATATCTATGGGTATCTGATACAGTCTCTCAATTGGGGCATGAAGATCAACTTGGATGTGAGCGATTAGCTTATCAGCTTGTGGAAAAACAAGGATGAAGTCAGGTGAAAACAGGAAACAAACAGGAGACTTAATGGACTGAAAAACAAGGTTGAAGCCAGGAAAAACAGGAAAGTCTTCATGGACTAAGAAACAAAGTATTTGGCCTGGCATTGTTTTCAGCTGCTAAGTGGGTGGAGCCCAAATTAAGCTGAAACAGAGTTCCTCCAATTTAAGGACAGTGCATGGAGCCCCCAAAAAAGAGAGCCCTCCCATGCTAGAGAGCTCTGAGAGTCCTGCTGAAAAAAAAGTGGGGGCCATCAGTGGATGGCCAGATCTTCCTGAGGCAGAAAGAAGCTGGTGAGCAAAGAAAGCCTCTGCAAGACAGCAAAGGCCAAGGACTAAACCCTGTGGCTCAGCTTTGCCTAGAGGGGTTTGATCTGTCCGAACAGTGGCCTAAAGGAAACTGTGCCTGGCTTTAAGGACTGAGCAGAGTTGCTGATGCAGTCTCCCAGAGAGAAAAGCATCAAGCCTTATTTAAGGTGAGACTGCAATAACCAATTTACCCTGAAGAACCTGCATCTGAGATATTCCAGAAAAAGGACTGTTAAGTGTGTCAAGGGTCTACCACAGAGACTGTGCTCCTGACGACTGAGGACCTGCCCCAGAGACTGTATCCTTCTAAAAGGTTAGGAAAATAGTTATCCATAGGTTTAGAGATTAGGTTAAATGGGTTGTAGGAATTTGTAGGGTTAATAACTAAGAAATTGTTGGTATTTGCTATAAGTGAATATTGCTAGTTAATAAATAATAATAATAATTTTAAAAAGTTCGGTAACAGAACGAAATCTAGTAACCCAAGCCAGGGACATATCTAGTGAACACATTTTATATTCTCACTCAGGAGAGATGGCTCAGTGGTTAAAAGTGTGTATTGCTCTTGCTGGACCCAGGTTCAGTTCCCAACATCCACACGGCAACTCACAACTACCTGTAACTCCAGCTCCAAGAGTCACATATCTTGCTGTTTCTATGGGTACTTACACTTTTGTGCCTACCTACACTCAGTCAAACACAAACATTAATTAAAAATAAAAATAACAGCCGGGCGTGGTGGTGCCCGCCTTTAATCCCAGCATTTGGGAGGCAGAGGCAGGCAGATCACTGTGAGTTCGAGGCCAGCCTGGTCTACAAAGTGAGTCCAGGACAGCCAGAGCTGTTACACAGAGAAACCCTGTCTCGAAAAACCAAAAAAAAAAAAATAATAATAATAAAAATAATAAACCTAGAAAATATAACACATTTAAAATTTTATATTCTATATTTTGATACCAAATTTCTATATAAAAGTTTTTTTTTACCTTTACTAGTATATTTTCTGGTTTTACATCTCTATGAAATATCCCATTTCTGCATTGAGTATTAAAAGAAGAATGAAGAGAATGACTTGCAGCTCGCTGATCCAAAGTCTCCGCCTAGAGCCGTCCCTGCACGCTGGCTGGGAGCCGCCCCCTCCCAGCTACCTGTGCATATGGTCGAGCGATTTGCATAATTGGTACATGTAATGCATGATCTTTTTCTCTGACAATGGATGTCTTCTCCCTGTGCAGTCAAGGAAATAGGCCAATATGTTTACCAATGCCACACATACACTTTTACGAAATAAACATAAACCTTTTGACTTTAACAGTGTGTGAAAGCTGGCTGAGGGTGGTAACACACACCTGTAATCCCAGCATTTAGAAGACAGAGGCCAGAGAATCAGGAGTTCAAAGTCATCCTCCATTGCATGATGAGTTTGAGGCTAGCCTAAAGACCTTGGGTCAAAAAGACCCTCCTCCTCTCTTTAAAAAAAAAAAAAAATAGGAGCCGGGCGGTGGTGGCGCATGCCTTTAATCCCAGCACTTGGGAGGCAGAGGCAGGCGGATCTTTGTGAGTTCGAGGCCAGCCTGGTCTACAAAGTGAGTCCAGGACAGCCAAGGATACACAGAGAAACCCTGTCTCGAAAAAAAAAACCAAAAAAAAAAAAAAATAGGACTGGAGAGATGGCTCAGCGATTAAGAGCACTGACTACTCTTCCAGAGGTCCTGAGTTCCCAGCAACCACATGGTGGCTCACAACCATCCATAATGAAATCTGGTGCCCTCTTCTGGCCTGCAGGCATAGCGGCAGACAGAATACTATATATAATAAATAATTTTTTTTTAAAAATTAAATAAATAAGTGTGACAACTAGGTTCCCCAGTGAAAAATAACCGGAAGCGCTTTTAGGAAATACAGAGTATGCTTATAAAACACACAGTTTAAATTTTAAACCTTTATTTAGTTAGGGGAAGGCACAGGCATGGCACAGTATGTGTATGTCAGAGGACAACTTGTGGGAGCCAGTTCTCTCCTTCCATAGGATGGAAGTCCTAGGAATTGGATTCAGGTTGTTAGGTTTGGTGGTACCTTCACCAGCTGAACCATCTTGCAAGCCCATCATTTAAAATCTTATACACTGGCACAATTTCAGCTAAAGTCACATAAAGCATACATTTTCACTCCAGTGAGAACAATACTGAGTACCTGTCAGGGTACCGTGGTCTGACTTGGAGCCTTCCAGAATATTCCCAAGATTTGTGCTGCTCTTGAAATCATGAGTCATTTGGAAAACCTCCTATCTTCCTGGCCTTTGTGTCTACATGGGAGTCACCATATATTTTGAGATGAGATGTCTCTATATTGCCCAGGATAATCCCTAATTTCTGGGCTCAAGCAATCTTTTTGCCTCAGCTGAGAAAACAGGCAGGCACGATGATGCCTTTCTGGAGACCTCATCTTAAAGGTCCACAGCAACTGGCCATTCAGGTCAAGGTCCCTTGACACTGTACCCTGTGGCAGTGCTCATACTGGCCATACCTGTCCAACAGCTTTTCATTATAGTCTAGGCTTTTTAAAATTTGTATGTATTCATGTACTGTGTATATGAGTGCTCTGTCATTTTCATGCATATCAGAAGAGGGAATCAGATTCCATTACAGATGGTTCTGAGCCACCATGTGGTTTCTAGAGAATTGAACTCTGGACTTTCACAAGAGCAGCCAGTGCTCTTAACCACTGAGCCATTTCTCCAGTCTGGTCTAGGCTTTTTAAAAAAGATTATTTTATTATCTATGTATGTGCAAGGTATATGCATATGAGTGTAGGTGCCTGTAGAGGCTAAAGAGAGCACTGGATACCCTGGAGCTGGAACTACCGTCAGCTGTGAGCTGCCCAATCTGAGTACTGAGAATTGCACTCAGGCCCTCCAGAAGGGCAGCACAGCTCTTGTCCTCAGACACTCTCCAGTCCACCATCTCAGTTCACAGCCCTCAGCTGCTGCATCACAGTCTACTGTTCTTCAAAGGTGTCACATTTACTTCAGTTTGAAAAATGAGTAGTTTTACATTAAGTTTCAACTCTTTAAAACGACCTTAGTTACCTAATAGTTCCTTCACTTGACATTGTTAGTTCAAAGTATGTAACAATTTTTAGCAAATAAATTTATCTTTCTCTGAACTGCTAAACAAGGATATTTATGATATGTAAATAGAAAATAGTTAAAAGAGTGGTCGTGGCACATGCCTTTAGACCCAGCATTGTGAGTCAGAGGCAGGTGGATCTCTGTGAGTTCAAGGCCAGCCTAGTCTATTGAGCAAGTTCCAGGACAGTGCTACACAAAGAAATCCTGTCTTGAAAAAACAAACAAAAAAATTTTTAAAAAGGAAGAAAGAAAACAGTTTAAAATCAAGCATGGTAGCACAAGCCTGTAATCTCAATCTCAGGAGGCAGAGGTACAAGAATCAGATTCTAAGGCCAGCCTAGGATACACAGTGAGTTTGAGGAGAACTTAAGCTAATAAATAAAACATGTCTCAAAAACAACAATGCCAAACAATCAAATCAGAGAATAGTTTAAGTCAACTGAAGATGGTGGCCTGTAATGGCGATGCTCAGGAGGTGGAGATGACACTGCCTCGGGTTCAAGGTCACCTACACTATACACTCAGCTCCAAGTCATCCTGAGCTATATAGCAATGCCCAGTCTTTTTTTTTTTTTTTTTTTTTTTTTTTTGGTTTTTCGAGACAGAGTTTCTCTGTGTATTGTTGGCTGTCCTGGACTCACTTTGTAGACCAGGCTGGCCTCGAACTCACAAAGATCCGCCTGCCTCTGCCTCCCAAGTGCTGGGATTAAAGGCGTGCGCCACCACCTCCCAGCAACCGCCCGGCAATGCCCAGTCTTAAAACAACAGAAAATAACTTAGTTTTCAGATCTCTAGGAACAATTAACTTTCATTCAATACCACAATCTTTTATTACATTGTTTCACATGACATTATAGTTTCCTAGAATTAAAAAAACAATTAGGAGCCGGGCGGTGGTGGCGCACGCCTTTAATCCCAGCACTTGGGAGGCAGAGGCAGGTGGATCTTTGTGAGTTCGAGGCCAGCCTGGTCTACAAAGTGAGTCCAGGACAGCCAGGGCTACACAGAGAAACCCTGTCTCAAAAAAACCAAAAAAAAAAAAAAAAAAAAAATTAGGAGCCGGAGAGATGGCTCAGCCGTTGCATCATACTGGGCAGTTGTTTCTGAGATTCAATGCCCTCTTCTGGGCTCTGCAGGCCAAATACATTTATTCAGGAACACACGCATATAAAATAAAACAAAAAATTTTAAGATTAAAAAAAAAGGGGGCGGATTATAGACAGCTCAGTGGTTAAAGGTGCCTGGCTCATGCAGAGTACCAGGGTTTGGTCCCCAGCACCTACACAGTTGTTCACAACCATTCATAGCTCTGATACCCTCATCTGCCTTCTGTGTGCATCGGGCTCACACAGAGCGCACAGATATACAAGCAGACAAAAACACTCGTATATAGAAAATAAATAGGAAAAGTTAATTAAAACTAAGATTCTGTTAGCTTTCCTAGCCTTGAGGGATTTTATAAACTAGTACGAATGGAGCCAGGGATGTAGCTCAGCAGTGTACCACCTGCCCAGTGGGCCACCTGCCCAGTGGGCCACCTCTCTTCCCTGTCCATCCCTCGGACCTGTCCTCATGGGAGTCAGGCACCAGAGGAACAGTGCAAGACCAGGGTCTAGACAGTGAGATCCACACCCTGAAAAGGAGTGGGCTGACTACCTACTGTCCACAGTCATCCCCAACAGATCCCAGCCCTCCAGGCCCAGGCTATGTCTGGTTCCTACCAGTTTCTTCTTTTCAAACAGCCTAGAACAAACAAAAAGAAAAGAAAGGCAATTACTTAACCACTGGAGAACCTCCTGTCTGCTGTATAGCTGGAGTCTCCTGCAAGTAAATTTTCAGTGAGTACTGTCACTCAGAAAGCTCACCAGAATGTCACATACAACCTCAGTAATACAAAACATCATAAGCAAGCTGTGATAGACTTTCACTGTGAGTCAGGGGCATGTGAAGGACAACTGGCCTGCATCATGACAGACTATCCAGCACACACTCCCATAAAGGTCCTGTCCTCTAGCCAAAGCCTGGCTTTCTGGTCTGACTTGGAGGTTGTATACTGGGCCCAGCACAGCACAGCACAGCCAAATGATCCTCCATATTGGAGGCCCAGAGGTCATGCTCACAGCATGTGTTTACACAAGCATGCCAGAGAACTGGGGACCAGAGGGGAGAAGAACAGGACAGGAGGTAGGATGGCAGACTCTGAGCAGAGCCTGGATGATCCTGGGCAGTCAGTCATGGCAAACTCAGGAAGAGTCCTTCCAGTTCTGTGCTTTGAAGCTGCAATATCTTAGGCAACTGAAAATGGAAACATTTCAATTTTGTTTGAAATTCAGTTTCTTCACCTCTCAAACAGGGTTTGGAGCACTGGACAGAAGATCAAAGGCAGAAGCACACTGCATACTGTGGCATTCTGCTTACACACTGATCACACTGCACAGTGAAACCTGCAGAATGACAGTGACAGAGATAAATGGCCACTGGTCACTGAAGAAAGACATTTGTGGGTAGGGCACTTCTCCACACTTTACACACACAACTCAAGCCTCAAGGCAACCTACAGAGGGAGACACTAGAGCTCTCCATGAGGACATCAAAAGCACATGGCTGAACATGGACTCTGACCCACATGAAAGGAGATCTGAACCACACTTTCCAGAAGCTCTAACCAACAAGAGGTCTGCAGACTCAGAACTGGTGAAGTGCTGAGAATAAGCAACTGCTGGATTTAGCCACAAAAACAACCCTCCAAGGCTCAGGGAATGCTGCAGGATGGAGAGGTGAAAGAATGAAAGAGCCAGAGGAGGGGGTAGAGTGCTGTGGAGCTCTGTCTTCCAAGACAGCGCCACACAGCACTGCTGACTCCATGATACACAAACATGCATGCAAGCAAACACTCATACACATTAAACAAAACAAAACAAAAACAAAAAAACAACCCTAATAAAATGGTGTCAGCATTCAGAAAAAAATATTCCAGTGACAAGTGTTGCTTCATTCACATTCCGAATGGCTGGAGAGATGGCTCAGCAGCTAAGCTAGATACTGC
This sequence comes from Lophiomys imhausi, assembly GCA_907164525.1. Classification (NCBI taxonomy): domain Eukaryota; kingdom Metazoa; phylum Chordata; class Mammalia; order Rodentia; family Muridae; genus Lophiomys; species Lophiomys imhausi. The sequence continues at coordinate 16,941,113 of CAJQZJ010001511.1, forward strand.
TCTTGTAGATGACTAGAGAGTTCAGTTCCCAGCACCAGGTTCAATGGCTTACAACAGCCTAAAACTCCAGAGGATTAGATGCTCTCTTCTGGCATCCAAGGGAACATGCATACATGTGAGCCACGTGTACACATGTGTACACACACACAACAACTTTTTTCATTTTAAATTATTTTTTTTATTTCTGTGTGTGTGTGTTTTTTTTTTTTTTGAGACAGGGTTTCTCTGTGTAGCCTTTTGGCTATCCTAGAACTGGCTCTGTAGACGAGGCTGGCCTCAAACTCATAGAGATCTTGCCTCTGCCTTGTCAGTGCTAGGATTAAAGGCATGAGCCACCACCTCCTGGCAAAAAAAGCATTAAAAAATATAGCTAACATCTGTTTTCCTTCTTATATATGTACAGATGTGATACAGGAAAAAACAAAGGGTCTTCTTAATAAGGTAGATTAAAGCATGTAAATGCTGCAGCTGAATTGGCAACCTTCCCTCCTTTCTGTTGGTGTGTAAGGGATCAGCTCTGGTAAAGATGTCCACTCAGTACAGCAACGCTTGCACAACACTTCTGCTGCATGTTGGTGAGCCACAGAGTAGTGGTTACTTGTGAGAATGATGCAATGCTACCACTTTCTAGTCAAGCCAACTCTGTTCTGGTTTCTCTTACCTTGTTTCATTCTCCCAATATCATGGACTCATCTCAGGATGTTTGTTTCACCCACAGCCCCTGAAAGTTACAACCATAGAGTGACACAGCCCTGCCACTAACCAGGGGCAGCAGGACTGCCTCTTCCTCTCAAAATAATGCAATCACAGGCTGTTGGCATTGGAGGGTCTCAGGGTTTAGGAGACCAAGCATTGAAAGGAGGAAGGGGACAGACAGGCCAAGAGCAAAGGCTGTGCAACAGTCAGGGGTGCAGGCTCAGCAAGCACAGAGGTTTTGGACTTTCTCCCAGAGGCCATCTCTCTTCATCAGGATGTGATCTCCACACAGGGCAATCCAGTGTCCTCTGTATTACTACTTCTAGAAGACCCAGGGCAGTGACTCATGATGGGGACCCTCAGGCCTTTGTTGACCTGCCATAGACAGGTCCAGGTAGCCTGGGGATCTCCAGTTCTCATCAGTCCTGCCTCCCCTGACACCTGCTGGACAAAGGAAAACAGCCACAGTACTTTTTCTTCTCTCTCTCTGGTTTGGTTTTTCAAGACAGGGTTTCTCAGCCGGGCGGTGGTGGCGCACGCCTTTAATCCCAGCACTTGGGAGGCAGAGGCAGGCGGATCTTTGTGAGTTCGAGGCCAGCCTGGTCTACAAAGCGAGTCCAGGACAGCCAGAGATATTCAGAGAAACCCTGTCTCGAAAAACCAAAAAACAAACAAACAAACAAAAAAAAAAGACAGGGTTTCTCTGTGTAACAGAACCCTGGCTCACCTGGACTCACTTTGAACTCACAGAGATTCTCCTGCTTCTGCCTCCCTAGTGGTGGGATTAAAGGTATATGCCACCATGCCTGGCACACAATACACGTTCCTCTAGTTATTTCTTCATCAGGCCACAAGCATCTTGAATGTCACAAACCACACCTACAATGCTGAGTCTCCACCTTCTCAGAATCTTGCCCATCCCAGACCTGGCACATGGTACATGTGAATGATTCCTCACTAAAGCCAGCATGAGCGTCCCCTTAGCTCTGAGTTTGTTCTTTAGAACGTGACAGTGCTACTGAGTGCTCTAGTGGCTAGATGGAGCCATCATTGAAGTCACACGCCCTGCTATTCAAAGCAAAAGCTTTAGTGACTCAGAACTTTCAGTAAGTCCACATCATCCTCACAAGAGCAAACAATCAGGAGAGGTGTACTCACTGGAAGCCCTAGCTGGCCAGGGTGTAGTTCCACAGACTTGAGATGAGTGCCAGCTCTGTCCTACCTGAGGACCTTTACCCTGGATTACTGCCTAATCCTTCAGGCCTCAATTAGCTCATCTGTAGAGAGGACATCAACAGAGCCAATGGCAGAGTGTCCCTCAGCGGCATGCACGTGCTTGAGTACATGGACTCTGGAGCCAGCATTAGTCCAAGTCGAGTTCTAGCACTTACCAGGTAGATAGCCTTGGGCAAGTTTCTTCTTTCTCTGTCCTTTGATTTCCTCATCTTTGTTTTTGTTTTTGTTTTTTTTTTTTTTTTTTTGAGACAGGGTTTCTCTGTGTATCCTTGGCTGTCCTGGACTCACTTTGTAGACCAGGCTGGCCTCGAACTCACAAAGATCCGCCTGCCTCTGCCTCCCAAGTGCTGGGATTAAAGGCGTGCGCCACCACCGCCCGGCTTTTTTTTTGTTTTTGTTTTTGTTTTTTTGGTTTTTTTTGATTTCCTCATCTTTAAAGTAGGAATATGAACAGCAGGCAAGGGTATAGGGGGTTTTGGGTAAATGAATGTATTTCCATAAGTATTAAGAACAGCACCTGAGCAGTGTGAATGGCCATGAGCGGTCAGCTGTAGCAGTAGTCTGCACTTCGTCAATTCTCAGACATCTGCCCACATGTGCCATTAACTGTGGGGTCATTGTGTGTATTTCAATAACAAATGCCTTAAAAATGTTGCCAGCTGTTTTATCCCAACTGTAACATCTAGGGTGCCAGCTATAGCTGGCAACAACTTAGACTCAATGCAGACAACAGAGCCCCTGGCCTGTGATATTCAACATCTGAGTTAAAGGCCAAGCTTCTATTAGGCACTTACAGAAAAGGGCTTATCATTGTAAATCTGTTTTTTTTTTTGTTTTGTTTTGTTTTTTTGGTTTTTCAAGACAGGGTTTCTCTGAATATCTCTGGCTGTCCTGGACTCGCTTTGTAGACCAGGCTGGCCTCGAACTCACAAAGATCCGCCTGCCTCTGCCTCCCAAGTGCTGGGATTAAAGGCGTGCGCCACCACCGCCCGGCTTCATTGTAAATCTGTATCCCCCAAAATTCAGAAGCAACTTGCAAGGACTGTGAGCCATTCTCAATAATAAAGGCCAGGTGTGGTGGCACAGGCCTTTAATTCCAGCATCCAGCACTTAGGAACCAGAGGCAGTCAGATCTCTGTGAGTTCAAGACAAATGTAGAATACGGAGTTAGTCCAGGACAACCAGGACTACCCAGAGAAACCCTGTCTGGAGAGAGAGAGAGAGAGAGACAGAGAGAGAGAGAGAGAGAGACAGAGAGAGAGAGAGAGAGAGAGAGAGAGAGAGAGAGAGAGAGAGAGAATGTAACCACCAGCAGCACTCAGAATCTCAACCCTGGGCATGACCAGCCTGTGAATAGCACTGGGCTCCTTCCTGCACACTTAACACCTTTAGCCTTCTCTCCTTTCTGAACCTCAGGCTCCCTTTTGGTTACTTGTTTTTAGTTGGCTCAAAAAATCATCCGTTTTAGAGGTCCTTCAGGTGAATGAAACACTATTTTCTCCTACTATTTTGCTGTAGATAACACCTTTGACAAGTGGATCATGGTAGCAACAGTTGCCTACTTTACTTCTTGGGGACCTGAAGGCCACTTTGTTAAAATTACTGCTTCTTCACATGGGCCTGTCACAGTATCCAGGGTTGAAAACTTCACCTTGAGACCATACTGATGCCCTCACTTCTGAACTTGTGTCTCAGAAAAAGCCACGAAGTTTAATTACCTGTGCACAGACCTCTGGTTGCTTCACCCCAACACTTCCCCCACCTACTTCTGTTCCTACAATAGCCCCAGGTCCTATCAACAGATCTGAGGACTCGAGTGTCCTTCATACTTTGCCACCTTGACAATAAATTGTCTTTTGCAAAACTTTCAGTGATTGGCACCCTCACGGCATGCAGGTAAGAAGCCTGTTTGGGTAACTGTCAACAATCAAGTGTCTGTTGATCTGTGTCTTTTACAGTTTCTGTAGGTAGACAAAGAAAGAAATGCTTCAGTTTCTTCAATTATATAATCCCCTGGCTACTGGAAATTAAAGTTACTATTTTCTAAACAAAACTTTCTCAAATGTCTAAACACATAGCAACACAAACATTTCTCTTTCCCTTGAGTATAAAGTATAAATATATCACACCCTGGGAAGCAAAATAAGGTTTCTAACATTAAGTATGCATCCTTCAGATACAGAGATAATTGTTGCTAAACAACCAAAGGAAGTGACTGTGCACGCTCCCTCTTGATTCTGTTTGTGTTTTGAGATATGGTCTCATTATGTAACTAAGGACTTGCTCTGTAGTCTATGCTGACCTCTGGATTTTAGTCAGCCACCTGTATTGTGAGCTGCCACATCTGGCCTACACTGATTCTTTAAAGCAAAAACTGTCAGAGGTGGGTACTGCTAGTGGCAAAGCACTGGCTAGAATCTGTAGTCTGGCCTCAGTTGTCTGAGGTGACGGTTTAAGTCATCTCTGATGCTCTCCCCAGTGCCACCGCAGAAAGATGGGGCTCACATGGCTCTATGGCAATTGGTTCTTACTTTTTCATTCATTTCTTTCTCTTTCTCTTTTATTTTTTCAGTACTAGGGATAGATCTCAAGGCCTTTCACATGGTAGACAAGTGTTCTACCACAGAACTAATATCCTCAGGACTCTTTAACATTTTGAGAAAGAGTCTTGCAACTTAGTCAAGGCTCGCCTTGGCAATTTCCTTCCTTAGTCTCTCAAGAAGTCTGGATTGCAGGTGTATTCCATCAGGTCTGGGAACTGTCTTCTTGGTTTTGTTTTCATTTATCTTCAGGGTATCATGTGATCTATAAAATAGACTGTCTCCTATATTGCTTTCTTAGTTGCATTTCATCATGACATCTAACATAACCTTGAAGTCAGACTCTCAGGGACATCTGCTCAATGAAGGCCAAAGCTCTGCCTTCTGGACCCCTCATGTTCCTTTGCAAGCACCCAAGGCCATGATAGGTCATCTCAGGCAAGTGAGCTTTCCTGAACAGTTCTTTACTGTTCAGAGGGAAAAAGCTAAGGAGATCCTAGAATATGATATATGTCAGGCTCCAAATGAAAGAGGGATGGTCTTTCCCATGAGAGTCCAGGGACAGCTTGGGCTTCTCAGAAGCACAAAAGAAAATGCTGTGCAAAGGGGGGTCAGGAGGTTGTGAAACAAAACGCCCTTAGAGTGCAGCCTTGTGAGGAGGGCTTGCCTTCAGCATTAGTCTCATCCAAATCACAGGGTCTCCCAGAAAGCTTGTGGCTTCAGTCATCTCTAACAGTGCCAGTGAAGTAGCCCTGTACTGCACACCTCCTGTCCTATAGGCCTATAGTTGCTACAGCACTATGGTGACTGCAAGACATGTGTAACCGCAAACATTTGTTACAAGATCATCTCATGTTACCTTTCAAAACACTCTACCTACCTCGTATTAGCTCATAAATATTCATGTCCATAAGTTCACATATTAGTGCAAGAGAACCAGATTTTCTGTCACTGCAGAAGAAAGCAGGTTTTAAATGCTTTTTCTTGTCTTAATCAGAAAACATAATCAAGTCTCTTAATAGGCATTTGTACACATTTCTGGTAAACAAAACATTCCCACAAGAGGCCATTAGGGCCATGAAATTATTAAAACAGCACAGATTTTGACTTTAAATCAATATTTAGGCTAAAATTAATCTAAAATACTATTAAAACTCTAAAGCAAAGCTCTAAAACCACCTTTAAAAAAGATTTTTTGGGGCTGGAAAAATGGCTTAGCTGTTAAGAGCACTGACTGCTCTTCCAGAGGACCGGGGTTCCGTTCCCAGCAACCACAGGCAGCTCACAACTGTCTGTATCTCCAAGATCTGACACCCTCACACAGAAATATATGCAGACAAAACACCAATGCATATAAAATAAAAATAAATAAATTATGTAGAAAATTTTCATGAAAATAGAACATTAATTACTAGCAGAAAGAAGAAAAGAGCTTGGGAGTTGGTTAAGCAAAACAATGGGAAAAATGAATTTAGACCATGCTTTGTGGTTACATGTTCTGTTTCTCTGTTTGTTTGCTTTGCTTTTTGACACAGGGTCCCTCCATTATGGAGCTGTGGCTGTTCTGGAACTCAATATGTCCACCAGGCTAGCCTTAAACCCGGAGAGCTTTGAACTCAGAGATCTGCCTGCCTCTGTCTCTCAAGTGCTAGGATTAAAGGTGTGCGCCACCACACCTGGCTACATGTTTAGTTTTGAATGACCTATTTACCTCAGTGTGATTGGAATAACTTACAATAGGGGACAAAACCCAAAAACTAGCTGGAGGAGAAAAGAATGACACGTGTTGTCACTCACATGATGTCCAGGTCTGACACTGGGTAGGTCAGAGGCCCTGAGGACACGCTTCCCCTGAGTTTACTCAGGTCCTACTACACAGGGCACCGAAGTTGCCCTAGATGCTCCCCTGTGCACCTCCTGTCTGCCTGGCTGGGCTCCTCGGCCTGTGCAGCCTAACCTGGCCTCACAGACCTTGGCACTGTGCCAGTCACAAATGAATGCTGGACTCTCTCTCAAGTGTGGCTGAGCTGACAAGAACACTGCGGGCCTACAGGGCACACAGCTATGACAAGACTCTGCTGTCCATGATTAACATCTACTATACTTTAGTTGGCAAATGAATTCCTTCAAGAATTTGAGAGGCCAGGCTCCCTGAAAGCTTCAGCATGGCTTCTACACCTAGGGACACTTGCTCAGAGTAGCAAAGCGGCACCATCCCACAGAATGGCAGATCCTGCAACTTGACTTCCTAGCCCAGTGAGTTTAGAAGCACAATGTAAATACATGCTAAAAAAAAAAAGCAAGACTGTGGCTATGCTCTATCTTCTTGATTGACAGGTGAATTTTATACAAACTATTCTATGAATATGAATGAAAAATGTCATGAATTTTCAATTATGCTATATCAATTACAGTAAGAAGGTGCTGTACTTTCATGAGAAAGTAATTCATAGCAAAGCATGGAGACCTGACTGAGCTGCAGAAGGCAAGCCTTGAAGGACATAGGCTTTCCAAACACAGGCATACCAAAATGAAGACATTTTCATATTAGGAATGAGACACAATTTGCCCAAATAAAAATCTGACATAAGATGAAGTGTAACTGTCACTTTCTCAGCTACAAAGCAAGTAAGCATGATAAAAAGAAATTTAATCTTTAATGTCAAGTTTCTAACTTTTGATAACTTTCCAAGCTGATATACTTACAAAACCACTTCATGCAACGTCAGAATGTTGGGGTGTGGGTTCAGGCGCCTCAGTGCTTGTATCTCTCGTAGATTGTTCACCTGCTCAATACTATTGTGTAGGCAAAAATGCACAACTAATTTACAATTAGGTCAACTGTAAAATTAGAGTTATGAAATCATATTTATTTTCCATGATCAAAATGTAAAACTTCATTCACTTGTATTTCAGGCAGTTAATCAAGTTTTATTTTTCCCATCAGAAATTGAAATTAAGCATAAATTTGGCATATACCTTTAAGATCTTACAAAATTCAAGGTTTGATTTTTGGTGCTGGGAATCAAACATGTGCAAAGCAGGAGACATGTGAGAGACATCCCAGCCCTCAAATAAAGGTTTTTATCACTTAGGACATCCTCAAATAAAGGTTTTTATCACTTAGGACATAACTTTAAATTTTTGTCATCTAGTATAACAAATGGGTTTTTGGTTATTTCTTTTACATAGTGAAAACACAGAAACATATAAAGTTCTAATTATATGTATTGAAACGATTTGTCAATAATTGATGTTAATAATTAAAATTTACTAATCCATTTATGAGAACTAAATCAACTAAAGGTGCACACTTGTAGAAAGTCCGCATTTCAAAGTTCTGGGGACACAGCGTTGTCCTTATCATGGAGAGAGTCTGTGCTTTCCCAGCATTCCATTTACCCAGTGAGCACTCTCTCAGCAGATGAGTCTATACTGTGCTCCCCAATGAAGGCCTCTGTGCCTGACCCTGCTCGCATCTCAAAGTCCACCAATAACCACTACAAGGGTGAGACACTGGCCATTGCTATCCTCTACAGAAGAGACCACGGGGTCACACATAGCCAGATGACCCAATGTTCCAGAGACTTCCATTTCTGAGCTGCCAAAAGAAACTAGGGGAGCCGGGCGTTGGTGGCGCACGCCTTTAATCCCAGCACTTGGATCTCTGTGAGTTCGAGGCTAGCCTGGTCTACAAAGTGAGTCTAGGACAGCCAGAGCTGTTATACAGAGAAACCCTGTCTCAAAAAACCAAAAAAAAAAAAAAAAAAAAGAAACTAGGGATATCTATCTTCCTGTTAGTTGGCTGAGTCTGTTCTACTAAACTCTGTTGTCTGGAGAGTTCAGCATGTCTACTTACTCCAACAGGTTATATCTGATAGCATGCTAGTACAGTTCTGTTTTTCCCTCTGAAGTAAGTCTATTGAGCCATGAAAGATCCGAACCCAGAAAAAGACCCAGACAAAGCCCCATAAATAGCAGCTTCACAGAGCTAGGGATCAGCTGGAAGGCTGAGCACTAAGTTCTCTCCCATGAGCCGACAGCGGAAGTCTGCTATAGCCCAAGAGCATTTTTTCACTGCCTTTCCACGTTCCTTGCCCTGGCTCAGCACAGTACCCCAAGTGTTAGAACATGTGCCCCAAGACAACAACCAGAAAAAGCAGTGGCCACAATCTGGACCCAGGCTGAACTGGTGTAGCCCTCATGGAGGTTGGAATCTGAGGAGAGGGCCAGGCAGTGCACAGGAGGCCCCCAGCAGCAGCTGCTCACCACCTGGATGGCAGCATTCAACATTTGAGTAACCACAGAGGCCATACTGGTCCACTCAGGATTGTGGGTGTTTACACGTGCTCGGGGGTCCCCAGCTGTACCTCCTGCCCCACCAGCATCCTCTGCCACAGCAAAAGTGCTTTTAAAAGACAGTTTCCCACAATGTATTCTATAGAACATGATTTATCAGAAAAAAAATCTTTTTTCAGTTTTTCAAGACAAGGTTTCTCTGTGTAACATCCCTTACTGTTCTGGACTCACTCTGTAGACCAAGCTGGCTTCAAACTCACAGAGATCCACCTGCCTCTGCCTCCTGAGTACTGGGAATAAAGGTATGTGTCACCATGCCCAGCTCCAGAAAAATGTTTTACTATTGTTATTACACTCATTGTGTGTGTGTGTGTAAATGCACCTCTGTTATTTACAGGTCAACTTGGAGGAAATGGTTCTCTCCGTGTGATTCCAGTGACTAAACTCAGGTCATCAGGCTTGGCAGCAAGACCTTTACATACTGAGCCATCTCACTGGCCTGAAAAATGTTTTTTTTAAGGAAATTCCATGTACAAAACACTTAAGAAACAGGACTACCCTAGTCCCTCCTAGAAGGTCAGAATTTAAAGTTGATATTAAAAGTTCCCCCAAAACCTTACAAAATAAAGAAGCAATGGGTATGATGATACATACCTTAAATCACAGTACTTTGAATGTGGAGGCAGAAGGATCAGGAGTTCAGGGTGAACCTCAGCTATATAATGAGTTCAGCTGTTTATAGGGTACAATGAGGCCCTGTCAGAAAAAGATGAAGAAAGAAGAAGGGGGGAGAAGGGGGAGGGAAAAAAAGGTGGACGATGAGGAGGAAAGAAAATAGCTTACCTTTACCATGTTCTGAACTTTTTGAGTCTCAGAATCCTTACACACAATCTAGATACTACCCTGTAGAACTGGGGTTCCAGCCATGTATGGTGGCGCACGCCTTTAATCCCAGCACTCAGATAGCAGAGGCAGAGGCAGGCAGATCTGTGAGTTCGAGGCCAGCCTGGTCTACAGAGTGCATTCAAGGCCAATCAAGGCTACAGAGTGAGAGTGAGACCCTGTCTCAAAACCAAAACAAAATAAAATAACAAAACAACTGGGATTCCAAAGAACACCCCTCCAGACTATCTTCTGAGAGACACATGGGATATATATATATATATATATATATATATATATTTGGGGGTGGGGCGGGGAAGGGGAAGTAAATAAAGAAATTAAGGAGAAAGTAAGTAACAAAAGAACTGCATGGAAGCATTCTTTGTCTCGTTCATTTTACTTATGAATGTGGACCCTTCAGTCCTTTCCATGCTTCCAGGGGAAGAAGCCACCAAGGCTCTTCTTCGTATTTTGTATGTGGTGCTGGGCTATGGAAGGATATTTTCATACAAGTATATATGTACTTAGCTGTAATCCCCACACCTCCACACACACCCTGCTCTCCACTGTGTTATGGAAGGATATTTTCATACAAGTACATATGTTCTTAGCTGTAATCCCCACACCTCCACACACACCCTGCTCTCCACTCCCCTTCTTGTTAGTCCTCTAAACAGTTTCTTTTCTACTTTGGTGTCATATATATATATTTGAAAGTATCTATATAAATCTAGGAGCCACAAATGAGAAAAACAAGTAATATTTTTCTTTTGAGCCACTAACTTCAATTGTTTAATATGATTATCTCCAATTGCACCTATTTTCCTCCTGCAAATGATATGACTTTTATTGTTCTTTATGGCTGAAAAAATTCCCTCGTGTCTATAAACCACACTTTTTACATCCACTCCTCTGCTGATGGGCACCTACCCTGACCCCAGCTTAGTTCCTGTAAGCTGTGCTGCAAACACTGGTGTGTGAGCGTCTCTGTGATGTGTTCACTCGGAGTCTTCCAATACACCCTTAGAAAGGGTATAACTGTATGGTAGAGATAGTTTTAGTTTAGTTGTGGGGTTTGTGTTGAGTTGGTTTACTTATTTATTTGTTAGTTTTCTGAGACTAAATAGTTTCTGTGTAGCCCTGGCTGTTCTGGAACTTGTTCTGTGGACCACACTTGTCTCAAACTCAGAAACCCATCTGCCTCTGCCTCTGGAGTGCTGGGACTAAAGGCGTGCACCACCATGCCCAGTTCATTATCTATTTATTTTTGAGGAACTTTCATACTGATTTCCTTAGTAACCAGAGTAATTTGCATTCCTACCAACATACCACTTTTGTCTACATCCTTGCCAGCATATATTTCATTATGTTTCGTATGTATGTATGTATGTATGTATGTATGTATGTATGTATGTATGTAT
>CAJQZJ010001511.1:16952196-16963908 GCA_907164525.1 Lophiomys imhausi
TATGTATGTATGTATGTATGTATGTATGTATGTATGTATGTATGTATTTATTTGAGACACGGTCTTACCATACAGCTCTGGCTGGCCTGGAATTCAATATGTAGACCGGGTTGGGCTAGAACTCACAAAGATCTTTCTGTCTCTGCCTCCAGAGTGTTAGGATTAAGGCAAGTGCTACCCTGCTGAGGTGATTCTTTGTTTTTATCAGGGGTAGATTATGTTCACAAATTGTTAAGGTATGAATTCTTGGGCCTGGGGGATGCTGTTCAGTTGGTAGAGTACCTGCCTAGCAAGCATGGAGCCCCAGATTCAGTGCCCACTTCCATATGAACCCATTCAATTTACAGAACTATTATCTTCCTATTCTTTGTTTTTCTGCTTATCCCAAGAATGCAAAACTTGTCAATGCAAAACAACAGCTTTCACCTCAAAGAGAGTCAGAGATGGCCTATTCCAGTATCAAATGTGAGCAATCATGGCCCAGGAACACAGATACAGTTTGGATCAAATACCATGTTCCAATGTGGTAATATTTTCCTGAAGTTTTTTTAAAAGATTTATTTTTATTATTTTTTAAATTATGTATATGTGTGTGGGGAGGTATGTGTGCAAGAATGCAAGTGCCCACAAAGGTCAGAGATTCCCCTGGTGCGGGGTTACAGGCAGTTTTAAACCACCTGATGTGGGTGCTAGGAACTGAACTCAGGGCCTCAGAAGGGGCACTATGTGCACTTAACCATTAAGCCATTTCTCCAGCCCCTTCCTGAAGTTCTTATAGCAACAGAACAAAGAAAAATTTTAATCAATTAAAAAATACATTGGCAAAAAACAACAATACCCCCCCCAAAAAAAAACTTTGGTAGGTTGTTTGGCTGGGAGTGGTGGTGCACATCTTTAATCCCAGCACTTGGGAGACAGGGGCAGACAGATATCTGTCAGTTTGAGGCCAGCCTGGCCTACAGAGTGAGTTCTAGGACACCCAGGGCTACACAGAGAAATCCTGTCTCAAAAACAAACAGAACAAAAACCCAAAACAAACAAACACCACACACATTAGTAGAGAGATAGCTCGACAGTTAAGACCACTTGCTGTTCTTGCAGAGGACCTGGGTTCAGTTCCCAGCACCCACATCAGGTGGTTGGTTCACACCCACCTGCCTGTAACTTAGATCCAGAGAGGATCTGCCACCCTCTTCTGAACTCCAAGAGCATCTGAACACATGTGATGCACACATACTCTTAGCCCCACATTTACACACATAAAATAAACACACTGAGAGCCAGGTGTGGTGGCACATGCCTTTAATCCCAGCACTAGGGAGGCAGAGCCAGGCAGGTCTCTGTGAGTTTGAAGCCAGCCTGGTCTACAGAGTGAGTCTAGGACAGCCAGGGCTATTACACAGAGAAACCTTGTCTTGAAAAAAAAAACAATAAATAAATAAGAATAAAAAACAAAAATAAACACACTGGGGGAACATCAGGTAGGCAAGCTACAGCAAAGCCAAGGGATCTCTGCAATAGTTGCTATCTGGTAACATTCTTACTTTGGACGGTGGAAGTTAGTAGTCTTTTAGCTTATTCTAAAAAGGGGTCTTCCTAATAGTAGAAGGGTTATCTGATCAAATGAAGAGGTGAGTAATGATAGCTACTTCAGAGGCTAACAACCATTTGTAACTCCAGTTCTAGGACACTTGATGCCTTCTTCTGGCCTCTATAGGTAACAGGCACACACAAATGCAAACATACATTCAGGCAAAACACTCCCACACATAAACAAAAAAAACCAACAACACAATATCATAAGAGGAGCTGGAGAGATGGTTAGGAACACCAACTGCCCTCCAGAGGAGCCAGGTTCAATTCCCAGCACCCACATGGTGGTTCATAACCATCCATAACTCAGTTCCAGAGGACCTGACAATCTCTTCTGACCTGTGCAGGCACCAGGCATGCATGTGATACATACACATATAAATAGAATAAATCTAAAAAGCCAGGTGTGGTGGCGCACAACTTTAATCCCAGCACTCAGGAGACAGAGGCAGGCGGATCTATGTGAGTTCATGGCCAGCCTGGTCTACAGAGTGAGACCAGGACAACCAGGGCTACACAGAGAAACCCTGTCTGGAAAAACAAAATAAAGAATAAATCTAAAAAATAAAATAACAAAAAAAAATCGAAAAAGAAAAGATTCTGTTTCGATACGGGGAGTCATCAAATTTTCTTCGTAATTATTTCTTTGATATAAAAACAAACCCACTGGGCTTAAACCTTCTTATTGCAACATTCCTTGGTTACAATGAGGTCAACAGTTATTCCATCACTAAAGAGTTTTTGATTCCTTGGTGTAATGCTCCCTGAAAAGCTGACCAACTCCAAGACTTTAAGAGGCTGCTATGAGCCGGGCGGTGGTGGCGCACGCCTTTAATCCCAGCACTTGGGAGGCAGAGGCAGGCAGATCTTTGTGAGTTCGAGGCCAGCCTGGTCTACAAAGCGAGTCCAGGACAGCCAGAGATATTCAGAGAAACCCTGTCTCGAAAAACCAAAAAAAAAAAAAAAAAAAAAAAAAAAGAGGCTGCTATGGTGGGACAAAGCCACAGTATCAAAACTTTCACCCATGACCTGGAGAGATGGCTCAGCGGTTAGGAACTCCAACTACCCTCCAGAGGAGCCAGGTTCAGTTCCCAGAACCCACATGGCAGCTCACGGCTGTCTGCAGCTCCAGTTCTGGCCTCCATGGGCACTGCATGCACACAGACAGACACACATGCACACAGACATGCACGCACTCAGACATGCATGCACACAGACATGCGTGCAGGCAAAACACTCATACACACAAAATAAAATAATGTGAAAAATTATATAATAAAGAAGTATCACCCATAAAGAACTACAGTTCTAGAACGCAATTCTGCTTTTCACCCACAGCACCTGATCACTCCCAGGGAATAAATTTCTCTATTCCTATCTGGAGATTATTTTTCCAATAAATTAATACATTGATTGATTCATGTAAATAAATTTCAAGGAACTCTTGACATTTCACTGAGGTCTGATTTGTAAAAAACCACCATATACATACTGTGCAAAGTATAACACACTTTTACAACACTTGTTGTGTTAGTCACTGACATCACTGCAGACTTGGACAAGAGAAAACTCCTGTGTTTTAAACATATTAGCTCATAATCTTAGTTGTTCAAGGACATCTGGTTATATCTTACAAGCCATTAGATGAATACGAGCTTCCCACTAACATTAAGATGCCTTATTGATCCCAACCTGTGTCTGTGCCTGCTCAGTCTAGAGTGCCTGGCCACATACCTTTCAAAGTGCTGCTTCAGTTGTTTACATGCATAGTAGTTTCCATCTCTCAGGCTCTGCATCTTCATAACTTCAGAAAACGTTCCCTCTCCTATCTTGCCAATGGCTTTGTAGTCTATAAGTAGAAATAAAGTTTAATTTATGCATATATTTCATATTTGCTTCCCCATAATGAACTTTCTATCTCTTTGAAATTTCACAGTGACACACTGTGGATCAGTTCTCCTAGCTCCTCTCAGTCTCAGAGCTTTGTTGTGTTGGCAGGAAGGTACCACCTCCTGCTCTTGCAGTGTCTGCTCTCCCTGGACAGGAGGAATGGCATCACTCTACCCCTACCAGAGGTAAGAGGCTTCTAAATGGCTCTGGTAGGAGTGGGAGGGATGGGATGAGGGATGTGGTAATGTGTAGAAGTTAGGCCTTTTTTTAGTGAAATTAATAGACAGTTCAGATTAGCATCTGGCAGCACATAGGGAGGAGCTTGGTGTCCCTTTACTTGTTGATATGGACGGAGCCAGTTGTGTTGGGAGGATATGCCCAGTTGCTAAGAAACCTTGTAAGCCATGCAGATGACATCATTTACCATGAGAAGCAATGGGAATGCTGGGAGATCTTGAGAGACTTTGGACCCTCTGCTGAGGATCAAGAGATGGGACAATTTATAAGCCAGAGATCCACATGGTCTGTTTCTCTTTTTCCTCTTGCCCTCACCAACTGAGAGGTCACACTGAAGAAGAGCACCGCAAGATACGCCATTAACAGAATTTAGACTGCTATAGCCCAAGGCAAAGGCATAGCATAAACCTGCTGAGAGAGGATCTTTTTTTTTTATTTTATTTTATTTTTTTTTAATAATTTATTTTTTATTTCTTCAAGTTACATCTCAATCACAATCCCCTCCCTACTCCCCCCTCCAGTCCCACCCTTCCACCCTCCTCCCCCTCAGCCCCACCATCGAGAGAGGATCTTTTAAAGGTGTCTGTCTTGAGGCCCCAGAGCCTGGAAAAAGTGATTGAGGCAAGCAGTTACAAAGCTGCTTGGAGAAGCTTGAGACTGGCCTGGGCCAAAGAGACCATGGAGGTGAGTCTTAGCTGATTGAAAAGATCGCCCTCGGTCGGCGGTTCAAACAGACTGACTTTATAAACTGGTCACAATTTGATGGTGAAAATAAACTAGCCTTAGGAGCTGGCAAAATAGGGCCCAACGGACTTTAAGCTTAAAAGATACTACCTGATGGGACTGCAATAAACCAATCCATCCTGCACGGACCTACACTAAGAATATTAATAACCTTTTAAGAAAATTAAAATGAAGTGTTTTATATAGGTATTAGAGTGTTTTTAGGAAATAAGGTTAGATTATAGGTTTTAGGTTATAGGATTTAGGTATTTTATAGATGCTGGTTAAGTATTAATAAATGTAAGTGTTGATAAATAAAAATATTCTGTTATAGCTGGGCGTGGTGGCACACGCCTTTAATCCCACCCCTCAGGAGGAAGAGGCAGGAGGATCTCCGTGAGTGTAAGGCCAGCCTGGTCTACAAAGTGAGTCCAGGACAGCCAGGACTATTACACAGAGAAACCCTGTTTTGAAAAAACAAAAATAAAAAATAAAACTCTGTTACATGGCACTGAGCAGATGTCAACAGCATCTGAGCAGTCTTCTGAAATTCGTCCTTCTTGGTCCTACAGAGAGAGCATCCAGCCCATCTACAGCAGTTTCCTGAATTCTCACATGGTCTACTTTTCTGAAAGCCACCAGCAATTGATATCACCACAGCTTTGGACAGCAGCAAGCAGGCAGTGAGGCGCTGACTGTAGTGACTGCTGCCTGTCCTGGACAAAGCATCCACAGCCTACTAGCATAGGGAAGGTGACAGGGATAGTCAGGCTGGATACGACTGGGAAGGCTCAGTGGAGAGTGCTTATCTATTGGAGAAGGTACCATGTTTGGCACCAGAAAAGACAAAATCAAACAATATGCAGATGTAGTAGGAGGGAAGTTACCAACCCAGTGGCAGAGCTTCAAGGAAGCTCCTGCGAATGAGAAGCAGAGGAAGAAGCCAGGAGGAAGACCAGGTTGCCCTGGAACTCAGAGATCAGCCTGCCTCTGCCCCAGTGCTAGTATTAAGGGCAAATGCCATCATCACCATACTGTTTAAATAAATTTCTGTTATGTATAAAGGTGTTTTGTCTCTCTGTATGTCTGTGTACCACATGATTGCCTGGTGACCACAGAGGCCAGGAGAAGCTGTTGGATCCCCTAGAACTGGATATAGATGGTTTTGCTGGCTTGAATTTTTTTTCTTTTGGTTTTTCAAGACAGGGTTTCTCTGTGTAGCCCTGGCTGTCCTGGACTTACTTTGTAGACCAGGCTGGCCTTGAACTCACAGAGATCTGCCTGCCTGTACTTCCTGAATGCTGGGATTAAAGGCATATGCCACCATGTCCAGCCTTGAAATTCATTTTTTAACAAATCAAATGTAAGAGAAGGGGTAGGACATCTGCTAAAATGTCCAATAACATATGTATTCAATTTAGGGCATGCCACAACTGATGGGAAACCAATGTGGCAGTGAGAAGCAGCACCCCAGAAACATCCTCCCACTCTCAATAGCTATGTGCTCCCTGAGGACAGGCTGGTGCACGAGCTTTTGCACTCTGCTGACTCATTTCTGCCCTTTGTGAGCATTCCACAGTAAGCACACAGTACTTGTGCAGGTAGGAGAAAGGTGCTGGAAGGAGTCACACTTCTGCAATTACTGGTTTCCACTCCCAGGAGACATCCCAACAGATGAACATTTAAAACAAAGAGGGCTGTCATATGTCACAATATCAATACTAGACTGGATACTTATATCAAGATCATCTCCTAATATTAAGAAGTTATTATGGGGCTGGAGAGATGGCTCAGTGGTTAAGAGCACTGACTGCTCTTCCAGAGGTCCTGAGTTCAATTCCCAACAACCACATGGTGGCTCCCAACCATCCATAGTGAAATCTGGTGCCCTCCTCTGCCCTGCAAGCATACGTGAAGATAGAACATTGTATACATAATAAATAAATAAATAAATCTTTAAAAACAAAAGCCAAAAAAAAAAAAAAGAAGTTATTATAAGGTCGATGAACTCGCAAGTGTAGGTAGTGTGCTAAATGAGCGGCAAGGTTTTTGCTAACACCCCACCCTGGCCCAGTGAGTGGACTTTGATAGTAACCTTTGCTATGAGTGTGAAAATAAAAGGCATTATGAAACAGCCATAAATTGAAACATTATATTTTGCTAATGGTTCAACTAATAACTAGAATATGGGGAAATGTGCAGACATGATGAATGGCAATGAGCACACACTTGTGCATAGGAACAAAGTGAAGTGCGGAAATCCAATGCTCTACATTTCTTTCTAGGTGAGACTAAAGACAACTAATTAATTGGTCCTGCTTGCTGTCTGTTAATTACATTGTCTCTGATTGGTTAAATAAATGCCGAGGACTGAGATTGGGCAAAGACAGAGATAGGCAGGACTACCGTGCATAGGCTTCTGAGACAGAGAGCATCTTGGGAAGAAGCCTCCAAGAGTAGAAGCAAGGAACAGGAAGAAGGAGACACACAATGAGGTAGATTAAAGAAGATCATTCCACATGGTCTGGAACATAGGCTTAATGTAGAGACTAGCAGTCCAAAGAGATGTATGTGTATATGGGGTTGTGTTTAGGAAAAAGAATTATGAGCTAACTTAAATGGGCTAAGATTGCTCAATTCAGGCCAAGGTTTGTTAAAATCCATGTGGTGTCTGTGTGCTCTTTTATATTGGCGGGTTAGGGATTAACCAAGGCCAACCAATTAAATATAATATAAATACTAGTAAATAATTTAGCCATTTTTCTACAACTTTAATCTTCTTCCTTTCCTTCTCTATGTTGTTCAATGCTCACAATGAATGTATCTATCTCAAATGTTTATAAAGATGAATATTTCAAGACCTTTAAAACCCAATGAAATGGGGCTGGAGAGATGGCTCAGCAGTTAAGAGTACAGGCTGAATCCCAGCACCTGGGAGGCAGAGGCAGGTGGATCTCTGTGAGTTCGAGGCTGGCCTGGTCTAAAAAAATGAGTCCAGGGCAGCCAGAGATATACAGAGAAACCCTGTCTAGAAAAAAAAAAAAAAGAGTACAGGCTGTTCTTCCAAAGGAGCCATATTCAAATCCCTGCCCCCACATGGCAGTTTGAAATTGTCTGTAATGGCCGGACTTAGTGGCACACTTTTTTTTTTTTACTTTTCAACTGAGTACATACTTTTAATCCCAGCACTCAGGAGGCAAGGGTAGGCGGATCTCTTTAAGTTCAAGGCCAGCCTGATGTACAAAGTGAGTTCCAGGATAGCCAGGGCTACACAGAGAAACCCTGTCTTGAAAAACAAAAAACCAAAACCCAAAGAAAAAACAAACAAAAAACTCAAAGGAACCTTCTGACTGAGCAACATAAATGAACTTAAAATGAACTGTCTTGAAGCTGAGGTCAATTTACAGAGGTCGTCTGTGGGCAAGCTGTGGAGGAGATCTCAACTGTAGGAGGAGTCTGATACTATAAATTCCAAAGTGTGTTTCATCATAAGTAAATTAAGAAGGCTTGCTTCGAAAATTAAAAAAAAATAGGTCCACTGTGAACTTTAAGATGGTTAAGTACACAAACAGAGTGAGCCAGCACCCTAGCTGACTCCAGACCATTGAACCAGCAACAAACTAAACTGGATCCCCTACTGATGGCTGGGGTAGATAAAGGGTCAGTTGTTTCTCTCCTGGCTCTGCTTGTCTAGGGTATAAAACAAGAATTACAGGTAGGAGGAAAAAAAGCAAAAGAAGCCCCATGCGAAAACACCCAGGAAAAGCACCTTTGTCACCAGGGGAACCTGGCCTATTTCACAGGCCTTCAAAGCATGGCCTGATGTGGAAGGCACAAGACAGTGCTGGGAAGGACAGTATGAGCGGCAGTGCTATTTGCAATAAAAGTCCCATCCCACACTAATGGTATAATCAGGCATCTAGGGAAAAAAACACAAGAGTCAAGCAAGGACAGAAAAATAGACCAAGGAAGACAGAGTAGTCTGTTTGAACTAATTAAAATTCTATTAATTCTTGTTAAATTAAATCTGTGTATGTGGAATTTGAACCTATTAACACCTGAAAAGTAGAGGTTGAATTCAGTTTTTGTGGAACCTGTGGTATGCAAGTGTGAACATTTTCATTCCCACGTTGCTTGCAGAGATCTGCAGCGCAGGCCATACCCATCAGTGCAACCCAGCTACACAGCAGGGTGAGAACGGCTGAAGAAGGTTAACTGGGGACAGCTAGAATTTACAGGAAAGAGGAATTCCACCCATTTGAATCTTTTTGGGAGATTAAGTGGTTCAAACCACACTACTAAAACCAGACCAGGACTTTCAACAAAGAGTGCTATACTCAACTAATTATTTCCTATAGTGAGCAATATTGTGACCTGAATTACCAAACATGGCAAAACACAAACGGACACAAAATTATTCAAAAGCTGATAACCATTTAAATTTAAACCACATTCACTAATCTAGGCAGTCTGCTACTAAAAAAGCATGGCACTGATAAACCTGCAGCACCCAAGAAAATATATATTACAAATGTGTATACACACACAGAAAAGCTATACACTTTAAGAATGTTAAACACATACATAGCTGTGAACTGCCATGTGGGTGCTAAGATTTGAACCCAGGTCCTTTGGAAGAGCAGCCAGTGCTCTTAACCACTGAGCCATCTCTCCAGCCTCACATTATTGTTTCTTAAAGGGAAGGGTACAATGACAAGACTCTAGTTCCAGTACTTGGAAAATGCTCCAACCTTGAGGTTAGTTTGGTTTACATATTGAGTTCTAGGCCAGCCAGGACTATCTCAGAAAAACAAAAACAAAAACTAAAAGCAGAAAAATTAAAAATAAAATGAATATGAAGGATAGATACAAAAACACATACAACCTACACAGAACAAAGTAAGTGTGGTTGCATTAGAGACTGAAAGCAGAGGATCTAAGAGGCAAAGCTGGAGAAACAAAGGACCAAATGATTGCTACTAACCAGAAAAACTAGCTGACACCAGGCCCTCTGGAAGGGAACACCTACTTGCTGTGTGCATAGGTACTTAATTAAGCTACAGTTAATCATGAGAAAACAACTAGACGAGTCCAAATTTAGAAACCAAAGAAATGGGAGCTGGGCGGTGGTGGTGCACACCTTCAACCCCAGCGCTTGAGAGGCAAAGGCAGGTGGATCTCTGTGAGTTCAAGGCCAGTCTAATGTACAAATTGAGCCCAAGACAGCCAAGGCTATTACACAAAGAAACCTTGTCTCAAAAAAACAAAAACCGCCGGGCAGTGGTGGCGCATGCCTTTAATTCCAGCACTTGGGAGGCAGAGGCAGACGGATCTCTGTGAGTTCGAGGCCAGCCTGGTCTACAAAAGTGAGACCAGGACAGCCAGAGCTGTTACACAGAGAAACCCTGTCTCGAAAAACCAAAAAAAAAAAAAAAAAATATATATATATATATATATAAATATGTGTGTAAAACTCTAAGAGTGTGCATTATTAAGTAAAAACGTAAATATTTTTATAGGCTGTGTATTCTGTGTTTTTTTTTCCGAGACAGGGTCTCTCTGTGTAGACCTGCTTATCCTGGAACTCACTAGGCTGTGTATTCTTTTTTTTTTTTTTTTTTTGGTTTTTCGAGACAGGGTTTCTCTGAATATCTCTGGCTGTCCTGGACTCACTTTGTAGACCAGGCTGGCCTCGAACTCACAAAGATCCACCTGCCTCTGCCTCCCAAGTGCTGGGATTAAAGGCGTGCGCCACCACCGCCCGGCTTAGGCTGTGTATTCTAATTGCAGCTTTTCAGTGCATTAATGAAATCAATAAATATGCTAGGCATGGTAGCACAGCCTGTTATGCCAGCACGTGGAAGATGGAGGCAGGAGGATCAGGAGTTCAAAGCCAGTCTCAGCTACATATCTAGTTCAAGGTCAGCTTGGGCTAAATGAGAGCCCACTCTCAAAGAAACCTCCCAAAACTAAATGATAACTATATAAACCCTACTGAACAGAAGAAATGAAAATGCCTTATAAAGCGTGACTGAGATGACTTATTTAAAATGTTATGTGCCGGGCGTGGTGGCGCACACCTTTAATCCCAGCTCTAGGGAGGCAGAGGCAGGAGGATCTCTGTGAGTTCAAGGCCAGCCTGGTCTACAAAGTGAGTCCAGTACAGCCAGGGATACACAGAGAAACCCTGTCTTGGAAAAAAAAACGTTATGTAATTTATAGTACAAAGAAATTCCTGCAGAGCAACTATAATATGGTGTAAATTTAATATTATAACTACACTTAATCTAATCTTCACAGCAAGAGGAGCTGTAATTTTTCTGCACTTCTGGCTACAACTATAAAAGGTTAACTGAATAGCTATGAAAACCAAACAGCCGTCCCAACAAAACCAAGCTGTCTGGTAGGCGCACTTGGATTCTAGGTTACCCACAAACGCCAAAATAAGCCAGTTTTTTCAGTCCTTCGGTTTTCTAGAATGACTGCCTCATTTCCCAACTTCTAAGCAAGCGTTTTAAACTCCGCTGAAAGGCTGCCTCAAAAACACTACTGCTTAACTCAGAAAGTAAGACAAACAGCCCAGCTGCCCTCTCCTGTGCGTTTTGAGCCGCTGTCCCTAAAGGGCAGGGAGCCACTCCGTGAGCGCTCAGAGCCGACAGCCGAATGTTTGAGAATTTTAGGTGCGATCCGACAAACAAACGAACGAGCGAATGAATGAGTAAATGAATGAAATCACACTCAACTCCCCAAACTCCAGCATAACCGCCTTGCCGAAGGAGCCTGAGCCGGACTCACCGCCTGGCGCCGCCCCGCCGGCCCCGGGGACCCTCCACCCTTCCCCGGCCCCACTCACTCTTCATCCTGAACGGGGATGACCACGACGACAGCTCCTGGTCGGCCCCGGGCCGAAGAGAAGAGACTGTGGTAACGGCCTTCTACTTTCCTGGGTCGGCTTCCGGCTCGAGGACCTTCGCGGCGTTCCCTGACAGGAGAGCGTTAGGATCCGGCGGCCATATTGTATTCCTGTCGCCCTAGCAACCGACAGACCCCCCCCCCGCCCCCGCCGGGGTGGGGGAGGGTGTTTCCGAGGCAGGCCCCCACGCATGCGCAAAGGAGAAAAGTCGGCCGCCTGTTCACGCATGCGCAGTGAGGCCTGCTGCCTCAGTTTGGTCGCTAGGCAACCTCTCCCGCTGCTTTAAATTTAAGTACAATTTCTTACTTTAGTGAGTAGGCGACCTTGGCGGGCTGGCTCTTCCCGTCTCCCTGAGA
>CAJQZJ010001511.1:16963918-16981097 GCA_907164525.1 Lophiomys imhausi
AGTGAGTAGGCGACCTTGGCGGGCTGGCTCTTCCCGTCTCCCTGAGAATGTAGCGATGTGGAACCTGATTCAAGAACAATGTCCTTGAGGTTTAACTGTTCTTGTCAACACCTACAGTTGAGCATCTACCCACCCTGGTATATAGCGAAAGCTGTGCAATTTGTAAGTTTTACTCTTTAATTAGGCAGACATTTATTTTGTTACAAACACTGTTGCATGCATTGGGGATACGATGAAAAGAAGCGTAGACAAAATCCCTAAATTCTTGTTACTGTAAAATGAGGTTGAAAAATCCTCACCCCAGGGGGTCGCAGTGAAGACTAAATGAGATGACCCCTTTTATCCCCGTGCTCCTGTTGCCTGAGGCTTGACAGGGTCTGTCACACCGCAAGTGCTCAATAAATGTTTGTCCAATAACCAGGAAACAACAGCACCTGTCACTTCTTTGTCATTCCTATCTGTCTAGGGACAAGCCTGATTCTAAGTGAGTATCCAGGGTGCAAAACAAGCTTTAACCTTTGATCCAATTAAACAGGCAGATGGGAGAAATGCTCGCTGACATGGCTGTGGAAACCATATGTCCTGTTGTTGGAGTCCCAGAGTGGCAAAGGGCTTTGTCAAGGTCACCTATTGGTGGCCCCTACCAGCCCATGGCTTCCAATTCCCCATGCTTCTGCTACATCCAGAAGAAATTGTGCAAAAAGGGTTTCAACATGTACATATTTTATGGAGAGATGTGTTTCAAATTGGTCCCTGGTACAACTGATTTGTTTTAGCAAATTGGAAGCAACATCTGAAAACCCTTCTGATTGTCTGTTTTTCTTTTTTATTGTCTAACAGTTTTGATATAACACATGTTGTGCAATGAAACATTTAAATTCTGATTTCCCTTTTTGTTTTCCATTTCTCTCCTGACCCTCACCCAGAATTAACAAGCAAGCAGGAGTTCAGCTTCTATATGGAAAATGTTCTGCCCTCCTTGTGTCCAGGGCCTTAAGTCAAAATTTTAAAATGTAAAAGGAAAGATAAAAGACAAAGGCATGGGCCAGGATATAACTCAGTGGTTGAACATAGGCTTAGCATGTACAAGGCTCTGAGTTTGAGCACCAGCCACTATAGAGGGGGAAAAAAATCAAGTTTAGAGGCATGGAGCATCTAAGAGAGAATCAAGCCAGGAGAATCAACTCAGGTTGTCTAATCACTCTGAGGAGTAGAGTTCCAGAAAAAGCAAAATGATACAGAGTAAAAGAGGTTATTGCGTGGTGGCGCACCCCTTTAATCCTCGGGTAGGCAGAGGCAGGAGGATCTTTGTGAGTTCAAGGCAAGCCTAGTCTACAAAGTGAGTCCAGGACAGCCAGGGCTACACAGAGAAACCCTGTCTCAAAAAACCAAAACAAAAAAAAACCTAAGGAGGTTATCAAATCTTTACCTTGTGTTGCACATGGTAGCACATTTGTGCCTTTAGTCCCAGCACTGGGGGAGGTGATTTGAGGAAGGCAGGTGGATGGGATCTCTGGGAGTTCAAGGCCAGCTTGGTATACATAGTTCCAGCTACACAGACTTTGGAAAATGCTCTTATCCTTGGCCACTTCAGTTCTCCCATAATATGACTCTTTCTATGGTTGGAGCATTCAGACCTTCTGACACAGAAGCAGGAGACGCCATCATTGTCCCCACTGTAAACTGTCCTTCTTAAATCTATAGGCTGAACCTTCAGCTCCCGATGTGATAACCTTGAGATAGACATACAGGAGCATAGGGCTGGGCAGTCATCAAATTGTGGTGTTTGATCTTCAGAGCTGCCTGCCAGCAGAGTTTTGCTGTTACAAGAAGCCAAGCATAGGGAGGGGATTGAGATTGAGATATAACTTGAAGAAATTAAAAAAAAGATACATGCAAAAAAAAAAGAAGCCAAACATTTTATCTCATCATATATATAACATTATATATATATATAAAATCTCTGTCACAAACATCTCTTAAGGGTTTATTTCATTTTTAGGTATATGCATGTCTTTATCTACAAACATGACTGCACGGGCCTGAGGAGGCCAGAGGAATCAGATCCCCTGAATCTGGAGCTGTGGGTGGTTGCTGGAAATTGAACTGCCGTCCTTTGTAAGAGCAGTACCAGCTCTTAATCTCACTAGAAGTGTTTCCAGAATGTTCAGCATGTTTTCAACCCAGAGTCCTGAGGAACATTCAGCACAGTGAGTTTAGCATTCCAGATATCTGGTGAACGGGCACCTGCTCAGTGCCTGCTACTAACTGTGTGACCTTGGGCTCTGTACATCAAAGGGTTCATACCAACATGCAGATCACGCCAAAGCAGTAGGGATGGTGACAAGTTCCTAAAGTGTTGAGAAAAGATGGTCCTGTCCCCAAGATTGCGTTCTGGAACGACACTGAACATTTCACTGGCCATAAAAAACAGTGGAGTGTGGCCTTCTAATTGCTGAGTGACAGTGGCCTCTATTCTAGAATTCTCCAGTTACTTGTCTGGTGGGGGCAGAAGCAAAATGTGATCATACTCGCAAGGAGGATTCAACACTTTCCTGAAGCCACCAATGGATGATGGAAGTCCAGAATCCAAAAGAAAGGTAAGGAAGGGAGGCAAAACCCTGAGACTGGGAGAAAAAAGACCCAACACAGGCAAGGAGGAGAAGGATTCAAAACATGATGGGGAAGGCTGGGAAGATAAGCTGGGCAGTGGCTATGGAGGACAGCAACCCACATATTAGGAAGAAGCCATGGGAGCGAATCCAGCTAAGGGGAACAAACAAACGAAAGAACGAATGACACAACTCCTCTCTGGTCTCATACATTTAACTGGGTTTTTTTTGTTTTTGTTCTTGCCAGGAGAGTAGCTTTTATTTAGAGCCATTTCAGATAACATATTGAACTAAGGAATAGATTAGGTTCCAAAAGAGCTCATCAGGTAAAAGGACTCTTCTCCCCAGCAGCTCTGCAGTCAGTGCAATCAGTAAAAGGCCCACTGGGATACAGTTTTCACTAAATCACCCTGATATGCCACCATTACAAAAGTACAGGTTTTTCATTATAAATTTCACAAACCCCAGTCACAAGTATTACAAACGAAAATGAAAAAAAAAAATCACATTGTGAAGATCTTAAAACTGTTTTCACCATTTAGCTCAGAGGCCTCACCATCTTCAAAAGACTGTTCCCTGCTGAGCACTTCAGCTACGATAAAATCAGGCAGGGAGAAGGCAGCTTTGGCTAGCCCATGGCAGTCTTCTTCCCATTCTCCCTAGACAGTCAGGACTGAAGAGCAAGGGAGGCACAGGTAGGAGTGGGGTGGGGAGCAGAGGGCTAATTTCCCTCAGGACAAGATGGCAGCTGAAGCTTGATGGGACAGTGGAGCTGGTGACACTTGAGGGGAGGAGGGTCCAGACCCTGTGTTCAGTCAGAGTCACTGCTGGAAGAGGAGGAGGAGGAGGAAGAGGAGCAGTGCGTCCCATGCTTTTGTTTTTTGTGCTTTTTATGAGCTTTCTTCATTTTCTTCTGAGTCTTCTTGTCAATCACTATTCCTGGGCCTACCACGCCAGGAGCCAGAGGATTCACAGGGCACGTGCCTGGAGCAGGTGGTGGGTATGGGGGAGGGTAGGGACCCGAGGGTTGGTATCCTGGACACCCTGGTTGTGGTACAGGATAAGGTGGCCGACATGGAGGGAAAGCTGGGTTTCCCTGAGGAATTCCTGGAGGACAGGGACCATGAGGACAGGGGCTAGGAGGACAGACAGGATTGGAACCTCCTGGGCACACGACATGGGGTGGATATGGATTTGGCCCACAGTTAGGGTTCCACATGTCCAGATGTTAGCTCAGGCCTTCCCAAGATCGCCAGGCCTGCTCCTGTCCCCCTTCCCAGTCTGGGTCCGCACTTCACATTTAACTGTTTTAAAAAGGAATCCAACAATACAGTCAGATCAACGACTCTCATATAGAAAACTAAGCAACGAAAACAGGACTATGCAAAAGTTCTACTAGAAAGAAATATATGACTGAGGGTGTGTTCATTTGATAGTTTGCTTAGCCTGTATGAAGCCCTGGGTTCGATTCCCCAGCATGGCATAAAATCAAGGTGCAGTGAGTACCTCTATTCCCAGCCACTGGAAGATGGAAACAGAAGGAATAGTTCAATGCCATTCTCAGCTATGAGGTTAGCCTAGGTTATACGATACTCCCAAAAGAGCGAACAAATGAGTACTCAAAAAGTGGTCTATTTAAAATGCTGCGTCTTAAATTTCCGTGCCATTTATTTCGACGCCTGGCTTCTGAGTTCCGTGGGTCTCGGGTGCCCCCCTAGCCTTCACTTTATTAACTGCGTCTGGCCGCGTCCAGGGTTGGTGAGCCTGGGCGCTAAGTGGGTTCCCCGGCCGGTTCCGACCCGTACCGTGGGAAAGTGGCCGGGAACTCCAGTGGTCTGCTGAGGTCGGCCTGGCTGCGGCCCTCTGTCGTGCACGACGTGGTGATGGGAGAGGATTCACCGCATGAATACCGGGAGGTGGATCAGGGACTGTGTAAATAGATTGCAAATAGGGGAGTAGGGAAACCTGCCATCATTGACTTTAGGAGTCTTCCTGAGATCTGGGGTAAAGGGCGTGCAAAAGTCACGTGGCCTCGAACTCGCCTGCAACCACCTTGTTCTCCGGATCCCCCAGCCTCCACTTCCCAAATGCCGGGGTTATAGGCGGGCGAGCGCCAACTCTCCCAGCTAAGTTATTTACTGACTTGCAGAGATAGGGGCTGTTTAGAACTTGCTTCCAGTCTCCTGCCTCTGCCCGGCGAGTGAGTCGCTTCTCTGAGTGTAGATAGGGCAATCTGTGAAGTGGTGTTATTCTGGCCATGGGGTTGCCAGATACAACGTAGTTACCATTTTAGTGTAAGTCGGTGATACTGGCTGACCTTATACTAAAATGCCGGGGCGGTGGATTTTTCGAGCCTGGCGTGGTAGCGGGTGCCTGTAATCTCAGTATTCGGGAGGCTGAGGCTGGAGTTGAAAGAAAGGTAGATGTGAATCCCAGGCTGTGTCAAGATGAAGCTGAATATCGCCACCGGCTGTCGGAAACTCACTGAGGTGGACAATGAACGCAAGTATAGGCACCAAGAAAACGAGGAGGAGGCGGCAGAATATGCTAAACTTTTGGCCAAGAACATGGAACAAGCCAAAGAAAAACTCCAGGCACATATTGCCGAGAGACGAGGACTGTTTTCGCTGAGAGCTTCTACTTCTAAGTCTGAGTCCAGTTAAAAATAAATCTTTAAGAGTAACAAATAAATACTCAAACCGTGAGAAAAAAAAGAAAAACTAGCATAGGTTTAGATCCGCAGGAAAGAAGTCAAGATTCTAGCAGATACTGGTGATTGGATGCTGGGAAACTCAGTGGTTCTTTGATTTTTGTCTGGGTTTTTCCGTGTTCTAAGTTTGATTTATCACGCTGAAGGCTAACGTGCAAAGATTTTTGGAGCTCTGATCTGGAATATTTGAAAGCTTCCTTACTGCCGAGTCAGGCCCATGGACAGGCAACTGGTATTTTCCCTGGAAAAGCCTGGGTTCTCTGTGGGAGACCGCCTCCCATGGAGCCCATGGGTGTCAGTTTTTTCTTCTGGTCAGAGTAGTACACAGAGAAAGAGCTCGAGAGAGGCGGAAGCGCGTGGGAAAGAGCAGGGTGCTTGGAACTCCGGGAAGAGGAGGCGGAGCCAGGCAGCTGGGCACAGGACGTCTAAGAAACCTTGTAAGCGCCCGAGAGTGTAAACTCCATGTCTGGCCGGTTAGCTCAGTTGGTTAGAGCGTGGTGCTAATAACGCCAAGGTCGCGGGTTCGATCCCCGTACGGGCCAAGGGTTCAAAACACACATTTTTGAGAATTGTGACTACTATAAACTCTGAAAGTTGTTTCCAGCCCCCCCCCCGCCCCCCCAAGCGCAGAAGTTCCTGCTGCTCTTTGTCGCCGGCCGCACCGCACCAGACACTTGAATAGGACGTCATAGGCTAAGCTTTAAAAAGTTTTCGTCTTTTAACCCAGCTCTGGTTATCCGGGACATCTCCCAAGGTTCCAGCTCCTCTGGCTTTGTTGCTTAGTGAAGACGGGTGGATGGCCTCAGTGTTCGTGGAGTTCTTAATGCTGAAAATTCAGGTCAAGACAACGCGTTCCGCATGTATTTACCGCAAGTGGACTGCACACGCTGGCCATTCCCCGCAAGGACAGCCGAAGAACGCTACGGTGTTTTCAGAGACTGACCACTGGTCGAGAAGCCTTCTCTTGTTTCTGCCTCCCTCCTATCAGAGATTTTCGACCCTGCAGTAGTTCCTCTTGGTTCTGCATTTGGAGGCAGAGGGCAGTGAACACATTTCCCAAGGAATTCTCTAGTCTCTGGGCCGGTCAGGTGTGTTTAACAAAAACCAGATTCTAGGCTCATCACCTTTTAGCTCCTTTGTGGGTACAGGGTTTTGTATATTGTTTTCCATAGCCCAGGTTCACCTTAAACACAAGATCCTCCTGCCTGTCCACCGCCTGAGAGCTGAGATTACAGGCATGCACCACTACACCTGGCTGGTGTATCCTTTTCTCAAATGTGACAGGACTAGGCCTTAGGTAACTTAAGGCCACAGAATTTAAGGTCTTGTTAAGTGCTTGGGATGTAGTAAGACATATGGATCCCAGGCTAATGGTGGGACTGTTGTTACTACAGATAGAATTAAAAGAAATGGACTGCTGGTACCCAGAACAGGTGCCTGCACACATCAAGTCTTGGGTGTAAGTTCCTGGGACTTAGTTGACCCAGGGACACAGTAGGAAATGGAACTGGGCGCTGAGTCTGATCTCAGCTTGTTTTCCTGTTCATTCTTACCTAACCACTGCTTTCCAACAGGGGAGTGGGCAGGGGGCTAGGGTCCATGTTTCTCTCTATTGTTGTGAACCTGGCCATCAGCACAGAGCCTGGGCTGGGTCCCTCTAGCCTGTGCTTTGAGAATGTGATACCTACTGCATGGACTAAGCACTAAGTAACAAGATCAACCCAAGGAGAGGAGAATCTTTGTTTCTGTTTGTTTTTCATTTTCAGAGCTAGGGATGAAGCTAGGCTTTGCTGGTGCCCTGTAAGCTGTCCCCAGCCCTCTGGACTGTGGTTTTCAGCATGACTTTTCTGTAGTAGAACATGGAAAATGGCTGGCTGAAGGGACTGGCTCTTTTGACCAGGGTAGAAAGAAAACAGTTGTGTTTCTCTTGTGGCTTTTACTCCCTGATAACTGCATTCTGTTGGGGGGTGGGGGGTGGGGAGTGCTGCGTGAAGCAGGAGGACCAGGCAGATTTCTGCCTTCAACACACACATTTGCAGGGGTTCACAATACACCATTGCAGGTTGGGCAGTGGTGGCCCACACCTTTAATCCCAGCACTCCAGAGGCAAAAGCAGGAGGTGAAGCCAGCCTAGTCTATAAAGTGAGTTCCAGGACCACCAAGGCTACACAAAGAAACCCTGTCTTCAAAAACAAAATAAAACAAAAAGAAAACGAAATACACCATTGCAGTATAAAAAATATTTGGGAGTTTGGGCGTGGCTCAGTGGTTAAGCTGTTTTGTTCCTAGTATCCACGTCAGGACACTCACAACCACCAGTTTTGTGGGATTGGATACCTCCTTTGGCCTCCATGGGTACCTGCACACAAATGGCATTCACTCATACATAAATGAAAATAAAAAATTTTTTTTCGAGACAGGGTTTCTCTGTGTAACAGCCTGGCTGTCCTGGACTCACTTTGTAGACCAGGCTGGCCTCAAACTCACAGAGATCTGCCTGCCTCTGCCTCCCAAGTTCTGGGATTAAAGGCGTGCGCCACCAGTGCCCAGCCATGAAAATAAATTTTATGTGCATTGCACATAAATAAACATAAACTGTGGTGGGATTAGTGATAGCATTTAATAGCATAGGGATACTGGAATAGCAAAAGCCTGGACTTTAAGGTAAAAGATTTATGTCCAACCTGACATGTCCTTGGGAACCCACCAAGGACGGATGACTTTTCTGATCATAGGATTTTGGGCAGGGACATGCCCTAAGGTACCCGCCCTGAGATCCATGACAACAGATCACACAATCTCCAGACCGCCTGCTGCTCCTCGGCCCTCTGCAAAAAAGGCTATGGAGGGACATTGCCCAGGGGCATGAATTGGAAGCACAAAAGCTTCTGCCGAAAATCGTGTTGCCAATTCATTACCATAGGTGAAGATATTTAAGTCAAGATTCACATGGACAGAGACTTTCCTGCTGCTGTCTCACACCTCCTCCTCGTCTGGCAGAGAAACTCGCATCACAGTCTCACACGGAGGCTTCACCCTCTTGTATCGACCCATTGAAGGTATGGGGATGAATTCTCCCTGGTATTCTGGAGCATCTAGGTGGGGAGTTGTCTCCCCTGGCAGCCTAGGGGCTTCGGATTGTACAGAACAAGGTCCTTGCAGACCTAAAGCATCTGAATGGTGAGCCTAAGAAACTTTTCATCTGATAAATAATTGGACTCTAAGACCACAAAGACAATTCCTGCTTGATAAACTGTCTTAGGATCTGACGAACAAAATTCACAGACTTTGAGACTGAAAGATTAGATAAAGACCAGCCATCCATAAGGATTAATGCCCAGAGGAAAATATCCTTTTAAGAAACTTTAGGTTAATGTTAAATGGTTGTTTTGTAAGTATTAAGAAGTTTTAGGTGCTAGGTTTTAGAGTTAGGGTTTGGGTTTTAGGACTTAGGAACTTCATAGGCAATTGTTAGGTAATTGTTAAGTATTAATAAATATATGCGCCGGGCGGTGGTGGCGCACGCCTTTAATCCCAGCACTTGGGAGGCAGAGGCAGGCGGATCTTTGTGAGTTCGAGGCCAGCCTGGTCTACAAAGTGAGTCCAGGACAGCCAGAGATATTCAGAGAAACCCTGTCTCGAAAAAAACAAAAAAAAAAATATATGCTTGATAAATAAAAATTTACTGTTATAATAAACCTTAAAAAAACACTTTAGGCTGGGCATGGTGGTGCACACACCTTTAATCCCAGCACTCAGGAGGCAGAGGCAGGCGGATCTCTGTGAGTTCGAGACTAGCCTGGCCTACAGCATGAGTTCCAGGATAGCCAGGACTGTTACACAGAGAAACCCTGTCTTGAAAAACCTTAAAAAAAAAAAAAAAAAAACTTTAAAAATTATTTTGAGCCAGGCCGTGGTGGTGCATGCCTTTAATCCAAGCAATTGGGAGGCAGAGGCAAGCAAATCACTGAGTTCGAGTTCGAGGATAGCCTGGTCTACAGAGCAAGTTCTATGACAACCAGGAATATATATAGAAAGCTTGTCTCAAAATAAATAAATAAATAATTTTAAACAATTATTTTGAAGGTAGGGATGGTGGCAAATGCCTTTAATTCCAGCACTTGAGGCAGAAGAATCTGTGTGGGGATCAGATGTGTGCACCACCACGTCCAGCCCTCTATGTTCCTTTATGAAATACTATTCAGCAGGGGCTGGAGAGGTGGCTCAGAGGTTAAGAGCACTGGCTTGTTCTTCCAAAGGTCCCTAGTTTGATTCCCAGCAACCACATGGTGGCTCACAGCCATCTACATTGAGATCTGCTGCCCGGGCATATATGTAGAGTAAATACTGTATACATAATAAATAAATAAATAAATAAATAGACAAACAAACAAACAAATAAATAAATGTTTTTAAAAAAAGGCTTTAAAAAAATACTATTCAGCATTCACGATTAAATCATGTCTTCTCGTAACCTGTCTTTTGTCTGTTAATTTGAAACACACACCTTCTTTCATTCAAAAGATAAGTTTTTCCCTCTCCAACACATTCAAAAGGATGTTAAAACAGAGTTTATATTCTTGATAATGGGGTCAATGCTAGGCTTGGGATTGGAGAAAATGGAAAAGAAAGAAAATATTAAAGAAACAAGTGGGCAGGCCGGGCGGTGGTGGCGCACGCCTTTAATCCCAGCACTCGGGAGGCAGAGGCAGGCGGATCTCTGTGAGTTCGAGGCCAGCCTGGTCTACAAAGCAAGTCCAGGACAGCTAAAGGATATATAGAGAAACCCTGTCTCAAAAAACAAACAAACAAACAAACAAACAAACAAACAAACAAACAAAAAAGAAACAAGTGGGCATGGTATCGCATACCTGTAGTCCCAATACTTGGGAGGCTGAGGTGGGGGGACAATGAGCTCCAGGCCAGCGTGGGTTATATATGTAACAACAAGCTGCTCCACTGAGACAAGGACCAGAACCATGACCACAAAAATGTAATCACCCCTGGTCAACCTCAGTGAAGAGGCTAGTGGGTGAGCTCGGGACACTGCAGGGTTTTTGGTGATCGGAATGTGAAGGCCGGCTATGCTAATAATAAAGATGACAATCCTAGGGCTGGAGAGATGATTTGGAGTGTTTGCTGCTGCGTATGCAGAAGACCTGGGTTCACTTACCAAAACACACACACACACGCGCACGCGCACGCGCACACACACACAGTGGCTTACAACCACTGGCACCTCCAGTTGGAGGTGATCTGATGCTTTCTTCTAACCTCCTTAGGCTCCTGCTCACATGTGCTGCACATACATGTAGAGAGCTGCAACGTGCCGTGCCCTAAAGATGGCACCGGTTTCCGCCTTCCACCAGCCCTATGGTGAGCGCTCTCGGTGGTAAACAAGTCCATATTTGGTTAAGACCGCTGATCTGGCTTGCTTCCCCATACATGGGCCTGTAAAATAACACCACGTGGCTTTACTTGATTGGCTGTTCATATAGTATTTAGCCTGTGGGTTGGGTCTGCCCGATTCATTCGGAAGACTGTTTTCTTTTTTTTGTTGTTGTTTTTTTGTTTCGAGACAGTGTTTCTCTGAATATCTCTGGCTGTCCTGGACTCGCTTTGTAGACCAGGCTGGCCTCGAACTCACAAAGATCCGCCTGCCTCTGCCTCCCAAGTGCTGGGATTAAAGGCGTGCGCCACCACCGCCCGGCGGGAAGACTGTTTTCAAGGGACCTGAATAAACTGCTTGAGAAGAGCTTTTGTGAGTTGCGTCGTTCTTGCTGGTCGAGGTCGACGCGACAAGTGGTGGCCCGTACAGGGAACCAGAAAAGACTCAGAACTCCTGCAGTCAGGGGCAGTGCACTGGTAAGTTCCCGGGATAAATTGGGACAATAAAGTTTTGCGGGAAGTTGCAAACTACAGGTAAAGTTTCGCGGAAATTGCGAACTAAAGGTAAAGTTTCGCGGGAAACTGCGAACCGAAAGTAAATTTTTAATCATGGGATCGTCTCAGTCACATCCAATTTTTCTGGCTCTTCAGGAGCTACTTTTAGCTAGGAAATTGAAACTTGAGAAGTCAACCCTAGAAAGATTTTTGAATGAATGCGACTCCGTGGCTCCATGGTTTGTGGTGTCCGGGAATCTTACGGTATCCTGCTGGGACAAATTAGGCAGGGACTTGGATTTTGCTTGGGA
This sequence comes from Lophiomys imhausi, assembly GCA_907164525.1. Taxonomy (NCBI): domain Eukaryota; kingdom Metazoa; phylum Chordata; class Mammalia; order Rodentia; family Muridae; genus Lophiomys; species Lophiomys imhausi. The sequence goes on from CAJQZJ010001511.1 coordinate 16,975,435, forward strand.
GCAAGGTGCTCTGAAGCATGGAGTAAGACCGGTTTGGAAGATGGTGAGGAGTTGTTTAGAAGATCAGAGATGCTGTAAAGCAATCAAGGAGGGAGAATCAGCCTTGGAACTGCTGCAAGGGGAAAGATCTGAGCAGGCAGACAGTGAAAAGGGAAGAAAAAAGGCGAAAGATCTGAGCAGGCAGACAGTGAAAAGGGAAGCAAAAAGAAGGTCCCTCTCTATCCCGATCTTAGAGATTTTAGAGATTTTGAGGACTCACAGGGCACAGATTCTGAAGGGGAGCTACATGCTCTAATAGAACAGTTGGAGAGGACTGCTATTAGAAAAAGGGGGAAAAAAAAAGGGTAAAAGAGAAAGACACGTTGGCGGCAGTCAGTGTAAGTAAAGCCGTTGCCGCGGCACCTTCAGCCACGTTGGCGGCGGTCGGTGTAAGTGAAGCCATTGCCGCGGCGCCTTCAACTCCCCCTCCATACTCAGAAGCCATTCAGATAGATCAGCCTGTTCAGTCCCTGAAAGTAGGGAAATCTTTCTGCCCGGGGATGTGGACACAAGTAAGAACAGAATTACAGTTTGCCTATCCGGTATACCAAGATCCACAAGGGAACAGGTACGAGGAACCGCTTGATTTTAAAGTAATTAAATCCCTTGTGGAGTCGGTTTGTACCTATGGCATTACTGCTTCTTTTACATTGGCTCAAGTAGAAGCATTAAGCAGACATTGTATGACCCCGAGTGATTGGAGTGGCCTGGCCCGCACCTGCTTAAGTCCAGGGCAATACTTAGACTGGAAAGCTTTCTTGATTGAGTATGTCACTGAGCAAGCAGCCATTAATCAGAGAAATGGAAATCCAGCCTGGGACAGAGATATGCTGCTTGGGCAGGGGAGATTTGCCAACCAGCAGACAGGATATCCCAATCAGGTTTATGAACAAATAAATCAGACAGCTATCAAGGCTTGGAAATCCCTTCCTAACAAAGGGGAGGTGAGTGGGAACTTAACTAAGATTCTACAGGGCCCCATGGAGCCCTTTTCAGACTTTGTGGCACGATTGGTGGAAGCGGCAGGGAAGATTTTTGGTGACCCGGATGCTGCTATGCCACTAATAAAACAGTTGGTCTGTGAGCAATGCACCAAAGAGTGTAGAGTCGCTATCACCCCTTACAAGAACAAAGGGCTAGAAGCCTGGATGAAAGTGTGTAGAGAACTTGGAGGGCCGTTAACTAATGCTGGTCTTGCTGCCACGGTAGTACAGTTGACCAGAAAAGGTGGAGGAAGTCCAGGAGTTTGTTTTTTTTTTTGGTTTTTCGAGACAGGGTTTCTCTGTTTAACAGCTCTGGCTGTCCTGGACTCGCTTTGTAGACCAGGCTGGCCTCGAACTCGCAAAGATCCGCCTGCCTCTGCCTCCCAAGTGCTGGGATTAAAGGCGTGCGCCACCACTGCCCGGCCCAGGAGTTTGTTTTAAGTGCGGCAAGATGGGACACTTTAAAAGACAATGCCCCGAGGGAAGGAGTACAGAAAGTACAGGAAGTGCACAACGCCCCAGGCAGCAGCCGAGGTTATGGACAATTATTATGGACTTATTCGAAGATTTCTCCCAAAAAAAAATCCATAGAACATTATCCCACTGCAGTTGCTGCTTTTGCCTTGAATGGTATCCAACAATGTTTGCAGTCTTTTGGAGTTGCTCCTGCCGGTATAATAGTGCCCTATTCCAGTCATCAAATTAAGATTTTGTGTGGCAATGTAGATGATTGGGCAATATTGCAATGTAGCTTTGAAGGAGTGATTGATAACCATTATCCTAAGCATCCATTGCTATCATTTTTTAAAGAGCACCCAGTAATATTCCCTAAGGTTACTTCAGCAGTACCACTTCAAGGGTCACCAAATGTGTTTACTGATGGCTCAAAGACAGGCTGCGGAGCCTATTTGATAGAAAGACAAGAGCCCGTGCTATGCCAATTTCAACCGGGCTCCCCCCAAATAGTAGAGTTGAAAATAGTAATTGAGGTGTTTAAAAGATGTCAATTTGCATTCAATTTGATCTCAGATTCAGTCTATGTGGTCAATGCAGTGAAAGTATTAGAATTAGCAGGTCCTATTAAGAATAGTAGTACTGTATGTGCCTTATTACAGAGTTGCAAGTTTTAATCTGGCAGAGCACATACAGGATTACCTGGACCATTAAGTGAGGGTAATGATAAAGTTGATCAATGGACTAGGATGACATGCATTTTTTGGAGCTCATTCCTGGACCAAGCCAGACAGTTTCACCAATTATTTCATGTAAATGCAAAAACTCTACAGCAGAAATTCCATTCTAGAGCAGATGCTAGACAAGTGGTTTTGGACTGTCCTCAGTGTGTGATTCATCATCATCCTCCCAGTGTGGCAGTGAACCCTAGAGGGTTGATGCCACTCAAAATCTGGCAAATGGACGTTACCCACATTTCAGAGTTTGGAACCTTAAAATATATTCATGTATCTGTGGATACCTGCTCAGGTATCAGACATACTACACCTATGAGTGGAGAAAAGGCTCGCAATGTCATAGGGCATTGCTTAGAAGCCTGGGCTGCATGGGGAAAACCACAACAGCTGAAAACGGACAATGGACCAGCCTGTACGGCTCAGTCCTTTGTCTCCTGCAACCAGATGGAGGTACAGCTTAATCACGGATTACCATATAATCCTCAAGGACAAGGAATTGTGGAGCGTGCTCATCGCACCTTGAAAGAATGTTTGCAAAAACAGAAAGGGGGAATAGGCCAAGGCCGTACCCCCAAGGAGAGAATGCCTTTAGCCTTATTTACTTTAAATTTTTTAAATTTGGAGGCTCAAGGCTGCTCAGCAGCGGACAGACATCAGGATTCCCATGGTCCACCTAAAGGCATGGTGAAGTGGAAGGATATTTTGACAGGCTCTTGGCGGGGGCCTGACCCCGTGCTAACATGGGCGAGAGGGTCTGTTTGTGTTTTTCCACAGGATCAACAAGATCCAGTGTGGGTGCCTGAACGCCTTGTGAGGAAGATTCGTCATGAAGACCTTCCTAAGGATCCTGGTGATAGTAGCAGTGAGTATGTCAGGAATGACCGAGCCGAGATGGGGGATCCTGTCGATATTTCCAAAGCCGATGCCGGTCAGACATGATGCAACTGTGTTTCCACGCTTATTTAGCAGTAATAGAAGCTTAGGCTTACCCTACCTTCCCTTTGATGATCAGAAAAGCCCTATAGAGGGTAATAGAAATTTCAGCTTGAAGGGTAGTCTGTGCTTTTTAATGAGCTTCAATAGGTCAGATGATACTAAATACATTAAATTGTCTCAGCAGTTAGCAGAATTTTTACCACAACTGAGGTTTGGGGGTAGGGGTGGTGTTTTGTTTTCAAGCAATGGTTCTCGTCTTGTGGGGTGGTGGCCCACACGAGTCTCTGACCAGGACCCCCCCAGACAGCCACGCTGGGCACCTTTTTGTAGAGGATCCGCAGGAGAGGAAGGACCTTTTCCCTGGACTGGATGTCAGGGGCGCAGAGCAGTTTGGGTTCAACAAGATTATTTTTCCTTTAGCCCCATGATTAGTAATATAGTGAATAAGTCTTGTACAGGAATGCTTGATATATCTACTAGGGATCCTCAACAGACTGCCACCAATCCTTTTGATTTATGGCTTTTATGTGGAGCAAATGGTAGCTATATGGATTTGGGACCTATACTTATGCTTGGGGGAGGAATTTATCAAAGAGGTAATTTTTCCCTAGGGTCCGCTACCAAATTGGATTTTTCTAGCAGTAGTGGCTCTGGTACTTGGAATTCTTCGTTTCATTCTTACCGCAATAAGACCTTTTCAGCCTCGCCAGTGTGTCTCTGGCCTCCTTTTCTGTGGATTGTAAGTAATGGGAGTGCATCCTTGGGTGAAGAAAGGTTAGTATGCACTCCGGACACATGCTTTTCTGCCCTGTGCTGGAATGCCACAGCCTTTCCTGTGGCTGTGGTGACTAGAAAGCCTCGATATGTACCAGTTCCTGTAGAGGCCCCTAATACCATGATGCTATTCAGGCTTAAAAGAGATTTTGGCATCACTGCAGCTATTGTTACTGCCATCACTATTGCTGCTGTGGGGGCTACTGCCTCAGCTATTGCCTTGTCTAGTTCTATACAGACTGCCAATGCCCTGAATCTCAGCCAATGTAGCACAGGCATTGAATACTCAGACCTCTATGAATTCTCATCTCAAAGGAGGCCTTATGATAGTTAATCAACGTATAGATTTAATACAAGAACAGATTGATTCTCTTTGGTAACTAGCAAAGTTGGGGTGTGAGTGGAAAATGCAGGGTTTGTGTGTTACTTTGGTGCGGTATCAAAATTTAACAAAGGCTGCTAATCTGTCTAAACAATTGTCAGAGCTCCTCTTACAGGATTGGTCGGCTGAATTTGAAAATAAGATGAGAGAGCTGAGAGTGACAATCGTCCACATCAACTCCACTCGGGTGGATCTGAGTCTGGCTACTGGTTTGACTTCCTGGATACAGATGGCTATGGATCATCTTAAGGAGTGGGCGGGCGTAGGCTCTTTGGTGATACTGATGATACTAGCCTCTCTGGTTTGCCTATGGTGCATCTACAATATGAGAGCCACACAGAAGCGTAATGCAGCCATGATTATACAGGCCCTTGTCGCCATTGAGGCGGGTCAGTCCCCTCAGGCATGGCTCGCTGCCATGAAGCCTTAAATCTTCACTGAGCATTGTCCCTGCCCACTGAGGTATTCGTTCCACGGATATTAGGGTCTGGCAAGTCAATGACGGAGTGGACGGATAAGTCTCGGCCACCTATGACAGGGCAGCCCTGAGTGGGGAGGCTGACCCAGAGACGGGTAAGAGTTTGAGCACCGACCTCCTACAGGCTCAGGCCCGCCGTGAGATCCCCAGATATGGGGATTACGAAGCCTTTCCAGGGACTTCTACCAACACTTTTCAAAAAACAAAAAAGGAGGAACTGTAGAGAGCTGCGACGTGCCGCGCCCTAAAGATGGCACCGGTTTCCGCCTTCCACCAGCCTGATGGTGAGCGCTCTCGGTGGTAAACAAGTCCATATTTGGTTAAGACCGCTGATCTGGCTTGCTTCCCCATATGTGGGCCTGTAAGATAACATCACGTGGCTTTACTTGATTGGCTGTTCATATAGTATTTAGCCTGTGGGTTGGGTCTGCCCGGGCATTCGGAAGACTGTTTTCAAGGGACCTGAATAAACTGCTTGAGAAGAGCTTTTGCGAGTTGCATCGTTCTTGCTGGTCGAGGTCGACGTGACACATACATACACTCAGGCACACACATAGAGTTTAAAAACAAAGAGACAATCCTATGGCGGGAAAAATGATCAGAATCCTCCCCCGTAGCAGGCAGCCTCCTCTCCTATGGCCTCACTTATTTTGCCACACTGAGTTGTAATTCTCAGTCTCATTCTTTCCACTGAAAGTTCAAATTTCCCAGGGTAGGGTCTCTCATTCACCCAACAGGGGCTGAATAAGTGTGTGTTGATCAGTGGCCCTACTCAGGGAAGAGCTGACACGCACAGAGCCACTACAGTAAAGAGAGAATGTGGGCTGAGGATGAGGAGGTAGTGGAGCTGGATGGACAAGACTGAAACGTGAGGAGGACGT
>CAJQZJ010001511.1:16981497-17011134 GCA_907164525.1 Lophiomys imhausi
GTCCAGGACAGCCAGGGCTACACAGAGAAACCCTGTCTCGAAAAACCAAAAAAAAAAACAAAAAAAACAAAACAAAAAAAAACATTAAGGTAGCGGCGGCGTCCTCCGCGAGGTGGCGGCAATTAAGTGGAAGACCTGCTTCCGCGCCTCAGAGACGTCTTGGTCTGTGGGCACTGGTTGATTCCGCCCCTTACTGGGTGACGCACTTCCGTGCCGCCGCTACAGGCGGCGCGGGTTCGAGTCCTCCTTAGGCCGCCATGGCGGGCGCGGAACCGGAGCCCGAGAATGCCGGCGGTAGTGGCTTGACTCTTCCCGGCCGGAGCCACAGCGCCCTGCGCATGGCTCCGCTGGACCCGGAGCAGCTGCGGAGGGTCCTGGAGCTGGTGAATCGGCCGCAGCTCCCGTCCTTTGCGCTGCAGGACGCGGCGCAGCGGCTCCGGGACACGGCCCAGGAGGGCTCCCTGCAACGGGGGTCGCGGGCCGAGGTCCCGCGCCTGCTGCTGCCCAAGGTGAGGCGCCGCGGGGGGTGGAGAGACCCGGAGGTGGCCGGTGCCGCCGGCGTTCGGAACCTAGGTCATCCCCAGCCCAGCCCCATGGAAGCGGCGCAGTGACGCACCCCTCACGCCGGGCCCTCTTACAGGCATCCTCCTGCCTCGTCTGCACCGAGCCCCTCCGCGCCTCCTGGCCCTCCTTACAGGCCCTGGCCTTCGTCCAGTGTTTAAGGAGCACTAGTATGCCAGGTTCTACACTAAGGCCAGGCCTATCTTTCAACGCCCAGCGGATAGCACAAAGCACGTTCTGGGGGTGACAAGGGAGAACTTTCTAGTGGGTGGTTGGTTCTGGAGCCCTGACACTGGAGTAAATTAAGAGGAAACATCTTAGTGAGCGCTCCCGGGACGCAGCGGCCGCTAGTTCGGACCTGGGGCAGAGATAAATACTGCCTCTAGTAGTTTGTTGTAGACTTTGGCAAACTCCATTGTCCAGTACAGTGTCCAATACAGTAGCTAATAAACCGACGAAATCACTGTAAAGCCGCAGAACATCTCAGAGGTTTTAATGACCTGCTCACATAGCTTTTGGTTGTTGGGAGAGTAGGACTGGAATCTGGCTTCCCATCCTTGGAGAGTCCAGGCAGCTCCTGAAACTGCAGGTACTCCAGGTGTAGAAACGTCGTCCCCCTTCATTGCTAGCATTGGAAATAACAAAACACATCTCACTTCAGAATTGCTCGCACCAGATTCTTGAAATAGAGTAGGAAGTAGTATTCAGCAGGCTTCAGTGTGGGTTTAGTTTTGAGGTAGTTTTGGCTTACACCCAGTTGGTCATCAATACTGGACAGTTGTTTCAGGCAATAGTTGAAATAAGACAGCTGAATCAGCAAGATGGGCTAGCTTAGTAAACGTATTTGGTAGGTAAAGGCACCTGCTGCCACTCAAGCTTGGCAACCTCAGCTTGAACCCAGAACCCAGTGAAAAGATTGAAGAAGAGAACCGACTCAACGAAGTTGTCCCCTGACCTGTACACACACAAATTTTAAAATATAAAAAGACTAGAGACCTGTGGCGCTAGAGTTTTAAGTCGGTGTGAGTCTGCATGCTGGCATTTTCTAGGAGAGTGACCTTCAGTGATTGGTTTCTCTGTTTGCAGGAAGGATAGCTCACTCTATAAGGTTCCTGATTGGTTGTGGCTGTTGTAGAACCCAGTGCCTCTCCACAGGCCCTGTACAGCTACTCGGAGTCAGAACGTGACACACTGTTGGTGCAGCTTCCATGAAGGAAGGGGCATGGTCTGCTGATAATCTTTCAGCCTAAACTGTGCCAGGAAAACCCAAAGGCCAAGCACATAAGGACTCTGCCCCTAAGGAGTGCATGAACGAGGAAGATGTGACATATGACCTAGATGATATCTAACCAAAAAACTAGAGATATAACTGAGTGTATTCAGAAAAAAGGAAATGGTTTCTGTCTCTGGGAACACAAAGCCAGTGTTGAAAAGGTAGTATCTGTGCTAGATTTGCAAGGCTGGGTTCCAACTGGAAGTACAGAAAAAGAGAGACAGCATTCCAGGGGACAGTTGGGCTTCATCCATACAACCAGGACAGAAGCCTCAGGCTCACTGTAGGGACAGCGGACCAGAAAAATAAGGCAGTGAACACATTCCTGGGCAGTATGGGACTCTGGTCCTATTTTGACTGGTTTACCTACAGACACACTTTATTTCCACCAACACCTGTGCACATTTCCACGCTCCTGTGAATCCATTTGTTTTCCCTTAGACCAAAGTGCCTTACATGTCTAACCAAATTTGTTGCAACCTTCAAAGCTCCTTGGAGATGATCTCCCCTGAGACATTCTTAACACCTCTGTTGTGTCAAGGTGGCCGTGTTAATCTTTCTGAGCTGTGTCTCGGGACTCTTGTCTCCTTTCAGAATCATCAGTGAAACTTTTGAAAAGACAGATCTGGGGTTCTGTCCCAGGAGAGGTAATCTTACAGATCTGCAGGGACTGACGCCGGGCAGGGGAGACCTCAGGGTGACACCAAGACTTAGCTGATGTTTATAAATGGGGGCCAGAAGGACTTCTGCTAAATGAAGTAAACACCAAGCCAAGTATCAAGTAATGTACCCACAGGGTAAGCCAGTCAGGATATTAGATTAATAATCAGACCAGTTTTCCTAAAACAAGGTGTGTGTGCGCGCACGAGTGCACGTGTGTGTTCATTCTTAAGATATCTGGTATATCCCAAGATCTTAGAGAACTATTTTGGGTGGCTTATAGTGAAGTGAACAAATAACGGTTCTTGGATATGTGCACAGTAAAACTAGCTATTGTCGAGTCACAAGTAGCCCAGGGACTGGGGGCTCATAGGACATTTGCACCTACTAAGTACATTTCTTCATATGCCATCATTTCAGTATCTATTGTTTGTAATAGTGTACCAGGCATGCAGACCTGCACACAGAATGCACAGGGGTGCATTCCAGCTTGACTTCAGTGACGGCCAGTTCTGTCTGTGTGACTCTTACCACCTTCCCACTGGTAGGGGACTGGGTCTCCAGAGGGTTTGCTGGTGGTCTCAGATCAGTGGAGCTACATCCCAGCCCCTGGAGAAGCACACTTAGTCACAACTTGGGGATGCTACTGGCATCTGGTGGGTAAAGGCCAGGCTACACCCAGTGTCTTCCAGTGCACACCTCTCCCTTCCCCTCACCAGTCCAGAGTCTTAATTTGTGCTGAGGGTACGAACCCATGCCCCAGATGATGATGATGCTCTCTCTCTCTCTCTGGAAGAAATGCTAGTTATTTCTGTTCAGCACAATCAGAAGCCTCTCGTATTCTGCTGTCCCTGACCTCTCCCCAGATAGCTCATTCCTGACACATGTGGTTGTCTGTCATAGATAGTGCTCATAAATATTTGCAGAATGCTGTTGAAGGCAGCTGTTTTCTTTGGTAGGTGTCTGGGTATTACAGAGACTGCTGCCTCAAACCTAGGACATATATCTTTTTGTTTTTGTTTTTTGTTTTTTCGAGACAGGGTTTCTCTGTGTAGGCCTGGCTGTCCTGGACTCACTTTGAGACCACTACCTCCCGAGTGCTGGGATTAAAGGCGTGTGCCACCAAACAAAAAAGGCTGTTTTTGTTTTAAATAGAGTCCTGAAAGTGAACTACTGGATCAAAGAGCATACTCAGTTAAGTTTTTGTTGGTTTATAAGAAAACTGTTGAAACTGCAACCTTACTTCTAGGTGTGTGTTCCTGGAGAAACTCACATGTGTAGAAATACACATCAGTGACATTCTGAGCAGACTGTAAGAACAGAGGGTTAGAAAGAAAGCACCATCCATCGGTGGGAGACCCTTGAACTCAGTATTGCAGAGAAAATGAGCCAATTGGAGCTACATGCATCAGTGAGGAGGAATTTCTCAAAGAAGAACAATCTTGAGAATGCAGTCAGTCTGTAGGAGATGACTTAAACAAACTTGGTGTTGATTGATTGAGATGATTGATATTGAGATAGATAATACATTGTTGTGTATCACAAGCCAGTCTGTAACTCATGGCAATCCTCCTTCCTCCTTCTCCTGTATGCCGAGGTTACAAGTATGTGTCACCACTCCCAGATTGTGAAAATGTTTGGTTTTATTTATTTATTTGTTTGTTTGCTTATTTATTTTTGGGTTTTTTGAGACAGGGTTTCTCTGTGTAGCCCTGGCTGTCCTGGACTCACTTTGTAGACCAGGCTGGCCTTGAACTCACAAAGATCCACCTGCCTCTGCCTCCCAAGTGCTGGGACTAAAGGCGTGCACCACCACCGTCTGGCTTTGGTTTTATTTTTTGAGACAGACTCTTATTACACACCGCTGGCTGGCCTGGAATGTGGAGAGATGCTTATACCTGCCTCCAGAATTCTGAGATTAAAGATGTGTTTCACCATACTTGGCTATGATATCTTTTTCTTCTTAAAATTTTTTTTATATGTTTGGGTGTTTTGTCTGCTTATACGTCTGTGCATCATGTAGAAGGCCAGAAGAGAGTCTTGGATCCCCTGGGACTGGAGTTACAGTTGTGAGCTGCCATGTGGGTGCTGGGAAAACCAACCCAGGTCCTCTGGAAGAGCAGCCAGTGCTCTTAACCACTTAGCCATCTCTCCAATCTCCTGTGATACTATTAAAAAATTTAAACATATGCCAAGAAGACTGGAGAGATGATTTAGCAGTTGAGAATGCTGTCTGCACTGGGCATGGTGGAGCACATTTAATCCCAGCTCTTGGGAGGCAGAGGCAGGTGGGTCTCTGTGAATTCGATGCCAGCTTGGTCTACAAGGTTCCAGGACAGCCAGGGCTACACAGAGAAACCCTGTCTCGAAAAACCAAGAGAGAGAGAGAGAGAATGCTGCTTGCTCTTCCAGAGGACCTAGTTCTGTTCCTAGTACCCATGTTAGCAGCTCAGAAACCACCTGTAATAATTCCAGCTACAGGGGATCTTCTCTCCTCTGGCATACTCAGGCATAGCTTACATTCTCTTACACACACACACACACACACACACACACACACACACACACACACGTAGAGGTGGGTCAGTGGTTAAGAGTGTGTACTGCTCTTTCAGAGAATACAAGAGTTTGGTTCTCTGCACGTACTTTAGGTGGCTTACAACTCTGTGTGTGTCACATGCACATGTGAGGGCAGCACAGATGTTTGAGGATTGTAATGCTTCTTCTGGTTTCTTTTTGTGTTTAAGCAACTTGAAGCCATTTGTGTCACGGTGACATCTGGTGACACAAAAAGTAAGGAAAGGACAATGCCACCTCTGGCCACCATTCAACCCAGAACAACAAGACAAAGTCAGCTGCCTGGAGGCTCCAGCCTGGGTCTCTCTGACTCCAGCCCTCCCCTGCTCAGGGTGCAAGCGCTCGGGAGGACTGGGTCACAGCTGTGCTTCCTCAGAGGTTCCCCTCAGCCTCCCACTCCTCAGGTGTTTGTACAGAAGCCACTGCCAGCCCTCCAGCCAGTCCCTCCGAAGAGAGTCAAGGCCCAGCAGACTGCAAATGGACATGGTATCCCTCTGAGCCCCGTAGCAGCCTCTAGTCCACATGTAACTGCACCTGTCTCATCCGGCTCAGCACATCTGTTTATTTCCAGCTTGCAGACAGCACATAACAAGAAATTGAAGAAATCTTTAAAGGTGAAAACACGATCGGGACGGATATCCCGGCCTCCCAAGTATAAAGCCAGAGATTATAAATTCATCAAAACAGAGGACTTAGCAGATGGGCATCTATCAGATTCTGATGACTATTCAGAGCTGAGTGTGGAAGAGGAGGAGGAGCAGAGGGAGAAGCCAGTACTCTTTGACATTGAGGGCTGTGCCCTGAGGCCCAAAGCCTTTAAGTGTCAGACTTGTGAAAAGTCGTACATTGGAAAGGGAGGACTGATGAGGCATTTTAAACTCAATCCAGGTCATGGCCAGCAGGAGCCTGAGATGTTGCTGTCCAAAAACACTACTGGGAGCCTGACCCTAGGGTGCGCCCAGTCAAAGACCAGAGGCCTGACTTCCCCCAAACCTTCCACACCAACTGCTGTCTGCGTGGAAGAGGCAGAGTCAGCATGGCGAACCCTGCAGGTACCTTATGCTTCTGTCTGGTGACAGCACCCTTTATTTCTGTTCCTTTCCCTGTCCTTCAGGTAACAGTGTCAGATGGGGCTCAGGACACAAATCATCATAGTGAGGGTCCCAGACCCTCGGTTGTCACACTGATGCTGAACAGGTGGGAGGTATGTGTCTTTTGCCCGTGGCCTCACTTGGTGAGCAGGCTTGGCTGGTACTCATGTGGCAGAAGGTCAGATCTGGGCATAATCCACAATGGGAAGAAATGCCTGCCTTCTGTGGTGCCCTCTTTCCCTGAAGTGGATCAGGGGCTTCTAAGGTAGGGTGAAGCTGGTAGCCAGTTTAATATTAATGCCCTAGGGTTTGGACAGATAAGGACTGGATCTAGGCGATCTATGTTGAGGCCTGGTATGTGTAGAGCCATGGGATAGCATTAAAAATGTTTTCTTGCCTTTAACATTGGTGTCAACAGTACAACTACCATTTATTTGGACATTGAGCACTGCTTGTGCCAAGAGTATCAGCTCATATTCATTATATATCTCCTCTTCTTCCTCCTCGAGTCCTTCTCCAGTTACTTTTAGTGACAAGGACTGCTCTTAAGGCCTTGTGCTTCCAGGCAGGTGCTCTGCCCCTGGGCCATTCCCTAATCCTATACATTTTCTTCTCCATTTGTTTGTTTGTTTGATTGTTTGGTTTTTCAAGACAGGGTTTCTCTGTGTATCCATGGCTGTCCTGGACTCACTTTGTAGAACAGGTTGGCCTTGAACTCACAGAGATCCACCTGCCTCTGCCTCCCAAGTGCTGGGATTAAAGGTGTGTGCCACCACGCCAGGCCTGTTTGTTTGTTTGGAGAAAGTGTCTCTCTACATAGTCCTAGATGTTCTGAAACTTACTGTGTAGACCATGCCTGCCTCAAACTCAGAGATCTGCCTACCTCTTCCTCACCAGTGCTGGGATTAAAAGCATGCACCAGTACACCCGACCCCTGTCGTTTTCTTAGTGACCACTCCTACTGGAGGTGCCACAGTCAGGCTCAGAATGGGGACTGATGAAGCTCTTCTAGGTCTCAGTCCAAAGTGGATCAGGCCAAGTCTTTTGACTGAAAGCCTATACTATAGCCCAGGATGCTAGGTTCTGTATCTTTCATAGAAGGAAACTCCAACCTTAAATATAAAAAAAAAGTGTATATGTTCAAATACATGTGCCACCTGACATGGGTCCTGAGAACCAAACTCAGATCTTGTGGCCATGGATGCTCCTAACCACTGAGCCATCTCTCTAGCCCTGGAAACTTCAGCTTTTGAAAACCCAAGTTGTACCAGGGCCAGGATGTTGTTTGGGGGGAGAGAAGGTGTCCCCCCCCTAAATATGAAGGATTATTCAGATGAAGACAAGAAGCAGTGAGTGTCGGGTTATGCTCTGCTCTCTGAAGCCGAACCTTTTTAATTACTCAATAAATATTTATTGATAACTATATTCACTTATAAACACTTATGTAACTACTAACCCTATGAATGAATACAATCCCTATTACCTAACCACTAAACCTACTGATAACTATAACAACTATTTTCATAACCTTTCAGAAGGATACAGTCTCTGGGGCAGGTCCTCAGTCGTCAGGAACACCTCTTTAAATGCACTAGTCTTGCCGGGCTGTGGTGGCACACGCCTTTAATCCCAGCACTTGGGAGGCAGAGGCAGGCGGATCTTTGCGAGTTCGAGGCCAGCCTGGTCTACAAAGCAAGTCCATGACAGCCAGAGCTGTTAAAACAGAGAAACCCTGTCTCGAAAAACCAAAAAAAAAAAAAAATGCACTAGTCTTTCTTCTAGAATATCTCAGATGTAGATCTGTTAGGGTAAATTGGCTGTGTATGGCGGTTTCACCTTAAATAAGGCTTGAGGCTTTCTTCTCTCTGAGAGACCTCAGCCATCTGTAAGCCAACTTATTCCCTTTGTATCAGCAACTCTGCTGCTCTGCCTCAATTTTTGAAGCTAGCCACAGTTCTGTTCAGGCCACTGTTTGGATAGGTCAAACCCCTCTAGGCAAAATTTGTGCCACAGGATTTAATCCTTGGCCTTTTGCTGCTTTGCTGAGGCTTTCTCTACTCACCAGCTTCTTTCTGCCTCAGGGAAATCTGACGTCTACTTGTCATTTCTAGCTGGAGAACTCTCTAGCATTGGAGCTCTCTAGCATGGGGACCCCCGGGGAACCATCCACTTGTCCTTAAATAGGATCATTCCTTGTTCCACCTGACTTCAGCCTCTGGGCTCTGCCCACTTAGCAGCTGAAAACAGTGCCAGGCCATAAACCTTGTTTTTAGTCCATAGAGACTTCCCTTGTTTCATGTGACTTCATCCATTATCTGATAAGCTAATTGCCCACAGCCAAGTTGATCTTCCTGCCCTGGATTAAGAGACTGTATCAGAAACCCCTAGATATTTACTAAATCTAATTTATATTAATCTAACTCCCCTTACAGCTCTCCCTATATTTGCCTAAAAGTAGGACATAGATTTATGATGACAGAAGCATTCTGCCCTTTCTCTACCATAGAGAGCAGAGGCTAAGCCCTGAAGACAGCTGTACATTACTTGTCAGCCTAGAGAATCTGAACCAGAGGCGTCCATGTTAACAAGCCACTAAGCAACCTAAGTCTGCCAGTTATTTGTCTCCCTGCCCTTTTTCAGTTATTACTGTTTTTGTTTCTGAGACAGGCTCTCACTGTGCAGCCCTGGCTGGCTTGGAACTCACTATGTAGACCAGATTGACTTGGAGCTCACAGAGATCTGACTGCCTGGGCCTGCCTTTGGAGTGTGGGATTAAAGGTATATGCCACCAGGCCTGGCTTGGGTTTGTTTTTTGAGACAAGTTCTGTTGATGCTGTCTAGAGATCGGTTCATTTTCTCTGCCAATTAAAAAATTAAAAGACAGGAAAGAAGTTTTTCTGGAGATCTTCTGGAGTTCCAGCAGGACCATTATAGGATATCTGGGAAATTGGGATCCCTTCTTAAGATTCTTAGTTTTATTAATAAAAGAATTTAAGAACTGATACTGTTGAACCTGAGAGGGGCTCACCGAATCCTGACGCCCAGCCCAAAGACCACCAATGCCCCCCATTCGCTGTAATAGACATGAGGTTTATTAAACTGACGCACCAGGGTTCGATTCCCCCATAGAGGAATGAACCCCGTAAAACGGTTCTCTGGCCCTTTAAATACACAAGCAGCTACAAAAAAGGTGGGGGGCATCAAGGAGTAGCTTTTTTTTAGCAGGCAAGGCAACAGCCACAGGTGGTGATAAAGGAACAAAGATTATGTTAAGCAAGTGGGGAGTGTAGAGGAGTGAACCTGAGGGGAGTCTGAACAGACTGGTCAGCTATGTAAGCTTTGATGTTTTCAAGGACTGAGTTCTGTGGAAGTTTTCCAGAAGGAGTGAGGTCAGGGTCTCACCACAGAGGAGAAGGCCATGTATTCATTAATTTTTACAGCCTTACAATACAAAGTTCTAAGACAGCCAGGGCTGTTATACAGAGAAACTCTGTCTTGAAAAATCTAAAAAAAAAAAAAAAAAAAACTAATACAAACAAAGCTTGAGGACAGTTTACTGGAGTTTAAAAGGAAACCCCAGGGCAACCTCTAAATCTCACCGGAGGAGAGAATGGAGAAGAGAAAGAACAAAAGTCATGTTGCTTGAGATGAGGGAGCCTCAAGGACAGCCATACAGTGTGGGGAGGGGAACTTTAGGAAAATAATAAGGAAACCCAAAGTGTCATTAATTGAGTTTAAAAATCATACAGTTCTAAGCTGCCATCTTTCTGTGCTTGATCTCCTAGCCAAGTCCCTAACTTACCTCATTACAATGGCTCTACCTATTGGCTTCCTTCCTTCCTTCCTTCCTCTTTAATTAATATTATCTTATGTGTTATGAGTGTTTTGTTTGCATGCATTTCTGTGTACCACATGCTTGTGTTTTGCCCTTTAAGGCCAGAAGAAGGCATTGGATCCCTGGAACTGGAGTTACAGATGGTAACTGTAATGTGGGTACTGGGAATGGAACCCAGTCTCTGGAAGAGCAGACAGCACTCTTTTTTTGTTTTTTCAAGACAGGGTTTCTTTGTGTATCTCTGGCTGTCCTGGACTCACTTTGTAGACCAGGCTGGCTTTGAACTCACAGAGAACTGCCTGCCTCTGCCTCCTGCGTGCTGGGATTAAAGGTGTGCGCCATCACTGCCTGGCTTGGACTCCAGTCTTTACGCTGCCATGTAGCTCAGGGTGGCTTACAAGCTTCTTCCCTTTGTCTTGTCAGTTCTCTAGAAAATGGCTGTCGTGTGAAGGTGCTGTGGAGTCTGAACTGGGAACCACCTCTGTGAACCGGCCTTGCCCACACACTTAGGATTTTGTTTTCTTCTTACTAGTCCTCTGACATGGGGTCTGTTTCAACTGAGAGTATCTAGGCTTGCTCCTTTCTCCCTACAGTGTGTGCGTGTTGTCATCTCAACAGTAGAAG
Organism: Lophiomys imhausi; assembly: GCA_907164525.1. Classification (NCBI taxonomy): domain Eukaryota; kingdom Metazoa; phylum Chordata; class Mammalia; order Rodentia; family Muridae; genus Lophiomys; species Lophiomys imhausi. The sequence goes on from CAJQZJ010001511.1 coordinate 16,992,119, forward strand.
GGCTCTGTTAATTAGGAGGATGACAGGTACACCCAGACTGTCTCAGACAAATGGGACAAGCAGCCCCCTAATACCAGCTACTTCTCCAGTAGTGGACACAGGTGACAGCTCTAAGGCTGTGGTCCAGAAACTGTGTCCTTTGTCCTGCTAGAGTGGGCAGGAACACTCTCAGCTATGATCTCCTATGCCTTCTTGGGGGTCACATACCTAAGCCTTCAGACACACCCCGCATTCCTCCTAAAGCTTTTGCAATGAAGATTTGGAGGGAGAATCTCAAGAGTTAGGGCAGCTGGGTGTGGGGTGCCTATAGTCCCAGCTACTCACAGGAGGTTGAGGCTAGGAGTAGAAACTAGCCTGGACAGTACTTTTAGAGACATCTCAAAACAAAAACATAACAAACAAAAAAGACCTAAGGGACATTCTGCTTGGTGCTAGCTGTCGAACCGGTGCTCTCCTTCTGTCTACTCTTTCTACAGCTGTCCCAGGAGGTTTAACACTGTTGTGATTCTTGTTTTCAGAGGCTGTCAGCAGTGAGGAAATGGCTAGACTGTGTCACTCAGGATTTCCTCCAGTGAGCCTTGCAAAAAACCACAGAGATGGAGATGGCATAGCTTAGACACACACCTGGGGATGAGTATTGGGAGTTAGGAGGGTAAAGAGCTGGAGGTGTTGAGCTGTAAGTTTCTGATGTGTTGAGAACATTCTGTAATTAGTGGTGATGGTTACACCACCTTAAATCCACTGAATTATGTGCTTTCAAAGGATGGACCTGAGGCTGGAGAGATGGTGACTCAGGGGTTAAGGACACATACTGCTTTTGCAGAGGACCTGAGTTTGGTTCCCAGCATCTGTGTTAGGCGACAAACAAACACCTGCAAGTCCAGCTCCAGGGGAAACAGCTCCGTCCTCTGGTCTCTGCAGGTCACCTGCACTCATGTTCACATGTCACCACACAGATGCGCATACATATAATTAAAAAGTGAAGCTAAAAACAGGATGAACATATGACGTTTGAAATATAAGTAGTAAGAACAAAACATTGAAAAAGCCATGCATAAGTTGTTAGAAACAAAGTTGAGAATGTCACTGTTGTTTTTGAGTGCTGGAAGTCTAACTTAGGGCCTGGACACAAGGCCCTAAACACAAGTTCTATAGCTGAGCTCCACCCCAGCCCCAAGGTTAAGTTTTAAGATGGTAATTACATCAGAGAAGCTCCTTTCTTCATTTTAGTCCACATCCCAGGGTCACCATTTGTCAGCCCAGACTTCCTAAATGACTAATAATCATTTGATGTTCTTAAGTGTACTGGTTGGGAAAGTTTCAAATGTGTGATTACAGTTACAGAGTGGTAACTAAAGAAAAACAGTGTAGAAAGTTCTTTGCATTTGACTTGACATTTTTCTGCTTTAAGGTTTTCATGATGGCACATAACACATGATTTTTCAATTTGTTTTATTTTTGGGTATACAACACTATCTAGAACGCTCAGCCTATCGAAGTTAAAGAAACACTAGTACCTGAACCAGAAAATAGAAGTTCCTCAGCTTTTCCAAGACCAGAGAAATACCTAGAACCTAAAAGTGGAACTTGGGAAGGCCAGGCGGAGTTCAGCACAGCCGACCTCCAGGAGAGCAGAGCAGCAGTCCAGCCAAACCGAGGTCCTGCTGTACCTTCAGGGCTGAGTGTCTCCAGGGGAGCCCAGCTCCGGGAGGTAACTTGCTCTGTGTACCTGAAGCCTGCTTGTCTGGTGCAGTGTGTAGCAACTCCCTCCCTCCCTCCCTCCCTTCCTTCCTTTTTGTTTTATGTTTTGAGACAGGGTTACAGTGTCTCCGGCCAGCAGCAACTCAACAGTCTTCTTGCTTCAGTCTCATGAGTGTTGGTATTATAGGCCTGGGACGGTCACTGTCAGGTTTTGGAACTTAAAAATAAAACAGCAACATCCTAGCCTGGTGTAGTGGTGTGCACCAGAGATTCCAGTTCTCTAGAAGCTGAAGCAGGACGGTGGAGAGTTCCAGGTCATGGGGCTGGATAGCTCAGTGGTTAAGACTTGGGTTTCTAGAAAGTGTTTTTCCTAAAACATGTCTTAGGCACAATGTGGCATTACAAGTTGCAGTAGCAAATTTAAACCCAGGAGGGGTGGGCTGCTCATGGTGGTGCACACCTTTAATCCCAGCACTTGGGAGGCAGAGGCGGGCAGATCTCTGTGAGTTCAAGGCCAGCCTGGTCTACAGAGTGAGTTCTAGGACAGCCAGGGCTACACAGAGAAACCCTGTCTCGAACCCCCCCCCCCCCGCAAGAACCACTTACAGAGTGTATTCTGTTAGGCAGCTCTGTGTTGTCAGCCTTCTACCTGAACACATGAGCAGCTGAAGTCATGTGTGTCCATAATACATTAGGCCCACCTCTGGTTACAGCGGGGCAGTGTGCACAGACCAGACATAGCCACTACTCTGGCAGGAAGTAGGTTGGCAGTGATGACCACACCTGTTGGTTGACAGACCTGCCAGGTAGATGTTCACCCTGAGCTGGCACTGAGGCGATGTCTGTCATCCAAAGCTCGTCCAGAGCTGAGATGACACATCAGTTTTCCCTGAGACCTTTGGAAAGCTGAGCTTAAATTTATTTAATGTGGATGCGTGTGTGCATGTGAGCTCGTGACCCCACTTCTGCACTCATTTACTTGCCATGGTGGGTATGTGGAGATGAACTTTGTAGAGTTGCCTCTCTCCTTCCACCTTCACCTGGCCTCTGGGGACGGAGCTCATGCTTGCACAGCCGAGCTATCCTGCTGGCCCTTTAACTTCTCTGCTCCCCTCAGGTCTTGGAAACTCCTGATTATTGTCTAAGCCCAGGCCACATGGCCTCCCTACACCTCACACATCTGGTGTTTCCAAGGCTTCTTTAGGTTCTTTTCCCTGCATTGCTTCCTCTGCAGACTCTCACATTGTCCTTCCTGATTAGATCTCTCTGGAGCCTCACATCTCTCAGAAAATTTACCAGTGCCTGGGCACAGTAGTGCACACCTTTCATCTTAGCACTTGGGAGGCAAAGGCAGATGGATCTCTGGGAGCTCAAGGTCAACCAGGGGCTACATAGTGAGATCCTGTCTCCAAGAAAACAAACCCCAAAACCAATGCCCCCCAAAGGAAAGAATACTCTCTACCTGGGTGGCCTGTGTATTGCCCTCATTTTCCACATTGTGGGGAGCACACAAGCTGGTACCCTGTCTGGCCCTGTGGTATGGAGGGCCACCAGGTGCTCAGGGTGGCAGGCAATTCCTTCTTGTCTTTCTTCTCTTACCCTCCTCTCCCCTCCCTTCCTCTTTCTTATTTTTGTTTAGTTTTTTGAGACATTGTTCATTCTGTAGCCCAGGCTGGCCTCAAATTCTCATTATGGAGCACAAGCTGGCCCTGCCAATCTTTCCACCTCAAGCTTTCCAAGTGTTGGGATTAGAGGCTAAGCTACTACTACCCCTAGCTCTGCCTCTTTCTTCTACCTGCCTCACTCACAGTCCACCCATCTTGAACCTGATAGGCTATGTCCTCCCTACTCCTTCTGCCACATATCCCTTGTTGTTAGACCCTCACCTTCTCACCTCTGTGCTGGCATTGCCTCTGTTGCTGTGCCCCCTGCAGTCCCACACCCTCCTTTCATTATACCACCACTTGCCTAAAACCTCCCTCCAGAACCAGGTACCATGGTGCATCGTGGTGATCCGAGAGGACTGAGGCAGGAGGCCCATTTGAGCGTAGGACCTTGAGGCTAGCCTTGGCTATTGTAACACCTCACCTCTAACAGAACATGACCTCCCTCCATATGCCTCCACCAGATGGAGATCCAAGTCTTTGGGCTCCTCCCAGCCTAGCCTGGGCTGCTTGCCAACCTCCTACCGGCCAGTCCCTGGGTGCAGTCTGCAGCTGTGTGGCCCCTTGCCCCAAGTTTGGACCTAGAATTGACATGGTGCTCGATGGTTGGACAACAGTGAGACACTGAGTTCTGGGCATCTCTGCCCACCATGTTCTGAGTCACACTGACTTGCTGCCTGTCTCCAGCTAAAGGCGGCCAACACTTTCTTTTGGCAGGCTCTCAGGCAATGTGGCCGGGAGGAGCTGGTGGAATTGGTGCTCCCTCAGCTGGCTCAGGCGGTGACACTATATGAACTTCTCCTGGTGAAGGTGAGTCCCTGTAGCGTGTCTCAGGATGAAGGGCTAGCTGGAGTGTTTTGCATGCTGGGCTTCCAATTACTTTAGAATGTGCCAGGCCATTCAGAGTCATTTGTTCTCCTTCGCAGAGCTGAAGAGAACTGTAGCACTCTGAGTCTGTCTGTGTGGGTGTCTCAGGAAGCCGACTATTTAACTGTGTGGGGACTGGCAGTAGGTGTAGAAAACCATAGTGGCCTTTGGAGATGTGACTATGCCACTTAGGAGCTGAAGGTGCCTTTTTGCAAACCTTATGCTCCCTGTGGGGTCACCCTAGTACCATGGTTTGTGGCCTTAACCCGAAGGCTTTGTTTTCTGGCACTCCATCCCTGACCTGGCCTCTCTGTGTTGAGTATGGTACAGCACAACATAGGCACCACTAGGAAGCTAAGGAGATGCTGGGCCACTGGCCACTGAGTAACTCAGCACCCTCTGTCTTCAAGTATATTTTGTTTTTTGTGTCATTGCCTCGGATTTAAACTGCACATCTTTACCTTCACAAAGGTTGAGAAAAGTCCCGGAGCGAAGCCTTTCTTTCCTGCTGTGTACAAGGAGTTTGAAGAGTTGTATGACTTGGTGAAGAGGATGTGTCAGGATTACTTCAGCAGCTCTGGCCCATGTTCTCGGGAGCCCTTGGAGATAAACAATGATGAGGTGACATCTCGAGGGGCAAGCCATTTTGCTCTTAGTTAGCCAAAGAAAAGAGTCTGGGAACAGGGGAGAGTGAGACAGCTGTCAGATGAAGTTTTTGTTCTGTTAATAAAAGGGTGATAAACCCTTGTTCCAGAAAACGGAAAATTGGAATAGCTCAAAGAAAATTGTGAACACCACAGGCCTAACCTAATGTTCAGGGCTAACGCTTTTCTTTCTTTTCTTTTATTAGATTTATTTTATGAGTATGAATGTCTTGCCTGCATGTATGTCTGCATTCCATGTTTGTCTCTGGGGCCAGGGTGGACAGAAGAGAGTGTTGGATCCCTTGAGACTCTAGTGAGGTGGTTGTGAGCCACCATGTGGGTGCTGGCGACAGAACCCAGGGCCTCTGCCAGAGCAGCCAGTGAGTGGCCTTACCTAGGAAGCCCTCTCTCCGTAGGGCCAGTGGTTTTGTTTGTGGTTTTTCTGATCCAGTTCTTATTTCATTACCTGCTGCCTGGGCTTTTTTCAAAACACAAGTTTGGACTAATATGGTTTGGCTTGTTTTGGATAAACTTCTTTTGGAACTCAGTTCTGGCCCCACTGTGTGTGCAGCAGGCTCCTCACCAATCCTAATAGCCCTGAGCCCACCCCTGGCTCTCTTAACCCTGACTTAAGTGGTACTCTCTGGCTCTCACACCACTGCCAAAGATTGAAATAGCCTCCTTTATTTAAAAAAAAAAAAAAGCCTGTCATGGTAGTGCATGCCTTTAATCCCAGTACTTGGGAGACAGAGGCAGGAGGATCTCTGTGAGTTCAAGACCAACCCTAATAGCCCTCAGTCCACCCCTGGCTCTCTTAACCCTGACTTAAGTGGTACTTTCTGGCTCTCACACCACTGCCAAAGATTGAAATAGCCTCCTTTATTTAAAAAAAAAAAAAGCCTGTCATGGTAGTGCATGCCTTTAATCCCAGCATTTGGGAGACAGAGGCAGGAGGATCTCTGTGAGTTCAAGACCAGCCTGGTCTACAAAGTGAGTCTAGGACAGCCAGGGATACACAGAGAAACTTTGTCTAGAAAACAAAAACAAAATAAAACAAAACAAGATCTGTAATACATGTAGTGTGAATGCTTAGAAAAGCAGGGTGGAGGCTGGAGAGATGGCTCAGCAGTCAAGAACACTTCTTACTCTTGCAGAAGACTCAGGTTTGATTCCTAGAACTCACATGGCCGCTCATAAACCATCTATAACAATTGGATCCAGTTTCAGGGGATCCAATACCTTATTCTGACCTCCGTGGACAACAGGCATGCACATGATGCACAGGCATATATGTGAACAAAACACTCATACACTTAAAATAAATAAAGAAATCTTAAAAAGAAAAGAAAGACTTGTGGCCAGTAGCTGCCTTGCCTTCTCACTAAGCTGATGGAGCTGTCTATCTGCAGTGAGTAGGTGCTGACATGGTTCTGGTTCTGTGACAAGCTACCTCAGCCTGTGCTGTAGGAGGTGTCTTAGTCACTTTTCTATTGCTGTGATAAAACACCATGATCAAAGCAACTTATTTTATAAAAAGCATTTAATTGGTTTACGGTTTCAGAGAGTAGAACCATGATGGTGGAACAAGGGCAGGACGGCAGGAACACCATAAGCAGGAGGCCAAGAGGACATTGGGAATGGCATGAGTCTTTTGAAACCTCAAACCTACCCCCAATGGCACAGCTCCTCCAACAAGGCCACACTTCCTAATCCTTCCCAAATACTAAACTGGAACTGAGCACTCAAACATACGAGCCTATGGGGCCATTTGCATTCAGACCACCACAGTTGGTGTGTGCTGGTTTGGGAATTCTTTTTTTTTTTTTTTTTTTTTTTTTGGTTTTTCGAGACAGGGTTTCTCTGTGTAACAGCCCTGTCCAGGCTGTCCTGGACTCATACTTTGTGGACCAGGCTGGCCTTGATGGTTTGGGAATTCTTTTGTGATGAGGGGACTGTTATTGGTCATTGTTGTTAGTTTTTATTTGTTTTAGTGTACTCTTTTGGCAGAGGTCATTGAGATAAGGTCTCATGTAGTTCAGATTTGTCTTGAATTTTCTATGTAGGCAACAATGACCTTGAACTCTAAAAAATTGTTTTATATGTATGGGTGTTTTGTTCGTACAAATTAGGGATTTGGTTGAGATGATAAAGCACCGTGACCAAAACTTGGGAGAAAAGGGTTTATTTTAGCTTTAAGTCTCAGATCACATTCCACCCCTGAGGGAAGTCAGAGCAGGAACCTGGAGGCAAGAACTGAAGCAGGGGCCATGGAAGAGCGTTACTTACTGCCTTGCTACTCATGGATTACTCAGCCTGCTTTCTTATACCACCCAGCAATCTGAGTACTCCCGCACCAGTCTTTAATCAGGAAAATGCCCCCACAGATTTGCCTGCAGGTCAATTTCTGGAGACATTGTCTCAATTAAGATTCCCTATTCTGTTGGATGTGGTGGTGCACACCTTTAAGTTGTAGATGGTTGTTACCCCTTATTTGGGTGCTGGGGATTGACTCCCGGTCTCCTGGAAGAGCAACAAATACTGTTAATTACTGAGCTCTCTCTTCAGCCTCAAACATGAACTTTGATTTTCTTGTCTCTACCTCCTGAGTGCTGGGATTACTAGTATTTATCACCATGTCCAGTGTATGTGGTACTGAGAACAGAACTCACAGCATTGGGCATGGTAGGTAAGCACTTTACCAACAGAGCTACCTTCCCAGCCCCTGAATGTATTCTTTTTTCTTTCTTCTTCTTTTTTTTTTTTTTTTAATGTTTATTACTTCAAGTTACATCTCCATCACAGTCCCCTCTCTCCACCCCTCCCAGTCCCACACTCCCACCCTCTCCCCCTTCTGTAACCTATCCTACTCCTGTGGAGTAGAACCATGGAGTGGGGTGCCCCTACATATCAGCCCCCCCCAATTCAGCAGTCATATGAGGGTCAAGAGCTTCCTTTTGCACTGGGGTCCTATTCGGCAGCTCCCCTAGAGCTAACCAAGTCTATGTTCCTGTTCCTTTCAATCTGTTGGTTGTAGTATAGTTATCCTGTACTATATGGCTAAAACAGTTATAAGTGAATACATACCATGTGTATCTTTCTGGGTCTGGATTACCTCACTCAGAATGAGCTTTTCTAGTTCCATTCATTTGGCAGCAAATTGCATGATTTCCTTGTTTCTGATAGCTGAGTAGTATTCCATTGTGTAGATGTACCACAATTTTTTAATCCATTCATCGGTTGAGGGACATCTGGGTTGTTTCCAGTTTCTAGCTATTACAAATAAGGCTGCAATGAACATAAATGAGGCAACTTCCTTGTGATTTGGTGAGGAGTCATTTGGATGTATGCCCAGAAGTGATATGGCTGGATCTCGAGATAGAGCTATTCCAAATTTTCTTTCTTTTTTTTTTTTTAAAGATTTGTCTATTTATTATGCATAGTGTTCTGTCTGCATGTATGCCTGCAGGCCAGAAGAAAACATCCAATCTCATTATAGATGGTTATAAGCCACCATGTGCTTGCTGGGAATTGAATTCAGGACCTCTGGAAGAGCAGCCAGTGCTCTTAACCTCTGAGCCATCTCTCCAGCCCTATTCCAAATTTTCTAAGATATATCCAGACTGATTTCCATAGTGGTTGTACAAGTTTGCACTCCGACCAGCAATGGGGGAGTGTTCCCCTTTCTCCACAACCTCGCTAGCATGTGCTGTCATTTGAGTTTTTGATCTTAGCCATTCTGACAGGTGTGAGATGGAATCTCAGAGTCGTCTTGAGTTGCATTTCTCTGATGATTAAGAAGGCTGAGCATTTCTTCAAGTGTTCTGGGCCATTAGAGATTCCTCCTTTGTGAATTCTTGGTTTAGCTCTGTACCCCATTTTTTGATTGGATTATTTGGTTTCTTGGTGTTTAATTTCTTCAGTTCTTTATAAATTATGGATATTAGCCCTCTGTTGGATGTGGGGTTGGTAAAGATCTTTTCCCAATCTGTATGTTGCTGTTTTGTTTGAAGGACAGTGTCCTTTGCCTTACAGCCTGAATATATTCTTAACAAGGCTTTGGATTTTTTAAAATTATGTATTACAAACATAATGGATTATTTTTCTAGGTCTTGTATAGATTCCCCATAGGGGACACCCATGTTATGATTTATTTTTGTTTTATGTGTGCTTTGGAGCAATACCTGTGGCTTATTTTGTAAGAGGACACTGTTTAGCTTGGGGGGGTGCTACACTTACCAAGCCCAGTTCTCTCTAGTCGTGTTCTGCTGGCCCTCACCCTATCTTATGCCTAGGGACATTTGTAGCAAAAAAAAAAAAAAAGCTAATTAAATGATTTAACCAGTATTTATATTATCTTTAATTGGTTGACTGTGTTAATCTTTAACTCGCCATTATAAATGAATACACACAGATACCATGTGGATTTTAACAAGCCTAGGCCTGAGTTGTACAATCCTAGCCCATCTAAGCTAGCTCATAATTCTATTACTCAAATATGACCCCATATATACATACGTCCCTTTGGACTATTATTCTCCACACTAAGCCAATGTTCCAGGCCATGTGGAAGGATTTTCTTCTTCTTCTTTTTTGTTTTTTTTGTTTTTCGAGACAGGGTTTCTCTGTGTATCCTTAGCTATTCTTGGAGTCACTGGTCAGTAGACCAGGCTGGCCTTGAACTCACAGAGATCTGCCTGCCTCTGCCTCCCAAGTACTGGGATTAAAGGCATGCACCACCACGCCCTGCAGAAGGATCTTCTTTAATCTACCCCATGGCATGTCTTCCTTGTTTGCTCCTGGCTTTTCCTCCGGCAAGCTTCTTCTCAAGATGCTCTCTCTCTCTCTCTCTCTCTCTCTCTCTCTCTCTCTCTCTCTCACAAAAAGTTGGCACACCTTAGTCCTGCCTACTTCCATTTTTGCCCAATCTCCAGGCCTCAGCATTTATTTAACCAATCAGAGTCAAAGTAAGTAACAGACAGCAAACAGAACCAATCAACATTTAGAATGCTTAACACCACCCCCATCAGACATTTGTCTTTATAAGGGGCAACGTAAAGGATATTAGCTGTCTCTACACCTTTACATTTGGTGTACACACACACACACACAGTCTGAGCTTCACACACACAGTCTGAGCTACACACACAGTCTGAGCTTCACAAAAACCTTGTCGGGCAGCTGAAACTCAGGAAGCCAAATGAGCAGAGCATAAGAAGGTAGTTGAGGGAGACTGTTTTTAGCATAGGCAAGATATTTTTCTAAAAAGGCCAGTAATAATTGAAAAAGAAAAAAGAGGAACAAATGGCAAGGTACCTTGGTCGAGTTAACGTTAGTAGATGGTGATAGCGCTGAGGATGGTTCAACTCCACCCTGCCACACAGGTCCTGCTGGCTTCATGGGCTCCACTGGAGCTGTTCCATGGAACTTTGTATCTCTCTTCCTTTTTCTCCTGTTAAGCTGCACCTCACTGTACAAAGCAGCCTCTTGGATTTCTTCTCCGTCATAGACATAAAAATTGGCATACTTGGTGCACTCTGTCTGCTCTAAGCAAAGCGTATTTATCCTGTTTCCTTTCAGGTAGCCATGTCGTTAGGAATCACAGAGTTCCTGAGGAAGAAAGAGACACACCCACACAGCACACCTACATGCTCCAGCCAGAAGACAGAGGGGGAGCTGAAGGAAGCCAGTGGACAGAAGAGGGAGAGGGAGCGAGGTGTGGTGGTAAGTGGTACAGGGCTGGCCATCTGTGTAGATGTTGGGTTCAGGGTTTGCCCTGTTAGTTCACAGCTCACCTCTATAGTCTCTCCAGGAAGGTGCAGGTCTGTCTATTCTTTTGGTCTCAGATAAAGGAATCTTTTCTTCATAGGCCACAGGGGAGGGGCTGGCCAAGATGAAAAAGCCCCGAACAGCAGCTCTGCCCACAGATGTCCCTGCGTGTCCCCCTGTCACCAGTGGATGCCATCAGAAGCCTTGGCCCTTACATATATATGCTCCAGCCAGTAAGAGTAAGTCACATACTTTGTGGGTTGCCCCACACCCAGAGGTCCTACTAGCAGGCACAGATGTACCTAGGACCATCACTTTTAGGGGTGAGATATTCCTTTGGCCTGATAAGAGAACCTTCTGGTCTCTTTGGGGGTTTTGTTGTTGTTCTGTTTTTTCTTTAAAACATTTTTTTTAGGGCTGGAGAGATGGCTCAGAGGTTTAGAGCACTGGCTGCTCTTCTGGAGGTCCCAAGTTCAATTCCCAGCAACCACATGGTGGCTCACAACCATCTATAATGAGATCTGGTGCTCTCTTCTGGCCTGCAGGCATAACTGCAGACAGAATACTGTATACATAATAAATAAATAAACCTTTAAAAAAAGGGGGGGGGGAAACAAAAACAACAAAACAAAAATTTAATGATTTATTTTATGTGCATTAGTTTTTTTGCCTGCATGTATGTCTGTGTGAGGGTGTCGTATTCCCTGGAACTGGGGTTATAGGCAGGTGTGTGCTGCCATGTAGGTGCTAGGAATTGAACCCATGTCCTCTGGAAGAGCAGCCAGTACTCTTAACTACTAAGCCATCTTTCCAGCCCCAGTATTTTAGGTTTTATCCCAACCTCTCAACACTCATGTTCATGCACACGAGTCATGAGGCCTTTGGGGTCTGCTAGAGTCCCTTATTAAATTAAGAGTCACTTCATAGTGGAGTCTCAGGCTGGTAAACCCAGGCTGGTCCGAGAGGTTAGGCAGAGTTGGGTTCCAAGGACACACACATTGTGGCTTAGCATCTGAGTGAGACTTGGCTGCACTGAACATGTGAGGCTTAATGTTTGAAAAGAAGACACTCTGGTTATAGTTCTGGTTGTAACCAGATCATATCTACTACTAGGTAAGAGCATTGACAGTATTCATGTGCCTTTGTAAAGATGTATCAAGGCTGTCTGATTTCTGCCCTCACTCTGACCTGGCCTTCAGTGGAAGAGGCCGTGCCCACTTTTAGAACTTCTGTGCAGCTCTGCCCTAGGGAAAGGCAGCTGTGTTCGGTGGGAACAGTGACTCCTCTAGCACCAGTTTGGAGTGCTGCCCCTCGCTTAGTCATCTTCTCTTTTAGCTCCATCTGTACTCTGAAGTTAAGCAGTCAACCTCACAGTTCACTTCTCAGCAAATGGTCCTTCAGTATCTGCATAAATCCTATATTCTTGGGGCTTTGGGAGAGGGTCCTTGGCCTCAAGTCCAGGACTCTTGGCTGAGTATCTGAGAAAGTTATGTTTAAATAACCTTCCAGGTTTTTTAGGGGTAGGGTTGGGGTGGCAGTTGGCTGTAGATCTGTTTCAAAAGGCCTCTCTGACCCTTGGGCTCCCCTCAGGAAAGTGACCACTGTCTTTCATTCAGTGAAGTCACCCTGCTAAACTCTGTTGGAACATGATTTTAGTACAAAATCTACCTTTGGGAATAGATACAGTAACCAATAAAAACCTGCTGGCCAGCCTACAGAGCAACAGCATCTGCACTACTGCCTCTTTCAAGAAGGTCCATCTGGAAGAGCTCATCCTCTGGTAAGTGCGTGACTGTTGTTTTTCTGAACGATTCAGGTTCTGCCCCTGCAGCCACTGAGAACCCTTCTCCCTGTTCTGAAGGAATCTGTGGAAAGATGGTTCCTGCTAGTGATGGAGGTGTACCACCTACGAGCCAACAGCTTGCAGTGATGGCATCTAATGACTTTGAAGCCAGGAGTGGCTCTGCAGACCCTGCTCTTCTGGGTCAGGATGTCAGTAGATCAGCTCTTTATTCCCAGGTAGCAGAGCCCAGAGGGCTGCCCCCAGCCCAGGAGTCGGTGTTTTCTGAAGAGACTGCTCCAGAAGACAGTGCAGATCAGGATTCTGGGGCCATCCAGAGGAGCAACAGTGTCTGTGGCACCCCTTCATCAGGTACAGGAGTGGAGGCTCTGCTGCTTGGAGAATCTGGAGATGCAGAGGCAGGAAACTCCAGAGAGACAAACCAACCCCACCTCAGTGGCCAGCAGGCCAGCCCCAGCCATGCCCCGTTTGTCGAGGCCACAGCCTTTCCTGTGAAAATCTTTCCAGCTGCCTGTGTTTCCAAGTCTGTGCCAGAGCCAGTACCTCATCCTGGACCGGATAGATCCCTGTCCACTAATACTGGTCCCGGTATTGGAAATGAAGCTGCAGACATAAGCCAGTTCCTCTCTAGGATGGAGACACATGGTCAGAGAGAGCCAGAGACTGTGGCTGCTGTTGGGGAACCCCTGGTTTTTGAGATTTCTGATGTGTGCCAGGAAGTGTTGTTGCAGGGACAGGAGATTTTTATTCAGACTTCCAATGGGCTTATTTTATTCCATCCAAGGACCATGGTGTCTCAGGAAGAGGTTGATGTCATAATGACTGATGCAGAGGGTTCTATTCTGAGGTTTGCCCCATCAGAAGGGGTTGCCCTTGAAGCCATGGAGGCCTTCCTCACTGTGGAGGCAGAGCCCTCTCAGTGACCAGGAGTTGTGTGTGTGTGTGTGTGTGTGTGTGTGTGTGTGTGTGTGTTGGTCGTGGTGGTGGTGGAGTGGTGGTGTTTTTGAGGCAGGGTCCCATGTAGCCCAGACTGGCCTTGAACTTCTAGTCTTCCTGCCTTCATCAGCTGAGTGACAGGGATGTCCAGAGATGTTGCAGCATGTCTATTTCAGACAGTGTGTATTTTTCTAATGTGAATCCTGAGACAGATGAGCCATTTATTTATAAAGGATAATGTCTGTTGTGCTATGGCTTTTTTAAGGAGCTATACACAATAATGGTACATATATATTTGTTGTCTGGTTTTGGAAGCAGGGCTTGGCACAGCCCAGACTGGCCTTGAACTCATGACCCTTGTGTCTCAGTGCAAGGCTGGGGTTACAGATGTGTGCCCGTGGCGGATGTAGACCCCTCTTATTTAGCTTATAGTTTGGTGGCTGTTCCAGTTGAGGTCATTGCACTGCCACGGACTAGCCTTGCCACTCCTTCCCTCCTGGTGATGTGCTGTTTCTTCAGCAGATGTCCTCTGTACTTCTGAGTCAGTTAGAAAACTTAAAAAGCTAGCCATCTTGGCAGCATTCTATTAAGTAAAAAAGTATTTTCTATTTGCTGTCTTGGTGTGTGAAGGGAATGAACCCAGAGCCTTGAAATTGCCAAGCAGGCTCAGTTACTCAGCTTCATCGTTAAGACAGTTCACAAAGTGGCCCAGGCAGGCCTCTAATCTGTGGTCCTCCTGTATTAGCCTCTCTAGTAGCTACAGTGACAGGCTGTACAAGTCAGGTGGGGTTTTTGTTTTTTTGAGACATGGTGTCACTGTGTGGCTCTGGCTGTCCTGGAACTCACTACATAGACCAGGCTGGCCTCCAGCTCCCAGAAATCTACCTACCTCCTGAGTACTGGGATTAAAGGTGTGCGCCACCACACCCAGCTTCCTTCCTTCTTTATGAGTCCCAGGAATGGAACTCAGGTTGTCAGACATGCACAGCGAGTACCTGTGAGCCATCTCACCAGCCCTCCACTTTTTCCCCACTAAGATTGGGTCTTGTTTATATAGCCCAGGTTGACTTTGAACTTAGGATTCTCCTGTTTCTGCTTCTCCAGTGCTTGGATAACAGGCTCTACCTACTGGGGTTTTCTGGATGAGGAAAAGGCTGTTATGATAGGATACTTTTCTGGAGTCTACAGAAACCTGGAGGTCATAGAGAACCCCAGTACTTTGATGTCCCAGCTGTAAAGTAACTTCTCAGGATTTCTTTGTGAAGGTTTCCATGCCTATGTTCTGGGATGGAGGAGAAGGTCATTTGTCCACATTAGACAAGAACTTTGGTTCTCAGCCATTCTCTACTCACTCCTGCGCTCTCAGGAAGACCTTGAGCACCTGAGACACTGCTGCACGTTATAGCTGGGGACCATGGCTGCACCTCACCCTGCTGCTGTGCTGAGGCAAGACTACTGTTCCCTACAGCCCTTGCAACACCCCAGGCACTTCCTATTCTTTTATTAGATCTCTGGATAGTGTTCATAGGGACAAACAGGTGGGTTTCCTAGCAGAACAGGAGTGCTAGGAACTTGGGGCCATCAGAGTGGCCTAGGTAGGGTTGGTGCTGTGGACTGGGCCACTTCTCAATAGCCCAGGGCTTCCCACTGTCTGAATTCTTTTTTTTTTTCCCTGAGACAGGGTTTTTTCGTATAGCCCTGGCTGTCCTGGAACTCATTTTGTAGACCAGGCTGGCCTCGAACTCACAAAGATCTGCCTGCCTCTGCCTCCCAAGTGTTGGGATTAAAGGTGTACACCACCATGCCTGGCACCAGTCTAAATTCTTAATCTGCATTTGGGGTATGTGGACATTTAATATATTACCTTCAATAGTTTCTCATTTGCCTGAAATGCTTTATAAAAGATAGCACCAACCATCCTCTTTCTCAAAGTTTTCACAGTGGACTCATCTTCCCTCGAACCCTTTCCAGCCAGTGCAGGTGGGTTCCGAGCTTTTTATTTCCTTCCCTGTAATTTGGCAGGATTGGGGATTGTAGAAGACATAGCTGTGTGGTTCCCCACTGAGCTCAACCTGAGCAGCCATACTGACCTCTGACCCCTGATGACATCTGTACTATTCAGAACATACTCTGCAGAGTCCATATTTTGTTTATCTTTAGTTCCTTTATTTCTGTCTGTCCTTGGCAGTATTGATCTTACCATTAGCTCTCTTGGGTAACTTGCTAATGGGAGCAAATCACCAAGAGTACACAAAAGCTGGGCATGGTGGTCTGTAATCCCAGCATTAACGCTGAGGCAGGAGTATATTGATTCTGAAGCCAGCATGAGTTATCCCAAGGCCTTATCCCAGAAAACCCTAAAATGTCTTCAGGAGTGCATACCACTCTTGAAAAGGACTGAGTTTGAATCCTAGTGTTTATGCTGGACAGCTTACAATTGTCTGTAATTCCGCCTCCAAAGGATCCAACACCTTCCTCTGGCCTCTGTAGGTACCTGCAGCCAGGTGCACAGACACACAGGCACACATACATAATTAAAAACAAAGTAAATCTTAAAACCTGCAACTCCAGGAAATAAAAAAAGGTTACACAAAAGCTAAAAAGTAGGCATCATGCAGCACACACTGCTTATATAGACTGTGTATGTCCAGATCTGCCTGGGCTACAGAGTGAGGTCGTCTCAAACAAATCCATGGAATGTTCTACAGACATAGTCTCCGTGGTACTGAATCCTCCAGTGTTTCCTCTAAGACAGAATGGCAGGGCTTCTGAGGGGGGTCCCTTCTTACAGGGCTTACAGAAGGTCCCATGCCATGTGGTTGATGAGTAGTCCATAGTCCAGGCTGGCAGTTAGATTGTCTTTGGTTTGCTCCCTGGAGGCAAAGGGGAGGGAGGGAGTGAACCTTGAGGGTGTGTTGGGTTGGGGGAGTGGGAGGGGGGTTTGTCTGTTAGCCTGGGACCTGCACACAGAAGCAACTAGGAGGGAGCAGAGTGACTCCTGCTCATGAGCGTGACCTGAACAGCCTCCTGTCTGGAGCCTGATGCCTCCAGCTGCTGATCATGCAGCAACCCTTCTACAAGGCAGCTGGCAACTCTTAGAA
This sequence comes from Lophiomys imhausi, assembly GCA_907164525.1. NCBI lineage: Eukaryota > Metazoa > Chordata > Mammalia > Rodentia > Muridae > Lophiomys > Lophiomys imhausi. The sequence goes on from CAJQZJ010001511.1 coordinate 17,008,599, forward strand.
CAGATTTTAAGAGGAAAGAGCAGCCCTACAAAAGGTTACCTCTGAACACTTTGATGCCTTAACAAATTTGCACAGTGAGAAATTCTCATTCACCTATGTCTCTGCCTTAGTAGTCTTTTCTTTGGGACATGCTGTATTTCTCAGGGAAGTATTTTCTCCCTGGAAGCCTCTGTTCTTTGGACTGTAGATTTACCCCATACTTTATACAGCATGAAGTTTTAACAGCTTTCCTTCTCCTAGGAACAAAGGCAGACATGAACCTCCACCCCAACACACACTGTTTTGTGATGGGAATGTTTTGGTTTTAGTTGTTTTTGTTTAACTGTTTTGTGTGCACAGTCAGAGGACAGCTTTGTGGCTCAGTGCTGTCCTTCCATGGTTCCTGGTCGAACTCAAGTTTTCATGTTTGCATGGCTGGTGCTTTTACCTGCCGCGCCGTCTCACAAGCCCACTTGCATTTGTTTTTGAGACAGGGTCTTGCTATGTATTCCAGGCTGGGCTCACATTCATGATCCTCTTGCTTCACCCTCCAGTGCTGAGATTACAAGTATATATCACTTTGCCTGGCTTAAAGAAATCCTTTTGTTTTCTTTCTTTCCTATTTTTGTTTTTTTGTTTGTCTGTTTTGTTTTTCGAGACATGGTTTCACTGTGTAGCCTCTAAATCACTGTGTAATCTGCCTCCAGAGTGCTGGGATGCTGAGGCATGCGCCACCACTGCCCAGCTAAATAATCCTTTTCTATTTGTAAGCTCTCACAGGTATTTGTTTAAGTGGTCATAATGCAAATGTGATGCTGGTGGGTATTTTGGATAAGTCTGTCTTCTCTAATGGCCTGAAAAATCTCTGAGGATATGATGTTTGACTTATGTTTGGACTCTGTGTTCTGAACCAAGCACTTTGTAGGGAACTGCTTAGGGAAAGAGAAAAAAGAAAATGAGATGTGTGGGGTGTGCGTGTGTATGTGTGTGTCCATGTCCCATGATTTCAATAAGTTGGACTAGAAACGCAACTTGGGGGCTGCGAGTTACTAGCATAGAACCCTGGACATCTGGACGCCTGCCAGTGGACCTGTGTCCTCCTCTGGAAAAAGGAGCAGCAGTGGGCACGGTGCTTACTATGCAAGCCTGATGGCCCGAGTTCAGATTCCTAGAAGACACAAAAAAGCCAGCATGCTGGCAGCATGAGTGTCTGCAGCTCCCCTGGCATCTGCAGGGATGGAGGTTGAGACAGGAGAAACCGGAGCTTGCAGCCCAGCTATTCTGGTGCTTACAGCAGTGAACAGAGGCCCAGTGTCCCGGCAGAAGGCAAGGACCAACACCCAAAGCTCTGGTCTGTACACCTGCAATGGGCCCGAGTGTGCCCACACACTTACAGAGAGGGGAGCAATGTGGTCTCAATATGGCCCCCCGACAGGTGGCAGCAGTGGAGTGTGCCCACCCCCAGAGAGAACAATGGCCTTCAAGTGCTTGGCTCCCCTACTGAGGAGGGGATGGAAGCAGTCGTTTCTTGAGGGCCACCTGACCTCATGACACAGGGAATACTTTTTTTTCCCCCGTTTTGGTTTTGAAGACAGAGTTTCTCTGTGGAGCCCTGGCTGAGCCCTAAGATGGCTCAGCAGGTAAAGGTGCCACCAAGTATGATGACCTGACTTTGATCACTAGGACCCACATAATAGACCAATTCAATGTCTGAAAGTTGCTCTCTGACCTATACACACACCATGGTATGTACACATACACAGAAAGTAAAATGCAATAAAAGTTTTTTAGAGGTTAAGCTACTTGATATTGGTTTATTATTCATTTTGAGGGGGGTTGGTTTTTCAAGACGGGGTTTCTCTGTGTAGTTCTGGTTGTCCAGGACTCACTCTGTACACCAAGCTAGACTTGAACTCACAGAGATCTGCCTGCCTCTGCTCCCCGATTACTGGGATTAAAGGTGTGTGCCACCATACCCAGCAATACAGGCAGTTCTTAATGATGAATTTGAAGCTCTCTATGAACTTGGGTAGTATGCTAATGGTTAATTATAAGAAAGCTAAGCAGACATAGTATACCCAGGCCCAAGATGTAAATAATCTGCAATCACTGGCCTTTTTGTTAGCTTGTCCATCTTTTCATACCAAACAGCAGCAATTTTCGGTAAGTGGTTTTCATTTCTGTGACACCAAGCTCTATTCAGTTAACTCTACAAATTTAAAAAAAAATTTAATATACATTTTATTAATATATTTATATAATATATTTAATATATCTCTCTCCAGCCATAGGAGATATGCTCAGCAGTTAAGAGCATGAACTGCTCTTCCAGAGGCCTGGAGTTTGGTTTCTAGCACCCAGGTCAGGTGGCTGTGACTCTAGCTCCAAGGATCTCACTCCCATTTGCAGCCGCTCTGGTCACCTGTATGAGTGGTATATACACAGATACCCAGGTTAAAATAAAACCTTAAAAAGATTGTGTGTGTATACATGCGAGTGGTATATACACGGATACCCAGGTTAAAATAAAACCTTAAAAAGATTGTGTGTGTGTACG
>CAJQZJ010001511.1:17011144-17105803 GCA_907164525.1 Lophiomys imhausi
AAAAGATTGTGTGTACATGCAAGTGGTATATACACAGATACCCAGGTGAAAACAAAACCTTAAAAAGATTGTGTGTGTGTATGTGCGTGCACAAATGTGTGTGCCTGCCAGTGAGCCCAGAACTCCACAAGTGCTCTCAAATTCAAAACATCTTTTCAGTCCCCACCTGATGAGATTTTAAATGTCTGATATTTATGGGATTTCACTTAGAGTCACAGAAGTAAAACATTCTCTTCACATTTTAAGCACAAGGCTGGGGGTGTGGCCCAGTGGTAGAATATTCAACTTGTGGGAAAGTCTGGGTTTGATTTCTAACAGCGCAAAAAACAAACAAGCAAGGTGGATAGGTACAAAGTAAACATAGGACACTCGGGTTGTGTGCACAGGTGTAGTATGTACAGTACACTTGGTTCACAGTCACAGGTTTAATATGTACAGGACACTTGGTTTACAGTCAAAGCCCCTCAGCCATGCTTCTCATTCATGTCACTCACTAGTGCTCACAGGATACCTAGGATGAGGCAGAGGGGAGGACAGCTGGAGGGACAGTGATCCCAGGACCCTAAAAAGTCCCACCCAAATGACTGTCCAGCCAGTGGCATGGAGTTCCGAGGCTGTGATCACAGGCACGGTGGCTAGGGAGTCAAAGCACGCGGTGGCCTGTTTCAAGTAGCATGCTCTCCAGCTGCAGCTTGCTGTCGCTCTCTATGTAGGGCTGGTGCAGCCACATGGACAGGTAGGTCAGGCTGAGGTTGCGGTCTGCAGTGTGGGCCAGCTCTGCACCAATGGTGTGCTTCAAAAGCAGCTCTTTCTTGTATGCATTGCAGAGCCTGTGGGAGACCTCATCTGCAATAGACCAGACACCATGGCTGCATGGGAATGCACTCCTAGGCTCAAGCCCTGCTTTCACTGGTGCCTGGTTAAAAGCCAGAATCAGAGGTGGTAACTGGTAGAGTATTTGCCCAGCATGCACGAAGCCCTGGGTCCAATCTTTGGTACCTTATAAAGAGTGTGGTGTTGAATGCTTGCAATTCCAGCACTTAGAAGTTGAAGCAAAGACTAGAGGCAGGAGGATGGGAAGTACAAGATCATCCTCAGCTAGGCTGGGCAACATGAGACTCAAAACAAATTAGAATAGCACTGGGATAAAAAAGGACCAAGCCAGTCCAGCTGGGTAGCTAATTGGTATGAAGCACAAGGCCACACAACCCTTGAGTAACTTGTAATGGTTGTACAGAATCACTTCATTGAGACTCAGGTAGTCACAGCTCTTGGATGACTGAAGTAGGGACTGCTACAAGTTTGAGGCCTGCCTGGGCTACGGAGTACCAGTTCAGCCTAGGCTACTAAGACTCTTGAAACAGTAAAGAGGAGGCTTGAGAGATGGTCTAGCAATTAAGAGCACTGGATGCTCTTCTAGAAGATCTGGGTTCAACTCCCAGTTAATCACATCAAGCAGCTCACAAATACGTAACTCCAGTTCGAGGAGGACCCAACACCTCTTTCTTCAATAGCTCCAGCATTTTCATGTATGTGTACATACCCACACACAGACACAAAAAAATTAGAAATAAATCCTTAAAAATATTGAGCCAGGTGGAGGTGGCGCACACCTTTAATCCTAGCACTTGGGAGGCAGAGTCAGGTGGATCTCTGTGAGTTGGAAGCCAGCCTGGTCTATAGAACGAGTTCCAGAACAGCCAGGGCTACTCAGAGAAACCCTGCCTTGAAAAATCAAAAAATAAAAAACCAAAATGAAGCCGGGCGGTGGTGGTGCACGCCTTTAATCCCAGCACTTGGGAGGCAGAGGCAGGCGGATCTTTGTGAGTTCGAGGCCAGCCTGGTCTACAAAGCGAGTCCAGGACAGCCAGAGATATTCAGAGAAACCCTGTCTCGAAAAAAAAAAAAACCAAAAAAAAAAAAAAAACCCAAAATGAGCCAGGTGTGATGGCGCATGGCTTTAACCCCAGCACTCGGGAGCCAGTGGCAGCCAGATCTCTGAGTTCAAGGCCAGCCTAGACTACAGAGTGAGTCCAGGACAACCAGAACTACACAGAGAAACCCTGTCTCGAAAAACCAAACCAACCCCCCCCCCCAAAAAAAACAAACAAAAAAATGAATAAATAAAATAACAAACCAATATCAAGTAGCTTAACCTCTAAAAACTTTTATTGCATTTTACTTTGTGTGTATGTGTACATACCATGGTGTGTGTACAGAGAACAGCTTTCAGACATTGGTCTATTATGTGGGTCCTAGTGATTAAGTCAGGTCATCATACTTGGTGGCAAGGGCTGGTGGCAACCTTTACCTGCTGAGCCATCTTACCCACCCCATTAACCCCTCATTTGAGCCCAGGCTGCTCTTAAACTCACTGTAATCCTCCTGCCTCAGCCTCCCAAGTACTGGGATTACCAGTTTGTACTGAGTGCTGGTTTGTTTTATGTCAACTTGACACAAACGAGTCATTAGAGAGGAGGGAGCCTCAATTGAGAAAATGCTTCCATAAGGTTTGGCTGTTGAGCATTTTCTTAAGTAGTGATTGATGTGTATGGGGCCAACTCTGGGTAGGTTGTCCTGGGTTCTGTAAGAAAGCAGGCTGAGCAAGCCATGGAGAGCAAGCCAGTGAGCAGCACCCCTCCATGGCCTCTGCATCAGCTCCTGCCTCCAGGTTCCTGTCCTAATTTCCAAAGATGATGAACAGTACTGTAGAAGCCAAATAAATCCTTTCCTCCCCAAGTTGATTTTGGTCATGGTATTTCATCATAGCAATAGAAATCCTAACTAGGACAGACCTTCATGCTAACTTTCATTTTTCTCAGTGCTCTTCTATGAGGTTCACCAAAATGTCCTCAACTGATGGCTGATTTTTTTTTTTTTAAATAGGCTGTCAGTTTATAGCCCAAGTTGGCCTTAGACTGACAATTTTCCTGCCTTTGCTTCTCCATTACTAGCAGCATAGGAATGAGCATTACCACATCTGTCTTCAGTTTACTTAACACTTACTTACATTTATTTACTTGTATTTTAAAAGGCAGATGCCCCTTCCTTACCTAAAGACCAGATCTAACCAATGCTGACGTTCTTCTTAGAACCGCCTCAGGCAGAGCTACTTACAAAAGAAGGGTGTGGGCCACGTGTGAAACAGAAGGGGTCGGTTACTTTCTTCCCTGTAATGGTAATTTTCTAGTTCACAGATTCCCTTGGTGGTTGAAGACAGCTTTTCCATTTTCATTTGTATTTTAGTCTGAAAAGATATTAATTTGGAATATAAGAATATTGCTTAGAGTTTCTAATCTCATATTTAGTAACTATGAAAGATTCAAAGGCTATGATGTATAGTCCTGGTGGGACTAAAATTCCAGTAATTCACCCCATTAACTCCACAGACAGTGGACTTCCAGGTACATGTTGTGGTTTCATTGCTTTGGGTTACTCTGGTACTAAGCGCTGGGTTTTCAGAGCCCCAGAAATGAAAGCTTGTGGCATCCCACGTCAGTGAGATTTCTAAGCAGCACTAGCATTTTAGTTCCAGAGACCTGGCGGACTCCAGAGTGCACTGCTGTTACAGAATGAGGCAGGCAGAAAGACATGCGGCAAGCACGCTTCTGACTCTCTTTTATGGCAGCCTCTGTGAGCCTGGATTTTCTAACTGAGATTGCGATGACAGAGAAAGGGGGCCTCATATCCACACAGGAGAGAGCAATGAGACCCTGAACCCACCTCCACAGGTCTCCCTCCCTCTGCACTTCGTCCTTTGCCTGCTCCCTGCGGGAGATACCAGCACCCTCTCCACAGTGAGGAAAGTATGGCAGAGGAAGGGCAGTGACTCAGGGTTTTGTGAAGCACCTGGGTAGTTATGAGTGATTATTAAATTAACTAGGATTTTAGATTTAGGTAGCAAAGGTCTATTAAGACCAAATATCCAACTCCTCAGAATAGTGAACTATTATGTGTCTGGGGGAATAAAATAAATATACAGCATCAAAATCATAATTCCTTGTACGTGATCCTCCCAACCATCCACCCCTGGTTATATGTAAAATGGCACATACGAAGCTTGGCAAATGTTAATCTTTAAAGGTCTCTCCTTCCTGCTCAGATCATCTCTGGTTCGATGTCTGCTTGGCTTAGCCTCCAGACAACCTCCATCATTTCCAGTTGCAGCTGGGAGAATGCACAAGGTTGAGGTGGAGAAGAAGCCAGGGCTGGATCTGTGCTTTCTGAACCCAAATCTGTAAACAAAAATCTGCACCCCACAGAAGCTTCCTGACACATCCTGATTCTAGAAAAGCTTAGAAGGATTCAGAGAGGAGCAAAAAAAGATTCAGACCCATCAGATCTGCAGCTTGGCCGCCAACAGGGGCAAAGTCCCATCTGTGTGTGCTTTGTTGAACTAATGTAAGAGCCGCCCACACACATCAGCGCCTGTAATGTCTTCCACAGTAACACATCATATGGAAAGGGGGGTGCAGCTTAGGGAAAAGGGTATGCCCACCCCCCCCAAAAGATACTTAAAGCTAAACCTCTTTAATGGCTAGTGAGAGAAAAGCAGTGTTCACCCCAACTTTTAGGTGTAAACACTGAATGAGAATACATTTCCAAGGCAGTTTCAAATAGATTCGAGTTCACCAGAGCAGAGAACTTCTAACAGGATGGCAAGCATGTAGAGAGAGCTTACTTTCTCTAATAAGATTTATTTTATTATTTATGTGTGTGGATGTCTGTGGAGGCCAGAAATGGGTACTGGATTCTCTGTTGCGAGATATGGATGCTGGGAACCAAACTCCAATCCTTCGAAAGAAGCAAGTGCTCTTAACACCTGAGTTATCTCTCTAGCCCCAGAGCTAACAGGTTTCTAACAGGACTCTCCTATACAAGTGATCTAGGTTTCTCGTAAGCCTGGGACATCTTTCAGTGCTAGTCAGTAAGGTAATGTCAAAAATATTTCCCAAACAGAAGTTTACTATGAAGACAGTATTTCAGCCAGAAGAATTTGCAATGCCAAGGTGTAAACAATCTGAACAAGAAATACAGTTGAGTTGGACCACAACCTGAAATAAGACCTGCTATGTTCACAGTGATAACAAATGACTGTGGCTGCTTTTGTGTTATGTGGCAGCACCAAAAAGTCACTGTGACAGAGATGGTCTGGCTCACAATATCTGAATATTCACTCTGGACCCTTGAAGTGGCTGAAACTGCCCAGGACAATGTACGTGACAGCGTCCTGGAGAGCATCACGATTTGTTAGGTAGTTGGAAAGAAGAGGCTGAGGAGGAGAAAGGGTCTCTAACAGTTTGGAATGTCTCTACGGTCAAGCAAACCCCAAATAGTTCCACTGGGCTTGAGTGACAGTGATGTTGGTGGCCAGCAGCTTTAGTTCTTACCAAGCCATCCAAGGTGGCCTGCAGCTCCGCACACAGTGCTTCCAGTCCCTTATCATATTCCAGACTTGTCTTCCCTTCCTCCCCATTGGAAGCTGGGCTGCTGCTCTCTAATTCAACCTTCTCTTTACTCCTAGTCAAAGCAGAAAACAACAGGTACAAATTACACTCTTTAAACTCACGTCATGCTGAGTAACGCCATGTTTCTAATCAGAGCTTGAGGAAGAGGAGGAATTCAGAGCCTGCCTCAAAAACAGAAAAAAACAAGGAAGAAAATCTCCACCTCATTCTGTTACAACAAACTCTATAAAAGTCACCATCCACGTAATCATGTAGCATAAGTGTTGCAGATGTCATTAGAGTAGGTGTTTATTTACATACACAGCAATCATGTCTGTTGGTCACTCACATTTGCTGTGCTCGCATGGAGCTGAGGGCCTCCAGTGTGCTGTGACACTGTGCTAAGGAATGAACCCAGCCCTGGCCACTCAACTTTGTACTAGGGAGGTTACATCTATCCATGTGGATCCTTGCTGTAGGCTTAGTGCTGGTTGTACAAAGATGCATAAGACGTGTCATTTGCTGAAGGAGTTAGGAGTCTGTAGATAGCTTTTAAACTGGTCTGTGATCCATACAGTCTGGACAGTAAAGGCCTGATCTTCAGCCTGTGGTACTCTTAGGACGAGGTGCCACTTTAAGGTTAGGCCTAGTAGGAAGGCTTCTTTCTATCCATGTGAGGGAAAGAATTCCCTTCAAAGTATTTTGGGATCCCAGTGTCTTCTTTCTGGTCCTGGCCATGAGGCAAACAGATGCCCTTGGGTGTGAGTATCCACTGTGATGTATGCCACCTTGCCACAAATGCATACTCAAGCTAGCAGTTAACCTCTGGTGGTGGTCCTCAGGAGCCAGACACCTTTTTGAAGATGTGGTTTCTCATCACTGGGATCTAGGACTCATAGACTAGGCTAGGGCGGTGTCCTGTCTCTTCCTCCTCAGTGCCAGGATTACAAACAAACAGACACCAATGCCTAACTTTTCACTTGGGTGCAGAGGTTTGAACTTAGGTCCTCATGTTTACATGGGTGAGTACCTGACTGAACTAGCTCTCCAACTTCTCCTTTGTCTTTTTTTTTTTTTTAAAGATAAGATCTCATTATGTTGTCCTAGCTGTCTTGGAACTTGCTGTATAGTCCTGGCCAGCCTAGAACTCACAGAGACCCAACTGCCTCTGCTGCCCAAGTGCTGGGACTGAGAGCATGTACCCCTACACTTGTTTCCTCTGTCTTTTTAATTCTTAAAAAATTTATGAGTATCTGTCTGTCTATCTGTATATATGCATGTGTTTCTCTGCATAGCCCTGGCCATCCTGGAACTTGCTCTGTAGACCGGACTGGCCTTGAATTCAGAGATTCACCTGCCTCTGCCTCCCAAGTGGTGAGATTAAAGGCCTGTGCCATTACCACCTGGTGGAAAGTACACCTAACCACTGAGCCATTTCTCTAGTCTCCCACCCCCACTTTGTCTTTTTTTAAGAAATAAATTGAAGTGGGAGGTGGGGGCACAAAGGTGAAGGCAAAAGGAAAAGATGAAGGTCATCTCAACTACACAGTGAGTCTGAGGTCTGCCTGGGCCAACATAAGTCCCTGCCTCAAAACATAGAGGCTGGAGGCTGAGAGGTGCTCGCTCAGTGGTTAAGAGCACTCACTGCTCTTTCAGAGCATCCAGGTGTGATTCTTAGCACCCACATGGAGGCTCACAACTGTCTATAAAGTCAGTTTCAGGGGACCCAACACTCCTTTCTGGCCTCTTCAGATAGTGCACCTATGTGATGCACATACATACAAGTAGGCAAAGCACTCATACACATAAAATAAAATAAAACTAAACAACAACAAAGGTCTAGAGAAAGAAGGCTTATCTGTTAAGAGACTGACTGCTCTTCCAGAAGACCCGGGTTTGTTTCCAAGTACCCACAGGGCAGTTCACAACCACCTGTAATTCTAGTTGAAGGGTAATGCCCTTCTGGCCCCTGTGGGCAACAGACATGTAAAGTGGTACACAGACAAACATTCAGGCCAAACACCACACAAATAAACAAAAAGGGACACTAAATGAACTGGGTGCAATGGGGGAGGCACATCTGTGGTTCCAACTCCTTAGGGAGGCTGAGTCAGGAAAATCAGTCGGGGAGTCTGAGATTAACCTAGTCAACACAGTGAGGTCCTGCCACACAATGTAAATAAGCCAGGTGTGCTGGTGCACACATGTAACCCAGCACTCAGGAGGCTGAGGCAGGAAGACCACTGGGTGTTCAGAGTGAAATCTCATTTACCTACCACCCCATATTCCTGAAAGACAATAGTATCATGGACTCAGCCTTTCTCTTTTCAATTAACCTTTTTATAACTTTATATACAGGTGTAAACAATATTAGCATAAATTTGTATTTATTTTTACATTGAAGTGTGTGTGTATAAGAATGGCATATTTGCCGGGTGTGGTGGCGCACGCCTTTAATCCCAGCGCACAGGAGGCAGAGGCAGGCGGATCTCTGTGAGTTCAAGGCCAGCCTGGTCTAAAAAGTGAGTCCAGGACAGCCAAGGATACACAGAGAAACCCTGTCTCGAAAAACCTAAAAAAAACCAAAGTGGCATATTTATATGCCTTGGTGTGCCTGTGAAGGACAACTTGCAGTAGTTTGGTTCTCTCCTTTTACCATGTGGGTTGTGGGGATTGAACTCAGTCAACAAGCTTGGTGGCAAGTACCTTTACCCACTGAGCCATCTCTCTAGTCCAAGGTGTCATGTAATCCTCCTGTCTCTGCCTCTTCAGCATGTCCTACCAATGTATACCACAACAGTCAGCATGCTTTGCAATATATATATATATATATATATACACACACACACATATATCATTTTGCCACTTTTGACTCCATATTTTGTTTTACACACACACACACATACACACACACACACACATATATTTATTTACTTATTTTTTTTTTTTTTGAGACAGAGTTTCTCTGCGTATCCCTGGCTGTCCTGGACTTACTTTGTGGACCAGGCTGGCCTTGAACTCACAGAGATCCACCTGCCTCTGACTCTCAAGTGCTGGGATTAAAGGAGTCTGCCACCATGCCTGGCTTTGTTTTACTTTATTTACACCAATAAATTCTTACTCTCTTGACTCTTCTCCCAGTGGTTAAAGGTAACAGTACAGAGCATGGGAACTCCACATGTACTCACAGCAAGCTGACTTTCAGGTTAGCAATGTTGCTTGCAGTGGTAAAACCTGCATCACTAAGGCTGTCCCATTTCAGGATTAAGTTATGCCAATCAGCTGCATTGTCCTTAATTTTTCTTGCGCTGACAGATAAGACAGGTTTTCTGGGTGTTGTAATTCCAAGAGTCTTTTCTGATAGGAAACAAGAGAAACATGAGTGTTAAGAAGCCCACGAGTACAGGCCTCCATAGTAAAGTGGTCTGATATGCCACACCAACTGGATAAATCAGTGTCCCAGAAACTAAGAGGCTGTTCCCAGCTCATGGCTCCACAAACACTTGTCTCAAACACTGTGTACTTTTCTTTTTGGAGACAGGGTCTCAAATGTAGCTCCAGCTGGCCCTGAACTCACAGAGATTCTCCCACGTCTGTCTGTCTCTCCATGCTGGGATTAAAGGTGTGCACCACTACACATGGCACAGTACCTTGTCTACTTTAAGAGTTAGAAATGAGGAAAGCTATGACTTTCTGCAAACACATCAATGTGTTCCGTTCTCTCTCCTATGAGGTACTCTAGTTCTGACTCTTTGTACTCCAACCATCTTGTCCCAGGCACCTTGAACCCTTTAACAGAGCTTTTGACTCCTGAGAGCTCATCACACACAGTACTAAGTGGGACACTGGGGATGCAGAGGTGATCTGGCCAGGCTGCTGCTGCTCTGCCTATGACTTATGGGAGATGTCCAAACTTCTGCCTGCGTCTCTGCTTCAACACTTATCTTAATCCCCACCTCCAGCCCTACATCGCCAGACAAACCTAGAAGCTCTTGTTAAGGCCTTCACACATGTAGTTCTCTTCCGGGAAGCTCCTTCCTTAAACTCGTGCTGTCTAAGACTCACCCAATCCTACTGCCCGAGGAAAGCAAGACCATGAGCAGAGTCTGTCTGTGCTGCCTTCTAAACTTAGAACCCTACAGTCATCTTCCAGCTGAGAGGAATCCAGGACACACGACAGCTGCATGCTTTGGATGCTAAACTTTGAAGTCCATGCTTCCTGGATATGAGTCCTACCTCTGCTAGCTGTGAGTGTAGGTGTATTTGTCAATCTCTTGGAGCCTCAATGTTCTCATCTGCAAAATGGTGATAAAAGAGCATCTGCTCCATAGGGCTGTTAAAAGTGGATATATGAATTTGAGGCAGCCTGGTATATAGTGAGTTCCAGGTTGGCCAAGGCTACATAATGAAACTCTATCTCAAAAAAACCCAAAAAGTATATAAATAATATGTGAAGCTGTGAGGGCTTGACATATAATAACTTGTATCACAAGGTGTACTATTAGAACCTAAGTCTGTCCATCCCTTCTCCAATGTGATATTTTATACACTCTCTGTACCTCAGTGCTGGCTCTGTACTATTCCACAATGGATCATATTGACTGTGTGTCTTTACTCACCTATAACTCAGCATTCTTTAGGGCTCTGTTCATTTTGGTTTGTTTTGATGGTATTCAGGATTGAGCCTAGGGCCCTGTGCATGCTCCACTGGGTTATATCCCCAGCTTATATTACTGTGTGAGATGGTATCATGAAATTACTCCTGCAGACAGAACCTGTTTTATAGCCCAGCAGACACTGAACTTTCTCCCTGCTTCAGCCTCCCAGGTAGCCTAGAGTGCACCTTGTGCAACCATGCCTAGCCAACAGCTCTGCTTTAAAATATACTGATTTTTTTTCATTCATTCTTTTTTTTGTTTCTCGAGACAGGGTCTCTCTGTGTAATAGCCCTGGCTGTCCTGGACTCACTTTGTAGACCAGGCTAGTCTCAAATTCACAGAACTCCATCTGCCTCTGCCTCCTGAGTGCTGGGATTAAAGGCATGCACCACCACACTCGGCTTTCATTCTTTATTTAAATAACTAACAAATATTGGTTAGCTACCTTCAATACGTCAGGCATGGGGAATGAAGTGATTGAACGATACTAGGACCTTTTCCCATGGCACTTACATTCCAGAGTCAAACAATATACAAGTAAAGAATCTTGCCTAGTTCGGATCATAAGTACAATGTAAAAACTGTAACAGGAAGCCAGGTGTCACGGCACAGGCTTTAAAGCCAGTGTTTGAGACTGAGGCAAGGGGATTACCAAGAGCTAAAGACCAGTCAACCACTGTGAGTTCTGGGTATCAGTGTAAGACTCTACCATAGGAAACAAAATAGGGGTCTTGTGCTAGCATGAACCTGAGGTATCCTTTGAGGTGAGGTATGAATAAGCTGGGAAAAGGTCAGCATGGGCCCTAATGTGACCATGAACTTGGTGAGCATAACAAACAGGACAAACTCAGCATTACTAGGCTGAAATAGAAAGTGGCAAACAAGGAGGGGTTCACACGAGAGCCACATAGGCCACACAGGCCAGTCCAAGCACAGCACAGAGCAGGCTATGAACTTGGAACAGAACAGCGACACCGTCTCATCTCATATTCTACCCTGACTACCAAAAGAAGGAAACGGGTGGTTACATATGATATGAGAGTGGAAGGGAACTGGGAGTAAGAGGTTATAAGTGACGACGGGGGACAGGGAGGTAGAGGAGTGAGGGGCTCAGAAGACGGTCAACCAAAACTAAGTATGAAAATGCCATAAAGAACCTGCTATTTTGCAAGCTAATTAAAACAAACAAATAAATAAAATACTCCTATTTACTACCCTTCTATAGAAAGGACCAGATGATGATGGATGAGGACAGAAGGAATCATTAAAAAGTTGGACTTTGCCGGGCGGTGGTGGCGCACGCCTTTAATCCCAGCACTTGGGAGGCAGAGGCAGGCGGATCTTTGTGAGTTCGAGGCCAGCCTGGTCTACAAAGCGAGTCCAGGACAGCCAGAGATATTCAGAGAAACCCTGTCTCGAAAAACCAAAAAAAAAAAAAAGTTGGACTTTGCAGAGTAACAGAATTCTTGTCATTTTCATTTGAATCTTAGTTAAACATCCCTTCCCACAAAAGAAAATCCTTTGGGTTTTTAGTGGAATATTCCATACATTAAAGTTTTATAATGGTAATGTGTCAATGTAGTAACACAGGTTTCTACACACAAGTAAAATGCCCATTTTTGAGACATGAAATGTGGTAACTTTTATTTGTATCTTGACATCTAAATTATCAGGACTCTTTGTTTTTTGAGACAGGGTTTCTCTATATAACAAGCCCTGGCTGTCCTGGACTCACTTTGTAGACAAGGCTGGCCTTGAACTGGCCTCCCTTGAATCTGCCTGCCTCTGCCTCGTGAGTGCTGGGATTAAAGGCGTGGCCACCACGCCCATGTAAAACTATCAGGTGTTATTTTTAAAGATTTGTTTGTACATGTGTGAATGTGTGGGAGGGCCTGCCAAGGTCAGAAGGGAGCCAGAGTTATAGGTGTTTCTGAGCTGCCCACGTGGGTGTTGGGAACCAAACTCCAATGCTCCAGAAAAGCTCTTAACTGCTAAGTCGTCTCTCTGGCTTAAGATTTTGTTTTTATATAACTGAACCTCACCTTCATTAAGAGACTAGAATATTTTGAGACTTGTTTCTTCTTATCCAAAAATCTAAATGCAACCAGAGAATTTATAGCTAAAATTCTACTTTTATATAATTGTTAATTTATCTGTAAATTGCAATAGTTAAATGCAGAAAAAAAAAAAAAAGAAAGAAGCCGGGCGGTGGTGGCGCACGCCTTTAATCCCAGCACTTGGGAGGCAGAGGCAGGTGGATCTTTGCGAGTTCGAGGCCAGCCTGGTCTACAGAGCGAGTCCAGGACAGCCAGAGCTGTTAAACAGAGAAACCCTGTCTCGAAAAACCAAAAAAAAAAAAAAAAAAGAAAGAAAGTCACTGTCCTGGTTAATTTTGCTGTCAACTTGATTTACCTGGGAAGAGAGAGCCACAATTTAACAATTGTCTGTGGGGATGTGTGTTAAATGATGTAGAAGGTCTTAGTCCACTGTGGTGGTGTCACCCTTGGGCAAGTGGTCCTGGGCTGTATGAGAAAACTTTCTGAGGGACTAGAGATGGCTCAGAAGTTAAGAACACTTCTTGCTCTTTCAGAGGACCCAGCATCCACAGAAGGACACAGAACGGGCTGTGATTCTAATTCCAGGGGATACTGTGTCCTCTTCTGGCCTGTGTGTGGACAGTGCATAGATATGGTGCACTTCCATAAATGCAGGCATAACTGTTAGTTTACAGGTGATGATACCCTTGGGGTTCTAATAGTTGCTTATGTCATCACCTGCCCCATCAGGTGTGCTCGATGCTGCCGAATAAAAGGACTGTCCCCACCACCAGCATCTCTGTACCCCTCCCACAACGTTTTTCTCTGTCTCTTTCTGTCCTTCTCTGCCCTCATGACTCTGCCTTGGTCCGTCTGTCTGCCTCTACCTCTCCTCCAAGCCTTAATCCCACTCCCTTCCCCTTCAATAAGCCTCATTTATACCAGCCAGACCTGTTACATGACATAATTCCTCAAGGGTTTACCTTGGCATGGGCCCATCAGGCACCCCCACCACTGTATTTGATATTACAATAACAACATTTATACACATAAAAATAAGTAAAATCGTAGAAGGAGAAAGCAGCCTGGGAGGGAGCTGGAAAGCAAGCCAGAAAGTAGCTTTCCTTCACGGATCCTGCCTTTCTGCTCCTGCCTGGGTTCCTACTGATTTCCCTCAATGATGGATTGTGATCTGGAAGACAGATCATCCCTTTCCTTTCCAAGTTGCTTTCTGGTCACAGTATTTTACCATAGCAGCAGGAGGCAAATTTGAAGTTATTTTCATCAAGAAGTCTTTTTGGATCCCCCAGTTGCATTAGGAATCACAGCAGTAGACATCTGTCACCTTCTATACGTCGGCTGTCACCGCATTCACTAGTGAGTCTATTTAGTTGCTTAATGTTTACATTCCCCGCGGGACTGAGTTCAACTAAAGTAGGAGTTATATCTCGTTTCCTCCCATATCTTGCACACATAGCAGATGCAGAATCAAACATGTAACATGGAGGGACTGCTCTTAAAACCTGTATTACATTCGTCCCTCAGTGGGGGTCCCTGAGGGTGGGGATCACATCTGACTCAGTTTGCCAGCCCCACTTAGGAACCAAAAGCACAGCTCCGAGTTCTAAACGCTCACAGACAAATAGGGAGATATTCCCAATGTGAGTCACAGGCCAGGGCGGAAAGAGACACACAGCAGTCAGTGGCTTAGCTGTTTATCTTGTAAGCCACCAAAATAGGACTCAAGTTACTCCACAAGACCACAGCTATACGCAAACGCACCTGACACTAATCGACACACACAGCCTTTATTACAAACTGCAGGCTCCGCGGCCGGTCTAACCGACTGCAGAAGTTGAGGAAAGGATTTCCGGGGGGGCTAGCATGTCAGGCTGGGCTCCGAGATGCTCCGGGATGCTCTGAGAGTCACAGCGCTGACACTTCACGTACATCACTACACTCAGAGATCATTCACACAGGAATAAGCAGGCTCCCGGCAGCACGCGAGGTTCAGGAGCGCCCCGCATGTCACACCGCGGCTCCTAACCTTCCCCGCGACCTGCACCTTCCACCAGTAGGAAAGCACAACCCTCTCACGCACCTTCCATGCGGTCCGCAGGTAAATCCCAAAAAGGAGCCCCGGAGCCCCGCCCGTGGACCGAGGGAAGTGACGTCACTTCCGCTCCGTGGGTCCGCCGCCACTTGCGGCTCGGACGCTCTAGCTCTCCGCGGAGTCGCTGCTGCTCTCGGAGGCCCAACCCGTTGCCCAGGCAACAGGCTCCCAGCAGCCCCCGCGGCCCGGAGTCCATCCCGCCTCCTCCCGGTTGGCGGGGCTGAGGAGTCCAGAGGGGCTGCTGCAGGAGGTGAGTCGTGGAGCGGGCTTGTGGGTCCCTGACACTTCCCACGTCCTCGACGCCCCCGACCCCGGCCGCGTGCCTTTCCTCCCCCTGGCAGAGCTGCCCTTCCCTGTCTCAGCCCCTGGAGTGCCCACAGCCGAGTCGCCGTTCCACTGGCAGCCCGCCGCGTCTGTCATAGCCCGCATCCGTGCAGAGCACCGGGCGTCGCAGCGTTCGCTCAGAGCCCTGGGCCGCCCCGGCGCCCCAGCTCCCCTTGCTCCTCCCCTCGTGCCCCACCCCGCATCCCTCTGGCGGCGGGCTCTAGGCTGCTCAGCCCCGAGATTGACGTTGCGTTCGGTTCTGTACCCCGACCCTCCTCAGGATCCCTTACTTTCGATTACCAGCGCCAAGCAGCTGGCTTGGGCACCCAGTGGGAGTTCAGTAAGTGTTGGTTAAATGGATAAACGGATGCTTCCCGGTTCGTAAGGACTGTGTGGCCTCCTGGGAGGCCGAATGGGCAGTGAGGGTCACAGAATGGGATGATCCTGGGGTTAGACCCGAGGTCAGGTCACTGCGCTTCTCCTTCCTACACGTTTACTGGAGCAAGTATCAACTTCCTAGTTTCAGTTTCATATCCGTGAAGTGGAGGTGATAAGTTTTTATCTTGGGATGGTGGAGAATTAAATGGCCCAGTGCATGTGCAGTTAAGTACAGGGTCTGGCCGAATGTTCTCAATAAAGGATAGTTAGTCCCTGCTGTCACCCACACGGCTCTGATGGCTTCCCTGCTTTTTCCTCAAGTCCCATCTTAAGGCTCTGGCTTCCATTACGTTCGTTTCCCTTCCCAACTTTACTTCCCTTTCCTGCCCTTTGTGCTTCCACTCTTTGTCACTGATATTGAGGTGACATTTGTTGGCAGAATGCAAGGTGTGTCGTTTAATCATTAGACTGGAATGATCATTTGCAGCCAAGATTTTAAAAATGTTTGAAGCAGGAAGCTGTGGGAAAGCCAGGTCCTGGGTATGAAGTTGCTCTTGTCTCTTATCACCAGAGTCCCTTGTCTTCTAAGCTACAACACTTTTTGTATCGTCTTCCACCCGTAATGCTGGTACACCTATGACTGTTTTGTTTAATTTAGCAACTTGGCTTGCAGCCCATGTTTGTTCCTTTATCGAGTATTAATTAGAGTTTACCTATGCCAGCTGCTGTGCCAGGCCCTAGGAACATATGGCTTACTCTTCACATCCAGTCACTGCCCTCAGGGAGGTTGGAGTCTGGCTCTTGAGATTTCAAACCTTAGAATCGTGTTTGGTTTTCAGGGTGGGCTTTGGAACCAGGGATGGGGAAAATGAAATAAAGCAGTCATCTAGCCGGTCATTTTTTCCCATTAAATTAAAAAAAAATATTTTATGTGAATGGGTGTTTTGTCTGCATGTGTGTCTGTGTACCACATTCGTGCAGTGCCTGGAGAGGTCAGAAAGAGGCCATCAGATCCCCCAGAACTGAAGTTAGCTGCTTTGTGGATGCTGAGACATGGGCCCTGGTCCTCTGGAAGAGCAGCCCTTGCTGTTAAGGGCTGAGCTACCTTTCCAGCCCCTAAGCAGGTTTGTTTTGATGTAGCCATATGTCTTTTTTTAATGGAAGACTGGTTCTTATTGGGCTTGTTTCCAGTTTTTCTTAGGGAAGTTAACCTTTGAGGTTGAGGAGGATCCTGTTTCAAAGTATCCTCTATATAATTTGAACAAAATGGCTGCTGGGACTTAGTGGGAAAAAGGAAGGAAACACAACAGCAGTTGATTGAAGTTGGAAGGGTGAAGAAAAGATTAGGAGATGGTTATCCAAATAAGAGTGGACTTTAAGGTCAAGCATGGAGAAGTTTCTGCCAGTATTGACACAGAGGGAGCTTGGGAGAACCAGGAGGCTGAAATTAGGTGTTTTTTAATAAATTGTTGAGACAGAAGCAAGTTCAGAATGTATGTTCATTTCCCATGACCTTTGGATCTGGTCATGAGAGTTCCAGTGAATCTTTGCTTCAGTCTTGGGGCAATGTCACATAGTTTTTTTTTTTTTTTTATTTGTTTTGGGGACAGGATCTCACTTTAAAGCCCAAACTGTCCACAGTCTTGCTAAGATCCTCCTGGCTCAACCTCCTGAGTGCTTGAATTACATGTATACACCACCATACCTGGCTCAGCACAGGGTTTTTTTTTTTTTTTTTGGTTTTTCGAGACAGGGTTTCTCTGTGTAGCCCTGGCTGTCCTGGACTCACTTTGTAGACCAGGCTGGCCTCGAACTCACAAAGATCCGCCTGCCTCTGCCTCCCAAGTGCTGGGATTAAAGGCGTGCGCCACCACTGCCCAGCAGCACAGGGTTTTTGAGAGAGATTAATCTAACAAATATGTGTTGAGTGTTGATTGTACTGTACTCAATTAGTTGTGTTTTTCTTTAAATATCTGCTTGCTTGCTTTTTCTTTTTCTTTTTTTCCAGACAGGGTTTCTCTGTGTGTAACCCTGGCAGTCCTGGAACTGACTCTGTAGACCAGGCGGGCCTCCAACTCAGAGATCCGACTGTTTCTGCCTCCTGAGTGCTGGGATTGAATTTGGAAAGGTGAAGAACAGATTAAATGTCTGGTTTTAATGCTTGAGTTGGACTTAATTTGTAAACATTTGGCTAGCTAGCAGGAATGGAAGCATGGAAGTGACAGCATTTTATGTGTAAGATAAATTATTCCCTTTGCATTGTACCATAAAAACTTATCACTTCATTAACTGGTCATGGTGGTATATGCTTGTAGTCCCAGGACTCATGCTGAGCAAGAAGATCTCTGGGAGTTCTAGGCCAGCCAAAGCTACAGTTTAAGACTGTCTCAAAATAAATGAATAAAATAAATTAAAAGCCAAAATGAACATAGATTATAACAGCCAGGTGTGGTTACACTAAATGATCTCAGCAGAATGTATTTACAAAATTATACACACATATATAACAATTCTAATTAAGAAGCCAAGGAGGTGGGGCTAGGGCCAGGTATGGAGGTCCATGCCTGTAATCCCAGCACTTGGAAGAAGTTTGAGGACCATGGGCTAGAGTGAGATTGTCTTTAAAAAAAAAAAAAAAAAAAAAAAAAAAGCCGGGCATGGTGGTGCACACCGTTAGTCCCAGCACTCAGGGGGCAGAGGCAGGGAGATCTCTGTGAGTTTGAGGCCAGCCTGGTCTGCAAAACGAGTCCAGGACACCCAGGAGTCTGTTACACAGAGAAACCCTGTCATGAAGCACCCCCCCCCCCAAAAAAAAAAAAACTTGTACAAGAATACTAATTGTTACTTTGTATTGAGTTTGGAGAAGGCCCTTGAGACATATGTTATCAGAGCCTGTGGTGACATGTGACCATTGTACTACTGCTGGATGCATAATTTGGATTTTTGGTTACTCCTAGCTCTAGTTTTGGGAAATGCTCATTAAAATGATGGTTGGATATAGTTCACCTCTTATGTTTATGGGGTTATTGGGGGGATGATGGGAAAAACATTTATGACTTTTTGTTTTAAAGATCTGTGTGTATGTGTGTACTGTTTTTATGTATGTCACCTGTATGTGGGTTCCTGTGGAGGCCAGAAGAGGGTGTCAGAGCTCCTGGAGCGAGTTACAAGAAGTTGTGAGCCACCAGAAGTGGGTTCTTGAACTCAGGTCCTCTGGAAGAGTAGCAAGCACTTTTAACACTGATCTGTCTGTCTCTAGCCCACAACTTCTATTTTAAACTCAACTTTTATATTTTTAATGCAAAAATTCCTCATAGCCAAGAAATCATTGCTTATATATTTTTGAATTTAGTCATATGCATATGTATGTCTTCTTGTTTGTATGTGTACCATGTATATTCAATGCCTGCAGAGGCCAGAAGAGGACATTAGATCCCTTGGCACTGGAGTTAACAGGCAGTTGTGAGCTGCCATGTGAGTGGGTGCTGAGAACCAAATCCATGATCTATGAAAGAGAAATACATGTTCTCAACTGCTGAGCCATCTCTTTGGCCCTGGAATTATTTATCTTAAAGACTGAAATAAAAGGATATAGCACAGTGGTAGACCTCTTTCCTAGCAAGAATGAGGGCTTGTGTTTGATCCTAAGCAGAGAGAAAAAACAGAGAGATGGGGAGCAGAAGGAAGGGAAATGTATTAAGAATGTTCAGTGTTCAAAAGGAGTTAACATTTTATTTATTCATTCATCAGATGTTTATGGACATCTCTGCTGAAAGAAGATTGGCATTCCTTCTCACAGAAGAGGTTTTTTAAAAAATTATTTTTATTTTATGTGTATTAGTGTTTTGACTGCATGTATGTCTGTGTGAGGGTGTCAGATCCCCTGGAACAGTAGTTACAGACAGTTGTGAGCTGCCATGTGTTTGCTGAGAATTGAACCTGGGTCCTCTGGAAGAGCAGCCAGTACGCTTAACCTCTGAACCATCTCTCCAGTCCTCAGAAGAGGTTATTAGCAAGTGAAGAATCAGGCTGTGGTGAGGTTTATGAAGAGCATATCAGATGGAAAGGGGAGCTTGGATATTCATAAGTGATCTGGCCTGGGGAGGCCTTTCTGTAGTGATAGCGTTTCTGTAGAGGCCTCAGAGATGAAAAGAAGCCACATCTCTGGAAGGAGATCATTCTAAGTGGAGGGGATGGTGAGTTATGAAGGCGGAGTGGGGAGGAATGGAGAGCAGGAGGGAGGGATTGTTATCAGTAAGCATCAGGGTTTCAATTTGAATAGCACTTGATTCACAGTCTGGCTTGTGCTGCATACTTTAGAGCTCTCCTTAGCATTCAGAAGTTAATTTTGGTAGTATTATTACATCACCAGGATTACAGGTGTGTGTCACCACACTGGCTTATTATCCTAACAAATTTCACATGGGTAAATGGCAACCTAGAGCCATTACATAATTTCCCCAGGGTCTCACAGCTAATCTTAAGATGTCACTGGGATTTCAGCCCCAGTCCTTTTCCCTTGTGATGTCATTAGCCACTCCAGTGTGCCGATGCTTTTCTACAGCAGAAAGTGTCAGTTTAACTAATGGCCGTGGGTCTGAACTGAGGTAGGGCAAATGCAGTTTTCAGATTTATGTAAAATTTGCGTGGGCTAGGGATGCAAAAACACTAGTCTGGAGTGTTCATTGAGTCTAAATAGTTTTCCTCAAATGTATCACAAGACAGGGAGGCAACAGCTATTGTTTTTTTCTTAGCTCACCCAAGACATGCCTTCTCCTGTAGGCAAGTTTTGTTGCAGTCAGCCCCAGCCCTTTTACCATTTGACCATTTGATGGAGGGCACAGACTTGGTGCTGAGTTCTCCCAGAGCCCCACCTAAAGAGGTCCAACAGGCCTCCTGACTGTCTTACTCTATGTACCACACATATGGTACATAGACATACATGCAGGCAAAACACTTACACAAATAATAATAATGATGATAATAATAAAATTTAAATATCTCTACTCTTACTGTGCTGTGACTTACTGACCTCTACATGTCCTTTGGAAAAACCTGTTTAAAGCATAAATCATTATGACAGCTATGGAAAACAGTTTGGCAATGCATTTTAATTTTTCAATATTTTCTCCTCTTGAAGCCCTTGTTAGTATTACTAATTCACTTCCACTGGACTAGCCGTTTTCCATCTTTTGAAATGTTTCTAAGGGTCTGGAGAGATGGCTTAGTGGTTAAGAGCACTTGTTGCTCTTACAGAAGACCTGAGTTAGGTTCCCAGCACCCATTTCAAGTGGCTCACAACCATTTGTAACTGTGATTCCAGAGGCACTGAGGCCTTCTTCTGACCTGCAATAGTACCTGCATGTAAGTGTGCGCACACATATGTATATACAGGCACACATACACAATTAAAAATTTAAAATAGGGGCTGGAGAGATGGCTCAGGAGTTAAAAGTATTTGTTGCTCTTGCAAGAGAACCTGAGTTTGGTCCCCAACATATGGTGGCTCACATTGTTACTTCAATTTCAGGGGATCCAGTGCCCTCTTCTGGCCTCTGTAGGCACCAGGCACACATATGGTACATAGATATACATGCAGGCAAAACACTCACACAAATGATAATGATAATAACAATAATAAAATTTAAATACCTTTAAAAAACTGTCCCCAAGAACATGCTTGGGTATATATCTGTACTGTTTATGATGGTAAAATCAAACATTTTAAAGAGAATTTTAGTTGATCCTTTTTTTTTTTTTTTGGTTTTTTGAGACAGGGTTTCTCTGTTTAACAGCTCTGGCTGTCCTGGACTCGCTTTGTAGACCAGGCTGGCCTCGAACTCGCAAAGATCAGCCTGCCTCTGCCTCCCAAGTGCTGGGATTAAAGGCGTGCGCCACCACTGCCCGGCTTAGTTGATCCTTATAATGTGTTCTTTGCCTTTTTTTTTTTTTTTTTGAGCCAGTGTCCACTATGTGTAGCCCAGCTTGGCCTGAAGCTCACTTTGTAGTCCCCACTGGCCTCTATCTGGGAAGCCTCACAAGTGCTGGGCTAGCTTACCCTGCAGTGTTATTATTACTCCCTCTCCTTTGTTTTTAGTGCCCTGTGGCCTTACAGTGGTCTACCTGCTTTGAACGATGATAGCCATGTCTGCCAGTCATGCCATGTACATTTGATTTCTGGGTCCTGTGGATCTTGCCCACTTTTCTAGGATGCTCATGTAGTCTGATTCAGAGAATAGACATCTCTTACTCAAAGCTGTGTGGTCCTTGAAAGGCTCTAACTGTCATCCGCTTGCATTTGGACAGTTCAGTTCTTGTAGTTTAGATTTCTGTTCTTGTTCTGTGGCTTAGACAGATTTCTGAAACTTTCAGAGCTTTGGCTTCTGATAAAAGAATATATTTCAGTTAGGTCCCCAACAATCAAGATTACAGTTACAATTATTGTTATTATTAGTTACTTTCAGGATGTTTCTCTGCCATGGACCTTTACTGTATTGGCTGTTTTGACTATCATATGAAGAACCTGAGGATGCATGGAAACTGTAATATACATACATACATACATACATACATACATACATACATACATACACATATGTACATTCACACATGCATAGATACATGAACTTTCCCAGCCTTGAACAAAGGTATTTTTGTTGTTTGTTTGTGTTTGTTTTCTTTAATTTATTTATTCATTTTACATTGTGATCACAGCCCCCTCCCTCCTCTCCTCCCAGTCCTACCCTCCCACCCTCTGTCCCCATTCCTCCCTCCCCTTCTCAGAGAAGGACCCCCTCTAACCCGACTCAGCACTTCATGTCACATCAGAACTAACTGCATCTTCCACTGAAGCCAGACAATGCAGCCCAGCTAGAGGAAAGTTATCCCACAGTAGGTGACAGAGTCCATGTCAGGGACAGCCCCACTCCAATTTCTAGGGGGCCCACATGAAGACCAAGCTGCACCTCAGCTCCATAAATGTAAGGGGCCTGGGTTCAGTTAGTGCATGCTGTTTGGTTGGAGTTTCAATCTCTGTGAGCCCCCATGGGCCTAGGTTAGTTGCCTCTGTTGATCTTCTTGTGTAGCTCTTGTCCCATTCAGGTGCCTCTGTCCTTCCCCCAACTTTTCCACAAGATTCCTAGGTCTCCATCTAATGTTCGGCTGTGGGTCCCAGCATCTGTTTTGATCCTTGAGCAAAAGATATTTTGATGCTGTTCCATTTCTTGTGACTCCTTCTTTCTTTTTCATCGTTCATCTGTTCAGTGCATGCTTGCTGAGTGCCTCTGACATTCCTGTCCCTTTTCTGAATGCTGGTCCTCCAGGGGTAAGTGATGCAGCGTGGCCTCTGCTTTCATAGGGCTTATAGACCTGTGTGTTTATGTGCGAACACATGTATGTGCATCCTCACATGCTCAGAAAATCAAGACGACATGTAGACAAAGCATAGTAGGTAGTGAGAGGAGTGCTGTGCTGGGGTGGGTGGTTAGGGAGGATCTTGTGTGGGAGGGGCATTTCAGCAGAGACCCATTTGTTGAGGCTCTTCTTTGTGGCAAAAGCTTCCCAGTACCTAGAGAGGTCATTCAAGGCCCTTAGGTGAGAATGGGCTTGATGAACCTAATCAGAAGAGGACTAAGGACTCAGTCACTCAAGCATACAGTAATAGAACACAGTTCAAAGCAGTGGTAAGTTGGACACCCCAAGAAGTTACTAAGCAGGGCCAGAAGGCCTCATGGAGCCTGTGTTGCTTAATTTTATGTCAATTTGACACAGTTATAGTTATCAGATATATATGTATATATATATATATTTTTTTTTTTTTAATTTATAATTTCTCAATTGAGAAAATGCCTCCATAAGATCAGGCTGTATACAAGCCTATAGGGCACTAAATTTTTTAACTAGTGATTGATGGGAGAGATCTTTGCTTATTGTGGGTGGTGCCACTCCTGGGATGGTGGTCTTGGCTTCTATAAGAAAGCAGGCTGAGCAAGCCAAGGGGAGCAAGTTATTAATTAGCATCCCTCCATGGCCTCTACATCAGCTCCTACCTCCAGGTTCCTGTCCTGCTTGAGTTCCTATCCTGATTACCTCAAGTGATGAACAGAAGTGTGGAAGTGTAGCCAAATAAGCCTTTTCCTCCCCAATTTGCTTCTGGTCATGGTGTTTCATGGTAGCAATAGTAACCCTAACTATGGCAGAACCTGCCTTGGTGCAGTGAAACACCATGATCAAAAAGCAAGTTGGGGACTCAAGGGTTTATTCAGCTTACACTTCCACATTGCTGTTCATCACCAAGGAAGTCACGACAGTAATTCAAGAAGGGCAGGATCTGGGTTGGAGAGATGGCTCAGCGGTTAAGAGCACTGGCTGCTCTTCCAGAGGTCATGAGTTCAATTCCCAGAAACCACATGGTGGCTCACAACCATCCATAATGAAATCTGGTGCCCTCTTCTGGCCTGCAGATATACCTGCAGACAGAACACTGTATACATAATAAATAAATCTTAAAAAAAAAAAAAAAAAAAGAAGGGCAGGATCCTGGAGGCAAGACCTGATGCAGAAGCTATGGAGGTATGCAGCTTACTGGTTTGTTCAACCTGTTTTCTTTCTTTCTTTTTCTTTTTTTGGTTTTTCAAGACAGGGTTTGTCTGTGTAGACCTGGCTGTCCTGGACTCACTTTGTAGACCAGGTTGGCCTTGAACTCACAGAGATCTGCCTGCTTCTGCCTTCCGAGTGCTGGTATTAAAGGCATGTGGCACCACACCTGGTCATTACAGACAGCTGTGAACTGCCATATGGTGCTGGGATTTGAACCCGGGTCCTTTGGAAGAACAGTCAGTGCTATTAACTGCTGAGCCATCTCTCTAGCCCTCAGCCTGCTTTCTTATAGAACCCAGGACCTCCACCCTAGGAAGAGTGGCATCACCCACCATGGGCTGGGTCCTCCCTCGTTGATCATTAACTAAGGAAAACATGGAGGCGTTTCCTCAGCCGAAGCTCCTTCCTCTCTGATGACCTTATGTCCGGTTGACACAACCCAGCTAATGCAGAGCCTGAGGGTGTAAACTGTGCCTCCAGGTTGAATCAGACAGACTGTCAGTGTGCACCTGCTGTTTATATCAGAGCTGTGTTCAAGGGCTGCCGACTAAGGGCTCTCTTCAGTACTTTCTTCTGAAAGTTGGGGAAGAGGCCACCTACCTGCTAGGGCAGAGTAAGGCATAAATGAGTTAGTGAATTTTGTTAAACACGAGGTGCTGGTGATTTAGTGCATGGAGGGGCAGGTGGGAGCTGCAGGGTGACTGGGTTCCAAACACAGAGGTGGGTGTTGGCCTTGGGGACCTGCTTTTCACCAGACATTAACAGGGGAGTGGGGACTTATTTCTCTAGAGTGGGTTCATTATTCTAATACAGGCTTTTTCCTGTGTCTTTCTCAGACAGGTGGACTCCATAGCTGGATGTTTTCAGTAGAATCTTTTCCAGACTTTTTTTTTGGGGGGGGGCGAGCAGGGGTCAGTGTGTCAAGTGATTTTTAAGCAGAGATAGAATTTATTAAGAAAAGTTGGAGATTGTTTTGTTTTTGAGAGAGTTTTCACTGTAACCAGGCTGACCTAGAACTCACTATATAGCCCAGGCTAAATTTGAACTAATAGCAATAGGCTTGCTGCAGTCTCCTGAGTGCTGGGATTACAAACATTCTTCTGTCTGTCTGAGAAGATTTAAAATGAATTTAGTCATGGCCATTGTGGCCATTTAGGGAAGAGAGAGGAGCTTAGGAAAAGGACAGTACAGTGGCAGCCTTCTCCAGAGAGCTGCTTCTGTCTCACTTAAGTTCACACTGACCCTGTGTCTCTCATGCAAACCCATGGTTAATTCTTGTAGTTTTGTGTCTCTTTTTTTGTTGCATTGGCCTTTCTGGCTAGATCATAAACTTCTTGAAAAGAATTATGCTTGGCTGGATATGGTGGCACATGCCTTTAGCGCTTAGGAAGAAGAGGCAGGCGGATCTCTGTGAGTTCAAGGTCAGCCTGGTCTACAGAATAAGTCCAGGACTGCCAGGGCTACACAGAGAAATCCTGTCTCAAAAAATGAGAAAAGAAAAAAAGGAAAAAGAATTATGCTTTATTCTCTTCTGTTTTCCCCAGTGTTGACTATAATGTCTGTCGTGGGAGCTAGTCCTAACTGAAGTGCATTTGAAATTAAAATGCTGAAGGTGCCTCACTCCTCACTTACTTTCTCTGCTTAAGCTCCAGCTAGAATTCCTTTTTTAAAGGTTTTATGTGTATGGGTTTTGCCCGAATGTATGTCTCCACCATGTGCATGCTTTGCCCACAGAGGCCACAAGAGGACTTTGGTCCCCTGGAACTGGAGTCACAGATAATTGTAAGCCATAGTGAGGGTGCTAGGGACTGAACCCGGGTCCTCTGAAAGAACAGTCAGTCCTCTTAACCACTGAGCTGTCTCTATCAACCCAACTTATTTTTATTTTAAATTATGTGTATGTGCCTGTGTCTGTATGAGAGTATGTGCATGTGAGTGCAATGTGGGTGGTGGCCAGAAGAGGGCATGAGATCCTCTGGAGCTGGAGTTCCAGGAGGTTGTGGGCTGTCTGACATGGGAACCAAACTCGGCAAGACCATTACACGATTTTAACCACTAAGTTGTCTCTTCAACCCCTCCGTGTATTATTCTTCTCAGCCTGAAAACATCATGTTCCCCTTACTATACATTACTACTTTTTGGCATGACTAGTCATTCAAAGAGTTACAATGTTGTATTCTGTAGCCTGCAGGTTTCCCTAGATGACGAAAAAACATTCCTTCTGGCTGAAGATCATCTGTGGAAACCTTGACCATGGCATCAATATCAGAGCCTGTAACATTCCAAGAGTTCTGCCCTTTGTACTATCTCCTCAACGCCATTCCCACAAAGATCCAGAGGGGCTTTCGTTCTATTGTGGTCTACCTCACAGCCCTGGATACCAACGGGGACTACATTGCGGTGGGCAGCAGCATCAGCATGCTCTACCTGTACTGCCGGCACCTTAACCAGATGAAGAAGTACAACTTTGAAGTAAGTCTTGCTTTTCTTTGTACCTGAGTACGTACCAGCTGTAGCTGCTGTTTCTCCTGCTGCTGTTCTGTTTAACATGGGGTACTTTACCTTTGACTTGCTAGACTCCGGCTTCATACATCACTCAATCAATCCATGACCATCATTCCAACTGAGCAGCATATAACTAAATGTTGGTGTTTTTCTTTCCCTATCTCTGTCTCCAAAAATCTTTCATCACTTAAAAAGAACATGTAAATTTTACTAATTACTTGTAAACTTTTCTCTTTGTTTCTTAGTGTCTTGACTGATTTAAATAATCTCTGCTCTCTTGAGACTATTCTGAAAAGGATTAATGGTCATCACTGACATATTCCCAGACTGTGCATATCTTAAATAAGGGGACTTGTACATATGGAGCTCCTGATCCTCACATGTCAGCCCAGGCATCTCTGAGTGCTGTAGCTCTTGGTGGGGACATGAATGGCCTGGGACAGCTCACTGGCACTATTTAATCAGCATCTGTGTCTCACTAAGTACATAACTTTAATCTTTTCATTTTGTTTGTCTTGGGGGGTTTGTTTGTTTGTTTTGTTTTTTTTGAGACACGGTATCTCTATATAACCACCCTGGCTGTCTTGGAACTCCTTGAACTCACAGAGATCTGCCTGCCTGTGCCTCTTCAGTGCTGGGATTATAGGTGTGCACCACTATGCCTGGCCATAGCTTTAATCTTAAAAACAAAAAAAACAAAACAAAAGTCCTCACTATGTATGTAGCCCAGGCTAGCTTGGAGCTCATGATCCTTATCACTCAGTCTTCCAAGCATTAAGATTACAGGCACTTGAGGTTATGCCTGGTGAATGTGTAGCTTTTAGGAGACTGAGTTTGGTTTCTACCATGTAGCCTAGTGACACTCTGTTGTGTCTGTGGTTGGTGGGCTTTTGTGGTCTAAGACAAGGCTTTTGTGTTTAGAACATAAAACTTGTGGTTTTTTGTTTTATTTTGATTTGGTTTGGTTTTGGTTTTTTTTGAGACAGGGTTTCTCTGTTTAACAGGACAGGCTGTCCAGGAACTCACTTTATAGACCAAGCTGGCCTTGAACTCACAGAGATCCACCTGTCTTTGCCTCCTGAGTGCTAGGATTAAAGGTGTGCACCACCACACCTGGCTAGAACTTGTGTTTTAATCAACATTAACTTAAAACTCTGCTTTTATAATTTAAAAAAAATTTAAATCACATTTATTTTTTATCTATTTATTTATGTGTGTGTGAGTGAATGTGGAGGTCAGAGAATGAAGGAGTCAGTTCTCTTCTTCCACCATGTGAGTCCAGGGTACTGATCTCATGTCACCATCTTAGTGAGAAGTCCCTTTACCTATTGTGCTGTCTCTCTCCAACACTCCCTTTTTCTGAAATGCTGAAATTAAACCCAGGGTCTTGTGCATGTTAAGCAAGTACTCTACTGAGCTATATCTCTAGCTTTCTGTGTTAATTTAAAAATAACAAAAATGATTAGCATCCATGTGGACCATGCTAAGGTAGGCACTATTGTAAACCTTTACAGACATGAACTCATTTTATCTTCACAAACCCTGTGAAGTAGATGCAGTTATCATTTATGTTGGTCAGGGAGACACTGAAGCACAGAGCATATGAATAATTCACCTGCAGTTGGGTGTAAAAAAAATAGCTAATTAAATGATCTAACCAGTATTTATATTATGTTCAGTTGGTTTGGCGGAGTTAATCCTTAACCCGCCATTATAAATGAATGCACACAGACATCAGGTGGATCTTATCAAGCCTAGGCCTGAATTGTGCAATTAGCCCATCTAAGCTAGCTCATAATTCTGTTACCCAAATATGACCCCATATATACATACGTCCCTTTGGACTATTATTCTCCACACTATGGCGATTTTCCAGGCCACGTGAAAGGATCTTCTTTAATCTACCCCATGGCATGTCCTCCTCGTCTGTTCCTGGCTTCTTCTCCGGCAACCTTCCTCCCAAGATGCTCTGTATCTCTCTAAAAAGCCCTCGAACCTTAGTCCTGCCTACCTCTGTCTGCCCAATCTCCAGGCCTCAGCATTTATTTAGCCAATCAGAGACAAAGTAAGTAACAGACAGCAAACAGGACCAATTAACATTTAGAATACTTAACACCACCCCATCAGTTGGGCACTTAATAAATGGCAGCACTAGTATTTGAATTTGGACTGAGTCTCTATTCTGTATTAATATTTTTTGTTTGAGCCTCTCCACACTGCCCAGGGATGGGTCCATACAACCATGTTCTTGATTCCCGTGGTAACTTAAAGGGAAACTTATACAGTGTCCAGAGCCCTTGATGTCCTGCAGATAAAGGAGGAGGATGTCCTCAAATTCCTTGCCTCAGGAACCCACTTAGGTGGCACCAACCTTGACTTCCAGATGGAGCAGTATATCTACAAAGGAAGAGTGATGGTATCTACATCATGAATCTGAAGAGGACCTGGGAGAAGCTGTTGCTGGCAGCTTGGGCTATCGTCGCTGTTGAGAATCCTGCTGATGTCAGCGTCATCTCCTCCAGGAACACTGGCCAGCGAGCTGTGCTCAAGTTTGCTGCTGCCACCGGAGCCACTCCCATTGCTGACCGCTTCACACCTGGGACCTTCACTAACCAGATCCAAGCAGCCTTCAGGGAGCCTCAGCTTCTAGTGGTGACTGATCCCATTGCTCTGTGTAACACAGACTCTCCTTTGCGTTACGTGGACATTGCCATCCCAAGCAACAACAAGGGTGCTCACTCAGTGGGTCTGATGTGGTGGATGCTGGCCCAGAAAGTACTCTGCATGCGTGGCACTATCTCTCGTGAGCACCTGTGGGAGGTTATGCCTGATCTTTACTTCTACAGAGACCCAGAGGAGACTGAGAAGGAGGACCAAGGAGGAGTTCCAGAGTGAATGGACCGCACCAGCTCCTGAGTTCACTGCTGCTCAGCCCGAGGTGGCCTACTGGTCTGAGGGTGTGCAGGTGCCCTCTGTGCCCATCCAGCAGTTCCCTACTGAAGACTGGAGTGCCCATCCAGCCACAGAGGATTGTTCAGCAGCTCCCACAGCACAGGCCACTGAGTGGGTTGGAGCCACCACAGAGTGGTCTTGAGCTCCTCTGAAGACACCTGGGCAAAGGGAAAAAAGGTGGAAGGAAAATAAAGTTCCTAAAAGCTGTCAAAAAAAATTTTTTTGAAAATTAGGAGACTGGTGATATAGCTCAGTAGTGGGATGCTTGCCTAGCATGCACACAAACCACTAACTTCAATCCTCAACACTGAGAAACAACAACAAAAACTGTTGTGGGGGCTAGAGAGATGGCTCAGCAGTTAAGACCTTTTGTAGAGGATCTGGGTTCAGTTTCTAGTACCCACATAATGGCACACAGCCACCCCTAATTATGGTTCCAGGGGATCTGATTCTGTCTTCTGAACTTCCAGGGAAACCAGGCACACATGTCATGCACATATGTACATGTGGGCAAAACACTTATACACATATACATTAAATAACTTAAAAAAGAAACCTATTGCTATTCTTGTTTTTAGGTAGGTAGGTAGGCAGTTCAAGATACCATCGTGATGTAGCTTAAACTGGCCTCAAACTTGTGACCCTCCTACATCAAGCTCTTAAGTGCTGGGATTGTTGGTAAGCACCACCATGCCCATTTTCTTTTTTTTAATAATCTTTTATTTATTAATTCAAGTTACATCTCCATCACCACCTTCTCCCACCATCCCTCCCAGTCCCACCCTCCCACCAGTCTACCCCTTCTCTCACCTATCCTACTCCTCTGGTGTGGGGTGCCCCCACATATCAGCCCCCCTCAGTTTATCAGTCACATGAGGGCTAAGAGTTTCCTCTTGCACTGGGGGCCTATACGGCAGTTCCACTGGGGTGAAGTGTCCCACTAACAGGTAACAAAGTCTGTGTTCCTGTTCCTTTGGGTCTGTTGATTGAAGGATATTTATCCTGTCTTATATGGCTAAAATCCAGTTATAAGTGAATACATGCCATGTGTATCTTTCTGGGTCTTAGTTGTCCATCTTCTATTGCTGGTTTGTTTGTTTTGGATAATATTTCACAGATTTGACTACTCAAGTCCCCAAAACATTGAAGATCATTATAATTAATCTTAAAACTGTAACTACAAATTTAATATATCACTATTAAATTTGATATTTACCAGGACATTCTTGAGTAGCTAAATGGTCAGATTGCTGTGAGTTTAAGGTTAACCTGGGCTACTAGCTTATTTGCCCCCTATTGAGTTCTTTAAGATATATTTGACAGTTGAAAGCAGGAAGCATACCTGTTGAGTTTTCAGTGTGTGTAGACTGGTCATATGAAAGACAGTCATAACATGAGTAGAGTGCTATATACTGCCAAGGTTCATACATTCTGTATGCAGAGGTGAACTCTGAAGGTATATGTGGGTTGGGGTACAGCTCAGTGGTGTAGAGCACTCTCTTAGCATGTTCAGGATCCTGTGTTCAGTTCCCAGTGCATGTACATGCTCTGTCTCTGTCTCTCTCTCTCACACACACACACACAGAGTTAAATATGTATGTACTGTAACCTCTTGAGCAACATTTTGTTTTGTTTTGTTTTTTTGAGATAGGGTTTCTTTGTGTAGCCCTGGCTGTCCTGGACTCACTCTGTAGACCAGGCTGGCCTTGAACTCACAGAGATCCGTCTGCCTCTGCCTCCTAAGTGCTGGGATTAAAGGCGTGCGCCACCATGCCCGGCTTGAGCAACAGATTTTTAAAATCTACATATACCAATAGTTATATTAAATCCAAATGATTCAAACATACCTAAAAGACAGAAATTGTCAGAACAGATTTAAAAAAAAAAAAGATGAAAAGTAGGTGCAGAAGCATGTGCCTGTTACCTCAATGTATGTGTGTATGTGTGTGATCCCTGAAGCTCATTGACCAGCAGCTAGCCAAAATGATGAGGTTTCAGTGAGAAACCTGCTGAAAACAAAGATGTGAGCTGGCAAAATGGCTCATCAGGTAGCCCTTGCTATTTGGAATCCACATAGTGGAAGGAGAGAACCAGTTTCCTAGGACTTCCATATGTGTACCATAGGATGTACTTATGCACATGCACAAAATAAATAAGTAAATGTAAAACAGCTTTTTTAAAAGCAATTGAGGAAAGACACCTAACATCTCTGAACCTCTGCATACATGTACACACATACACATGTATGCATACCCACATGCATACATCTACACTAACAGGTACATACACCATACACAACACAATACATACATACCATATCATACTCGAACAAGCAAAAAGGGTGAAATAAAAATAGCATTAGTCAGAAATTCAATTAAAATGTAATGATACAAGTAAGTTAAAAGTAAAAAGATAGGGCTGGGGAGATAGCTTAGTGGGTAAAGTATTTACTGAACAAACAGGAGGATCTGAATTCAGGTCTATAACACCAAACACGTGCATGCGCGCGCGCGTGTGCGCGCGCGCACACACACACACACACACACACACGCACACATGAACGCACGCAGAGATAGAGGGAGATCCTGGGGGCTTGCTGGCCAGCCAATGTAACAGGAAAGGTGAGCTCCAGGTTCAGATGGAGATCCTGTCTTAGAAAATAAGTTAAATAGTATGCTGGCTAGTTTCATGTTAACTTCAAACAAGCTAGAGTCATTTTGAGAGAAGGAGCCTCAACTGAGAAAGTGCACTTACTAGATTGGCCTGTGGGTAAGCTCTTGGTGCATTTCTTGATTGATGATGGTCCCAGCTCACTATGGGCAGTGCCACCTATTGGCTAGTAGTCCTAGGTATTGTAAGAGAGGAGACTGAGCAAGTCATCATGAAGAGCAAACCAGTAAGCAGTGATCCTCTATGGCTTCTGCATCAATTCCTGTCCCCAGGTTCCTGCCTTGTTTACCTACCCTGACTTACCTTCATGATGGATTGTAATAGGGACATGTAAGCTGAAATAAATCTTTTTTCTTCCCAAAGTTGCTTTTGGTCATGGTGTTTAATCACAATAGAAATCCTAAGACAGAGGACAGTAGAAGTGGATATAGTGAGTTCCAGTCCAGCCAGGGTTTTATAGCAAGACCCTGATTTAAAAAAAAAAAAAAAGAATGGGGTTTCCAGGTGTCCTGGTGGCGCACACCTTTAATCCCAGCACTCAGGAGGCAGAGGCAGGCAGATCTCTGTGAGTTCTAGGCCAAGCCTGGTCTACAAAGTGAGTTCAGGAGAGGGGGGTGGAAGCTGGGCACTGTGATGGAGGCACATGCCTCTAACCCCAGCATTTGGGAGGTGGAAGCAGGAGGATTGGAATTCAGAGCCAACTTTGACTATATAGCAAGTTCCAGGCATGCCTGAGCTATGTGAGATCTTGTTTCAGGAAGAAAAAAAAGTAAAAAGATACACCATGTATGTAAATACTTATCAATAGAAAGTTAGAATAGATGTGTTAATATCAAGATTGTCTTCTAAGGAAAGAGATAACGGGTAAAAAGAGACGTTACATAATGATAAGAGGGGTGGTTCACAAAGAAGACAGGAGTCTTAAGTGTGTCTGCTCCTAAAACCAGAACTTCACCATATGTGAAGGAAGAAATAAAACAAGTCAGTATTTACAATAGACTTGGAGTCTCTCTGTAATAAAAGTGGGAGCTAGAGCCGGGTGGTGGTGGCGCACACCTTTAATCCCAGCACTTGGGAGGCAGAGGCAGGCGGATCTTTGTGAGTTCGAGGCCATCCTGGTCTACCAAGTGAGTCCAGGACAGCCAGGGCTACACAGAGAAACCCTGTCTCGAAAAAACCAAAAAAAAAAAAAAAAAAAAAAAAGAAGTGGGAGTTAGCAAAATGAGAATATAGAAGAACCAGCCACTCACTGTCAACCAGCTTCATCTAATTGACATTTATAGAGCTGAATACACATAAAGAAACAAACAAAACAAAAACCAACAGTCCCACTCTGTTGCCTTGGCTAGTCTGGAACTCACAGAGGTCAGCCTGCCTTTGCCTCCAAGTGCTTGGATTAGGGAGCAACACCATTCCACCTGGATACACATTGTTTACAAATATGTGTGGGACATTCATCAAGATTACGAGTCATAAGATGTGCCTCCACAAGTTTAAGTTGGAATGCACTTTGCTTTTTCATTGAAATATAACTTATATAAAGTATACAACTTGATGCATATACACACCTTATCTAGGTAGCCACCTAGATCAGATAAAGAACATATATGTATATGTATATATATACACACACACACACACACACACACACACACACGCATACATACATACATAGGTCAGAACACAGCATCAGTCATTTTCCTCTGTCTCTCTTTACTCTGTTGCCTTGAAACAGACTCTTTATCTTGCTGAGACTTAAAGATTTAATGAGTGTGCCCAACACATTATGCTGATCCTCCTATAGTGGCCCATCCTTGCAGCACGATTGGAAGGGCCAGTTCCCTGAGCCTGCACATGTCCATTCTATTTTTTTTTCATTTGTAAGAGTCAGGGTTCAGAAGGTAATGAATATTATATTGACTTTAGTCTGGTTTGGTTTCTAGAATAATGCAGAAGTTTGTCTCTCCATGCAGCTAAAGGTGTGCTTGTCTAATGTCTTCCCTTGCCTTTCTCTGTGGATGCAGCCTCTAGATCTGGTGATAGCCTCTTCCTACAATGTCTGTTCATTGATATGTTGGTAGCATTGCAACATGGAGGCCCCATGTGCCCTTACCATGGATTGCTTCAATTCATTGACATTTATAGAGCTGAATACACATAAAGAAACAAACAAAACAAAAACCAGCAGTCCCACTCTGTAGCCTTGGCTAGTCTGGAACTCACTATGTAGACGAGGCTGTCCTTGAACTTACAAAGGTCAGCCTGCCTCTTCCAGGTCCTTGGATTAGGCTAGGAATTTAATTAAAAAAAATTTTTTTTTTCGAGACAGGGTTTCTGTTTAGCCCTGGCTGTCCTGGACTCACGTTGTAGACCAGGCTGCCCTTGAACTCACAGAGATCTACCTGCCTCTGCCTCCCGAGTGCTGGGATTAAAGGTGTATACCACCACCGCCCAGCAATTACAGCTGTGAACTGCCATGTGGGTGCTGGGATTTTAACCTGGGTCCTTTGGAAGAACAGTCAGTGGTCTTAACCACTGAGCCATCTCTCTAGCCCTAATTTAAAATATTTTTTAATAGTAAGAAATACATATTAGTTGAAAATGTAGGCTCTTGCCTATAGTTTCCATACTTAAGTGTCTGAGACAGGAAGATCGATATGCATTTAAAGACACTGTGGGCAAGTTTCAGGCCAGCCTGAGCTATCTATCTTGGCTCATTCTCATATTGGATTCCCTAGAACTGGAGTTACAGCTGGTTGTGAGCTGCCTTGTGGGTACTGGCATCTGAACCAAGGTTCTTTGAAAGAGCAGTCAGTGCTCTTAACCTCTGAGATATCTCCATTCCACTAGTTCAACTTAATTCCAAATTTATATATGAATGTACATGTGAGATTTTTCTTTCTGTTTCAGAGAGATTTCACTGTGCAGTCAAGGATATCTTAACTTCTGATCCTCCTTTCTATACCTGCCAAGTGCAGGGATTACAGCGCATGCCACCACACCTGGTTCATGTGGTCCTGGGGATCAAACCCAGGGCTTCATGGGTGCCAAGCAAGTTCTCTACCAATTAGTCATATCCTCAGCCCTGATCTCCCCTCCTCACATTTGTTTTCTTATTCTTTGTTTTGTGTGTTTGTTTGAGACAGGGTTTCTCTGTGTATCCCTGGCTGTCTTAGAATTCACTCTGTAGACCAGGCTGGCCTCCAACTTAGTGATCCGACTGCCTCTGCCTTCTGAGTGCTGGGATTAAAGTCATCGTGTGCCACCACCTCCACCCAGCCCTGAATTTGTTTTTCATGGAAATTAACAAGTCTATTTTTAAATGCAGATGAAAGTGTAATGACTAAAATAGTCAGTATATTGGTGTAAAAGAGCCAGATGGGAGACAGTGATCTCCTGGGAAACACATCTACAAAGCTTCAGTAACTGAGTCATTGTGGCATTAGCACAGACAAGGCCATGTCCACAGATCACCTGCACAGAGCCAAGTGATGACACTAATGTATTTGGGCACTGGAGTCTTTGTAGAGATGTATAAGCTCAGGGTCACTTGTCGGAATATTTTTTTTTTTTTTTTGGTTTTTCGAGACAGGGTTTCTCTGTGTATGCTTGGCTGTCCTGGACTCACTTTGTAGACCAGGCTGGCCTCGAACTCACAAAGATCCGCAGGCCTCTGCCTCCCAAGTACTGGGATTAAAGGCGTGCGCCACCACCGCCCAGCACTTGTCGGAATATTTGACACTAGAATTGGTTCCACTTTTTGAGTTTTTGGATTTTGGACTATTTACATAGATTTTACTGCTTGGATGTCCTCAATCTAAAAATCCAAAACCTGAATACTCTAAAACCTGTTGTATAAGTTTTTGGATTAGGCTGGAGTCGGGGCTGGGCAAGCTATCTTCAAGATGTTTTCCAATAAATGGCCTGCAATAATTGGATGTGAACATAGAAGGGGAGTGAAACTGGATCCTGCTCACTTCACATGATGATTTTGTCAGCGTTTTAAGTATTAAGGTTGTGGGGTGACTTGGTGGTGGAGTGCTTGCCTGGCTTGCAAGAGTCACTGAGTTTAGCTCCTAGCAGGGTGGGGGATTGTTTTCTGTCACTTGACAACTGAGACTGATGCTGGTAGTCTAGGTGTCTCCCTTTTCTGAGTCATTTGCTCATCTTGTTGTATTTAGGCTCTTCTCTGAGTGTCAGGTCTGTGTTTCGGGGGGCCGCCTTCAGCCCCTACATCACACCTTGCTCCATTAATAGAGAGTTACGGATATTGTCAGAGGAAGCAGAAGCCTTTGTACCTCCAGTCCATTAAAAGGTTGTATGAAAATTCTAACAGTTGTTTGTTAGCATAGAAGGAAAAAGAAGTGATTCTTAAGAATTCTTATCTTATTTGGTCTTCATTACTAGAGAATATTTTGCATTTACTAGATATTTGATATGCCTACCCCTGCCTCCTGAGAACTGGGATTAAAGGTGTGCACCACCACCACCCAGCTTGCTGTTTCTTGCAGGTTTTGTTGAAATTTGTTAAGCTTTGGCTTGCCACAAGAAGCTCATAATGAAAGCTCTGTCTGACTTCACAGTTCCCATGAGCCTGCTCACAAAGAGCACTTTCCCCTGATGTGGTTTTGTCCGTGTATAAAGGAAAGCAGCTACCAAGGTGACTGAGAAGGTGGGGGTGCGACCTAATGCTTTGGTGTAGATTCAGAAAACCAGTCTGGGCACCTTTTTTTTTTTTTTTTTTCTTTTTTTTTTTGAGACAGAGTTTCTCTGTGTAGCCCTGGCTGTCCTGGACTCACTTTGTAGACCAGGCTGGCCTTGAACTCACAGAGATCTGCCTGCCTCTGCCTCCTGAGTGCTGAATTTAAAGGCATGTGCCACCATGCCGGGCAGTTACAGTTAGCTGTGAACTGCCATGTGGGTGCTGGGATTTGAACCCTGGTCCTTTGGAAGAACCACCAGTGCTCTTAACTGCTGAGCCATCTCTCCAGCCCCCAGGCACCTTTCAAATCAAATCTTCCTTAACACTTGTTTTGAAACAAGGTCTCACTCTGTTGTTCAGGCTGGCTTTGAACTCATAGAAGTCCTGGCTCATCCTCCTGAATACTGGGATTACCAATTTGAACATTCTTGCTAGGCTTCCTTAACTCTTGATTACTAGATTTCTGTTTCAGGAGGTTTTGTTGCTAGCCAGAGGACAGCAATATGTGGTGCAGGGAATTAGGAATGAGGGGGACAGGAGAGTTAACAATAGGTTAGATCACAGTTGGCCAGAGTCATCTTAAAGAAACAGCAAGCTGGGTGGTGGTGGTGTACACCTTTAATCCCAGTTCTCAGGAGGCAGAGGCAGAGGTGGATCTCTCTGAGTCTGAGGCCAGCCTGGTCTACAGATCAGGTTCCAGGACTAATCAGAGAAATCCTGTCTCGAAAAAAACAATACAAGATGGTTTGATGGGTAAAGGCTGTCGACCTGAGCTCTATTTGGAGGACCCACAGAGTGGAAGGAGAGAACCTACTCCTGCAAGTTATCCTCTAATCTGCACACAGCATGCACAGCATGTGTGTGTACACAGACACACATCCAACTAAATAAACAATGTGAAATAAAATAAGCAGAAGAATGTCACCAGGCCAGAATGAGAAAGGACTGTTTTTAGACCAGAAAAGAGAATGTGACATAAGGAGGGGGACTGCCTGCTGTCACGTGGGAAAACTAAACATCAGCTTGTGGAGTAGAGAGAACAAGAGCTGTGTCCACGGATGAACAGCTCTGCCAGAGGCCTGTGCTGCAAGCTCCTGCTGTGGGACTGTTCTGGTCTGCTAGCATGATAAGTATTTGATCAGAAATTTTTCCCTGCTTGCCAAGCAGCTTTTGGAAAGATACTTACTGCCTGAGTTGATTGACTGTGGGGGTAGAATATGTAGGTCACACCTCTGGGCATTCTTTTTTGCATGTCCATTCATTTATTGTAAAATAACAAGGTGGATTTTTGGCTTAATCTTCAATCTCTCAAGTTTGGACATTAGTCAGTCTCCTAGGATGATGAGCAGCAGACACCAGAAAGATTGAGTATCTGGGTCAGGAAAGTTGAAGGTCATCATGTGCTTAGTCACCCTTAGAAACTACCCATGCCAGTGCTCAGGGTGCATAAACTTGAGAAAATGCTGTGATTAACAAGGGAAAACTCATTCCTCATCTCAAAGCAGGGTTTTGGTGAGGAGGATATGTATCAGAGAAGTACAGCAGAGCTCCAGAGATGCAAGCAGTGAATGTCCGAGGTGTCCTCATATATGCAAGATCACGTTTTGTGTTCAAGCATGAAAACAGAGAAACTTGAACTGAGTGTGGTGGCACACACTACAATCCCAGCACGTGAGAGCTAAAAGTGAGGGCTATCAAAGCTTGAGAATTTGAAACCAGCCTGGACAGCATAGGCAACCCTGTCTCAGTGACAGCCAAGAAGAATATAATAACACATCACTTTGTGTTTGGCTGGCTGTCATCCATGGACAGCAACTTTACCTACCTGTTTTTCTGCAGGTCAGGCCTGACTGTGTCATCCTATGACCTACCAATACTTGAGCTATTTGATCACAGTGTGTGAGAATCAAGACTGCCCTGCAGCAAGGCAGTGGTGTTTTAATCCCAGCTCTCAGGAGGAAAAAGACTGCTTTGCAGATAGATGGTTTGCTCTGCTAGTGAGCACATACTGCCCCCACCACACAAGTCTTCAGATTAACTGTCTAGCTGTAACATCTTTGAAGTGGAGAGAAAACCTCCAAGCTCAATGCTCAATGAAGCAGATTATTATTAGTATTACTGCTCTTCTCTCTCTTCCTTTTATCAGGGCCTTGTGCATGCTAAGCCTGTGTTCTACCACTGAGCAAGATCCTTCCATTGCTGGAAGAAGACAGATCCCTTTTGAGTTCATTTGCCTGCAGAGTAATTTCCTGGCTTACTCTTACTTAGGGTTAGATCCTTGGAAGTTACAGCTTTTGCAGTGGATGTGCATCCCAACTTCTCACTGTTTCTGGCTTGGAGTTCATTCCCTTCGCTGTCCTCAGTCTGGGGACCCAAGGCTCAACACTGCTTTCCACCCTGCTTTGGGTGCACTGTCTTTATTCTTGGTGCTGCATATTTGCCTTACTTTTGTGAAAACTCAGCAATACATTTGAAAGGTTTTTTTTTTTTTTTCCTGTCTTAGTATTTCTAGGTATCTGCATTGTGTGAGGTTGAAGCCTCCATAGCCTGTTTCTATCTGGACTGGGGTTGAGTGCTGATGATCTGATTATTGAGGTAATTTGGTTCTTAGAAACTGTGGCATTTATTAATGATTAAATGATATTAACTCAAGCTTAGCACATAGGCTTATTAGAAAACACATGTGCACCCCAGTGGGATACTGAATGATTATTTTTATTTTGGGACCATTCAGGACAATTACAAACTGTTTTAAATTTGTGCTATGGCATGGCAAGATCTGTAATAAGCTATCTTGCTTCCCTATGTAGTGTGGTTTTTGTAGTTACATATTCTTAGGGAAAATGCTCTTTCAATATCCTGATACTATTGTAAGACTTTGTGTGTCCAAAACATATTGTGCTACCTTTTCCCTTAGAAGCAGTGTCAGTGAATTTTTCTGTCACCACCTGATTCTAATGTGTGGTAGTTCCAGATAATAGAATTCCTTTTCCCTCCTTCCTCTTCACACCCCTAGCAGACTATCTGTCAGCAAGATCTTTGAATTCACTCAGAGAAGGCCCAGAGCTGAGATGGAGCAGGTCCTAGAGACAGTCATACTTGTTTGTAGACCCTGACTTGGTTCTTACTACCTTAGACAAGTCATCAAGATAGCTATAGCATCTCCCTTCATAGTTAGATTGTAAATTCAGCAATGCAGATACAGTGCTTAGCAAGTTGCCTGACACAAGGAAACACTCACTTAAGAAGGTTGCTGTAAGAGCTGGAAAGATGGCTCAGTGGTTAAGAGCACCAGCTGCTCTCCCCAGAGGTCCTGAGTTCAATTCCCAGCAACCACATGGTGGCTCACAACCATCTATAATGAGATCTGGTGCTCTCTTTTGGTGTGCAGGCATACATCAATATATAACATTGATACCTATTAAATAAATATATCTAAAAAGAAGAAGGAGGAGGAGGAGGAGGAGAAGAAGAAAAAGAAGAAGAAGGAGGAAGAGGAAGAGGAGGAGGTTGTTGTAGCTGGGTATGGTGGTGCATGCCTTTCAATCCAGCACTCAGGAGGCAGAGACAGGCGGAGACCTTTGAGTTGGAGGCTAGCCTGGCCTACATAGTGAGCATGAGTTCCAGACTAGCCAAGACTACATAGAAAGACACTGCTTTAAAAGAAGGAAGGAAAGAAAGAAGAAGGAAGGAAAAAGAAAGCAAGGAAGCAAGCTGGGTAGTAGTGGTGGTAGTGGTAGTGCATGCCTTTAATCCCAGCACAAGGGAGCAAGGGAGGTGGAGGCAGGCGGATCTCTGTGAGTTCAAGGCCAGCCTGGTCTACAGAATGAATCCAGGACAGCCAGGGATACATAGAGAAAACCCTGACTCGAAAAACCAAAAAAAAAAAAAAAAAAATCTGGATTTGTTAACCTGTATCACCATCTGGCATTGAATTTATTTATAGCCCATGAAAATATCCTGAAACTTTAAAGAACCGTATGAAAGCGAGCTGTCGGTACCATCCCCAGTTGCTGTAGGCAGCTTTTTTCATGTGCATGTCTCATAGCTAATCTACAAGAGGGCCAGGACTATGACCTAATTTGGTGTACTGTAGCTTCCCTTGGTGCCTAGGATATGGGTTATTCTTACATATTTGAGAAGCTGATTGCTTCAGAAATTAAAGGGGGTTACCAGAAGGAGAAACTTCAAGCTTGAATACTTGTGTGCTGTGCCATGATTTTAACAGACTCACATGAAGCTTGAGTCATTGTTAGTTAATAATATTATTGATCTAAGAACCAGACATGCCAGGAATCAGTTTATAAATCCTTTTCAAGTATATTGTTTAACTGGGCAAACCTGGAGAGACAGGACAAGCATCACCTCTCAGTGGCTATGTGCTTGTCTACTCTGAGAATCAAGTTGGTCTTGACTCTGGGTTGGACTCTTCTGACTTCAGACTTTTCATTTTTGGGAAATAACCTCTTGTCAAAGCTCCTTTGTCATATTCTCAGTTCCTCGGATTTTTGAGACATGGTCTCTTTATATAGTCCTGGCTGTCCTGGAATTCACTATGTAAGCCAGGCTGGCTTCAAACTCACAGTTTGCCTCTGCCTTTGCCTGCAAGTACGGGAATTAAAGTCACGCACCACTACTCTTGGCCTTTAGTTCTCTCTTAATAAGTACTCAGTTTATTCATGATTAATCAGCATTTCTTTCATTAGAAATGAATTCTTTAAATTTTTGTTATTTTGAAGAGTAAGAATTTGGAATGGGCCAGACACATGCCTTTAGTTCCAACAGAGGCAAGCGGGTCTCTGTAAGTTCAAGGCCAGCCAGGTTTAAAAAGCGGGTTCCGGGACAGCCAAGGCTGTTCCACAGAGAAACCCTATGTTGAGAAACAAAAAACCAGCAACAAAAGGATTTAGAATGAAAGGGGAGGTTCCTGGGAAGATGGAGTGGTAGAAAACCAGTAGACATCTGCTTCCTCTCCTAGTTCGAAGTTGTTTGTGCAGAATCTGTCTAATGAAATTGATTTGGAACTCAGGTCTGTTAGCTTGTGACTTCTGGGAGACAGCTTGATGGTAATGTGTGGATTTTGGTCAGTTTCAGTGCTTAGCACAATAGCAGGTACCTGTGTCTCATCCCTTGCCCTGTGAAAAGCAGTTATGTTCCTGAAACACCTCATGTTTCAGAATCTAGGGTGGTCAAAAAGTATACTGCCCTCTAAATATTTGGGAGGTAGGTTCTTACTATTGATAGCTGTGTGTGATCTTAGATGTGTCAGGAAAGTAGGACCATTTGAACCTCCCCTCATTGTTGTAGGGCCCCCCTTCTCTCCAGCTGAAGTGACTTTAAAGTGTATTTAAAGCATTAGCTCAGTGTTTCAGAGCATGTACTGCTCTTGCAGAGGACCCATGTCTGGTTCTCAGCATCACATCAGGCAGCTCAGAACCACCTTTAACTCCAGCTGCAGGGCATCCAAAACCCTCTTCTGGCCTTCAAAGCCACCTGCACGCACATACACATACCCACACTAACATATACATATAATTTAGAAATAAAATAAATCATTTTTATTTTTGAAAATACATTTCTTTTCATACAATATATTCTGATCACAGTTTCTCCTCCCTCATCTCCTCCCAAATCCTCCTCACTTTCATATCCATCCAGCTCTACACTTTCTTCCTCTCTCTCTTTAGAAAACAAAC
Organism: Lophiomys imhausi; assembly: GCA_907164525.1. NCBI lineage: Eukaryota > Metazoa > Chordata > Mammalia > Rodentia > Muridae > Lophiomys > Lophiomys imhausi. The sequence continues at coordinate 17,053,224 of CAJQZJ010001511.1, forward strand.
AGGCAAAATAGAATTTTAGAAAAAACAATAAAACAAAATAAAATGAAAAAAACAAAAAATATACACACAGATACCATAAAAACACAAAATTTGAAACTAATATACAAAGAAGGAAGAGGAAGAGAGTGCCGGATGGGGTGCTCTGGTTTATATATGACATCATCTTGCAATCCTTGGTGGTCTCAGGGCCACAAAGTCTCTCATGGAGTCCTACAGTCCTTGGCTTCTAGTGGCAACTGACGTCATCTGCAGCTTGGGCAGTTTCCTAGCCACGCCTCTTCAAGGCATTTCATGTTTCTAACAGAACTATGGCCTCAACTGGGCTCTGTCCATCTTGGCCCAACTTCAAGGGACTCCCAGCTCTTCTTTATATTCTGTCATATGTTGAGTTGAACTGCATACTAATTTCACTAAAGAGACCTAACTTCTACCACAGTCCCCTGATTGTGGGGACTGTGGGTCATTTTAGCAGAGACCCATTTGTTGGCAATAGTAACCCTAACTAAAGGTAAGTTGGTCTTTACCTTTTTGCTCTGGTAATTTGCAGAGCACCTTTAAGTACAATGAATGCTAGTCAGTAAGGGTAAAGGCTCTAGTTAGGCATTAGCTCAACTTTTCCATGTTCCATGAGCCTTACCACACACAGACATATACATATAATTTAAAAGTAAAATAAATCCCCCCCCCCAGCAGTGGGCAGAGAGACACCTTGTTGGTAATGTTGTTTTTATATAAGTCAGAGGAAGAGCAGATGACAGTCCTTTGTTTATCCTAGCTTGATGCCTGGCTTGGTGGCCAAAGTTGTTTTATGCCTAGGACTCCTAAAAAATCAAATCCAGACAGTGAAGCATGGTAGGAGAAAGACAGACAGAGACCTGTGAACCACCATGCCACCCACAGTCTTGCCATACAGTGTATGGCACAGGCGGACCAAAGACACCTGCTTGCTGCCATGCTACACAGCACAGATGGAGGATATCACCCAGGGATCCGCAAGCTGTGTGGCCAGCCTCCTGTGGGAGCCATCACAGTGTGCGAGTATGTGGTGGTCAGATGGGAGAGGAAGAGAAGTAGAACAGCTTGAGCTTTATGAAGAGAGATGAAACTGGAGACTTGAGGGTGGAGAGGAGTAGCCTGTTCTAAGAGGCCAGCCCCACCACCTGGAGCCATGGTGAGATCCTAGCCCCAACTGCTGCTGAGGGCCATGTCAGAGTCCCTGGCTGCGCAGCAGCAGAGATCAGTGTCGATGTTTATGGGTCATATTACCACTAGTGAACATGGATGTGTAGGGACTGTACATAACTAGCACTGCCCCTCACTAGATGCAGCACTCTGGAGACCTGGCCCCATCTGCCTGGGGAGCAGCAGGCTCTGCACCTTGCCCAGGCAGCACGTGGAACTGTCCCTGGTGGAGGGGTGTGGGTGAGCCAGTCCTGAGGATGTGAGTGTGGGAAAGCTGACCTCATCACTCACCTGCTGTGGGGTTGCATGGGCACAGAGGTGATGCCTCCCTACCTCTGGCAGTCAGGAAAGCCGCCCACAGGGTGATAAGCTTGGGAGAACTGTCCCTGTCCTTCACCAGCTGTAATACTCTGGAGAGTGGGCTCTGCACCTGGACTGGGCAGCACAGTAGGGCTGACCCTGGTAGAGGGGGTGTGGGTGAGCCAGCCCCATTGCAGAGCAGAGGAGAGCTGACCTGCCCCTCATCTGCTGTGAGGTGGTGTGGGTGCAGGGGAGATGCCCTCTCCCACCTTGCCCCTCACCACCTGTGGCATTTGAGAGAACTGGCCCTGAGGTCATGAGAGCGGATAAGCTGTCCCTACCTTACTGGCTACAGCCCTGGGGAGAGCAGGCCCTGCACCTTGTCTTGGCAGCACAGTAAAGCTGGCCCTGGTGGAGGGATTGCAGGCGAGCCTACCCCTGAGGTTGAGAGCATGGAACAACTGGCCCTGCCACTCATCTGTCATGAGATGACGTGAGTGCAGGGATGATGCCCTCCCCCTTCTCCCCTCACCACTTGCAGTAAGTAGCCAGGAGAGCTGGCCCTGGGGTTATTGAGAGCCGGAGAGCTAGTCCTGCCCTTCACTGGCTGTAGCACTGGGGAGGGTGGGTCCTGCACCTCTTCTGGGCAACACAGTGGACCTGGCCATGGTGAACCAGTCCTTGAGGGTGTGAGAGTGAGAGAGCTGGCCCAGACTCTCACGGACTGAGCACTTGGAAGAGTGGGCCCTGCACCTTCATTGGGCAGCACAGCGGAGGTGGCTCTGGAGGTGTGGGTGCCGGTGAGCCAGCTCCAAGGGCATGAAAACAGGAGAACTGACCCTGCCTCCTGCTGATGGCAGTATTAGGTGACTTAGCCCAAGCAGTGAGTTATGGTGGTTTGAATAAGGGAGAACCGATGGACTGACTAGCCTAGCTACTACCCAGGTCCAGATGGAGGGCTCTGAGTTGGCCCACCCCCAAATCTGTATCATCTACAAATGTTTGAGATGCTGAAAGGGCCAGTCCTGCTGTTCCAAAGTTTCAAGATCTCCAAGACACAGGGCAAGAACAGGATGACCTTGAGGAATCCGGATGAAGATCCAATATTGATCGCGTTGCAGAAGCCAGAGATCTCAAACCAGACCGATGACTCATTGCAATGAACATTTGCAAGTGAAGATGTGTGGACAGAGGGATATACTATGGGACACAGTGTGACCTATTACAGCTTCTATGATGTGATGTTGTCTATGCTTCATTTTTGTTGTTGTTGTTGTGTGTGTATGTGTGTTTTATTTTGAGGGGAGTTTACAAGGGCAAAGAGTGGATATGAGGGGATGGGAAGTTGAACAGGACTGGGGTGCATGATGTGAAGCCTACAAAGAATAAAAAAAATTTTTAAAAGTAAAATAAATCTAGAAGAAAAAAAATCTTGCCAGGTGGTGTCGGTGCACACCTCTAATCCCAGTACTTAGGAGGCAAAGGCAGGTAGATCTCTGAGTTCTGAGGCCAGCCTGGTCTACAGAATGAGTTCCAGGACACCTTTGGCTACACAGAGAAACCTTGTCTCAAAAAACAAACCCAAAAAATCTTAGTAGACCTCTTAGTAAAGTATCAAATAGTAATAATGATAGTAGTAAAAACTGGTAAAGTAAAGCTAATGGGACATGATGGCTTCACCAGTGAAACCAACTAAACATTTGAAGAACAAATAAGATCAGCCAGGTAGCTCAGTGAGCAGAGGCATTTGTTGTCAAGCCTGATGATGTAAGTTCAGTGTCTGGAGCCCACATGGTGGAAGAGAACCAACTTAAGTAAGTTGTCCTCTGACTTCTACTCATGCTGTGGCACACCCACCCTCACAGAGGAGTAAAAAAAATGTAATATTTAATTAATAAGTAAGGGATGGGGATGTAGCTTAGTGGTGAAACTTTACCCAGCATGCAGAAGATTGTGGGTTCAATTCAAAAAACACAAAGCAAAAAAGTGAATGTTTAGCACAACTAACAACAAAAATCACTGTAAAGAACAAATAAAAGGGAGCTGGAGAGATGGCTCAGCAGTTAAGAGCACTGGCTGCTCTTCCAAAGGTCTGGAGTTCAAATCTCAGCACCCACATGGCAGTTTACACCGTCTGTAATTGCCGGGCATGGTGGCATACACCTTTAATCCTAGCACTCCGGAGGCAGAGGCAGGCAGATCTCTATGAGTTCAAGGCCAGCCTGATCTACAAAGTGAGTCCCAGACAGCCAGTTCTGTTACGCAGAGAAACCCTGTCTCGAAAAACCGGAGGGGGGTGAAGAACAAATAAAGGGGGCAGGAGAGATTGCTTGGTGTTTATGAACACGTTCTTCTCTTGCAGAAGACCTGAGTTCTATACCCAAAACCCATGTTGTACTGTTCACAAGCTCCTGCAACTCCAATTTCAGGGGGATCTGATACCTCTTGTCTTCCATGGGCACTGTATTCACATGTGCATGCACATGCACATGCATGTGCAAACACGCATACATAATTAAAAATAATAAAAATAAGTATTAAGACAATAAGTAACACTAATTTTACTTTGGTAACAAAACCAAGAGTGATACCAGATAAAAACTGTACAGCATGCCAGGCGGTGGTGGCGCACGCCTTTAATCCCAGCACTTGGGAGGCAGAGGCAGGCGGATCTCTGTGAGTTCAAGGCCAGCCTGGTCTACAAAGCGAGTCCAGGACAGCCAGAGATATTCAGAGAAACCCTGTCTCGAAAAACCAAAAAAAAAAAAAAAAAACTGTACAGCAATATTCCTTATGAACATCACACAGAAATCTTAAAAAAAAAAAAACTAGTAAACTGAATTCAGCAGCAGGTTCAAAGAATTCTATATCATGATCAAAGTCAAATTGATGCCTGGAATGTAAGGATGGTTCAGCGCATGCAGGTCACTGAAAGGGCTGCGATGCAGCTCAGTTGGTAGAGTGCTTGTCTTACACGTATGAAGCTTTAGGTTTGATCCCTGCCACTGCATAAAACCAGGCACAGTGGCATATTTCTGTAATCCCACCACTTGGAGGTAGAAGTAACAGGATCAAGAAGTTCAAAGTCATCCTCAAGTTTGAAGCTACCTGTGACTGTCTCAAAAAAACATGACAAATGAGTAAGGTAGTTCATGCTGTGGAATTATAGACATGAACTATCACACCTGTCTTGAAACCAGGAATTCAAGAGATAATTGTGCATTCTTCATAGCATTATTTACAATAACTAAAGTGAGAAACAAGTCTTTAAAAGATGAGTGGATATGAAGATCATCATGATAGCTGGATGTGGAGGCAGGTGGATCTCTGTGAGTTCGAACAGAGAAAGAGAAACAGACAGGGTAATGGAATACCTGTGGCTTGAACGTGGCAAGAAGGGTATCTGAGAGGAAGGAGGGGAGGGAACAAGAACACAGTATAATGATATGAATGTGCGCAAATGCTGTAAGGAAACACTTGGCTTTATGTGCTTACTTTAATAATTTTTTAAAAACAGGAGCAGATAAAGCCAGGTGTGGTGGCAAATGTGCAAAAATCCCAGCATGTGGGAAGCTGAAGCAGGAGGGCGGGCAGTTTGTTCAAGGTCATCCTAGGTAGTAAATCTTTGTACCTGTCTTAAGAACAAGAGCATCCATGACAACCAAACAAAAGATGAATGTGTAAGAAAACTTCGTGTGACCATATAAAAGGATACAATGAAGGAAATTCTTACAGGTGTCATAACATGCCTCGTGGATCTTACAGACATTGTTCAATAAGGTCCTCAGAGTCATGGAGGGTTAAGTATAATGAAGTCGCCAGGAGTTGGGTGGTGGGAGAATGGGGCTTATTGTTTGATGGGTGCAAAGAGTCCATTTTACAAGATGAAAATAATTCTGCAAATGGAGGATATACTGTATACAGAAATGTACACAAAATGGTAAGTTGGGATTCTGTATATTTTGTTATAATAATAATTTTAAAAAGGCAGAAATCCTAGAAAGATTTGTCTTTCTGTCTAGTACACATTTCTAGTCAGGAATTTATGTGCTGCAGCTCAGGGACCCTCTTCCATGGTTCCAGCTTTATGGCTGTTTTTTGTTTTTTCATCTTAAAGTGTCTCTCTGGTCACAGATTATTTGTTCCTGATGTGTCATTGTTTAGGGAAAGACAGAGTCCATCACAGTGGTGAAGCTGCTGAGCTGCTTTGATGACCTGGTGGCCGCAGGCACTGCCTCTGGGAGGGTCGCAGTTTTCCAACTCGTGTCTTCACTGCCAGGGAGGAACAAGCAGGTACGTGCTCAGGTGCTAGCTTTGCTTCTCTCCTTGGCCAGTTCCTTATGAATTCTTCTTGGGGTTTTTGTTTTGTTTTGTGTTTTTGAGACAGGGTTTCTCTGAGTCCTGGCTGTCCTGGATTTGATTTGTAGACCAGGCTGGCCTTGAACTCACAGAGATCCACCTGCCTCTGCCTCCCGAGGGCGAGGGCTGGGATTAAAGACGTGTGCCACCACACCTGGCTCCTTATGAATTCTTAAGATGAGAAATCCTCAGAGCTTGTTATTGTTGTTGTTATTGTTTATTTTTTGTACTGGGGGTGACGTGCACACATTTGCATGTACCACAGCTCATATGTAGAGGTCAAAGGACGACTTTGGGATGTCAGTTCTCTCCTTCTACTATATAGGTCCCAATTATTGAACTCATATCCTCAGGCAGGGCAGCAAGTGCTGTTGTCTGATGAGCCATTCTATTGGCCCATTTAAATGTGGATAGACCAAGGGAACCTTGGGTACAGTTCTGTGTGGGAAACCAGCTCCTCCCAAAGTGGAAGTAGCATTCAGATAACTGCAGTCACAGCCCCTCTCCTTTCCTTGTGATCTTTTGTCATCTAAAGCTTCGGAGATTTGATGTCACCGGTGTTCACAAAACCAGCATCACAGCTCTGGCTTGGAGCCCCAATGGGATGAAACTGTTCTCTGGAGATGACAAAGGGAAGATCGTGTACTCCTCTCTAGATCTGGACCAGGTGAGGTGATTTTCAGGGATGTTGGCCATTGCCTTCTTTTATCTGTAGTGAATTGCAGTCTTGCCTGCATTTGGGTGGCTTGTGCTCTCCACCACCGTGCCCTCATGATGCCAGTTATTACGGTGTTTTCTTTCATGAACTTTTTCAGGGTTTTATAAGCTCCTACTTTTGTGACTAAAGAGCTGACTCAAAGAATCAGCAGTAAAAATTATACGTGATTGAGTCAGGCATGATGGTGACCTATAATTCCAGCACTCATAGGCTGAAGCAGGAGGATCTTTAAGAGTTTAAGGACAGCCTGGGCTATATAGAGAGTGCCAAGACAGCTAAGGTTCCATAGTAAAAGTCTATTTCAAAACAACAGATTGTACAAGTCTCCAGGATGCCCCATGCTGTGTCAATATGTTCATGCTGTGTGCAGTATTCAGTTCAGGTCTTCAAGCATGTTTTCTGTTCTCATGCTGTTACTGAGGAATGAGCTGGTGACCCTTCCTGATTCCTTGAAACATTATCAAGAAGGATGCAGAGCATTTTCCAGTCATGTCTGTGACCACATCCAGTATGTGTGTGGCTTAATGAGCTTAATTAGGGTTGCTTACATGAGCATAGATGTGGGGACTTATTTAGAAGAGCATGGGTGATTTACCAGTAGCCACACCACTGAAGGAAATCTCTCTTTCTTCCCAAGCAACCTAGGAACTGTAGTTTCTTATGGGGTGATAGGGTCTTGTGAGCCCCTCCGTCATTCATTTTGGAATGTTGATGGGCCCAATCTTATACTAGTCTTGTGTAGGTAGTCATAGCTATTATGAGTTCATGACCATGGCATCCTCAGAAGATAATCCACAACACTCCTCCCTGTCTTGGGGCTCTTATATCCTTTCTGCCCTCTCTTCTGAGATGTTCCCTGATCCTTGAAAGGGATAATATAGATGTCCTATTTAGAGTTTAGCATTCAATAATCGCTTATTCTTAGTACTTTGACCAGTTTTGAGTTTTTGCAGTTAACTTCTACCCACTGCAAAAAAAAAAAAAAAGCTTCTTTGACTAAAGCTGAGAGAAGCAATAATCTAAGGCATAAACATAAATGTTTAGAAGGCACTTTGATGGCCACAATGTGTCCATTTAACAAAACAATAGTAGCTTCCCCACTGATGTCTACGACTTCTCCAGCTATGGGCTTTTGACCAGATTAATAACAGGCATGAATTCCCTCCTGTGGCATGAGCCTCATACCTGAGCAGAAACTGCTTGGTTACCCCCCTAACAGTCACACCACTGTTACACTAGTGACACACTTTGCCTGACAAGTAGGTAATATAGCATACAGGGTCCACACCTAGGTAAGACTGATGTTTAATTTTTTTCTCTGAAAACCTTCTTAGCATCACCTTATGGCACTCTAAAAACTAGATGACAAGGAGTAAGCTTCCAGTTCAGTTCTTGCTTGATTTCTCTATGCCCTGCAACCAAAGTGTATAGTGTCTTCAGCAATGGATTTTTTTGTTTGTTTGTTTTTTGGTTTTTTTTTGGGGGGGGGTGGTTCTAGATAGGGTCTCTCTGAACCCTGGCTGACCTGGAACTTACTCTGTAGACCAGGCTGGCCTTGAACTCACAGAGATCTACGTGTCTCTGCCACGCTAATGCTGGGGTTAAAGGCGTGTGCCACCACTACCCTGGCAGCAGTAGGTTCTTATCATCTAGTTTTAGTGGACAACCAAAAGCACTGGCAGGATTTGAAGAAATGTTGTCTTACTGTTCTATTGCCTAACAAGATACCATGACTGAGGCAACTCTTATGAGAGAAGGCGTTTAATTAGGAGTTTGCTTATAGTTTTAGAGGTTAATCTATTATCATCATGGCAGGAAGCAGCCCACCATGGTACTAGAACTGAGAGCTTTATATGCTGATCTGTTGACAGTAGGAGGAGAGAGAAAGACTAGGCCTGGCATGGGCTTTTGAAACCTCAAAGTCTACCCTGCAGTAACACGCTTTCTCCAACAAGGAAACACCTATATGAACCTAGGGGGCCCATTCTTATTCAGACCACCACAGATGTCTTAGGGATTAAGAGTACTGACTGCACTACTAAAGGAACTGGGTTCAATTCCCAGCACTCACATGGCAGTTCACAGCTGTCTGTAACTGAGTCCCAGGGGATCCAACCCCCTCGATGACCTCCATGGAAACTAGGCACTCAAGTGGTGCATAAGATACTCAGTGCAGGCAAAACATTCATACATTTAAAATAAAAATAAATCTTTCAAAAGCAGTGACAGTTGTAAGTGTAGTTTTTATTTCCTCAGAAGAGGGGATGAGATGAGAGCTGTACCCAAACTTTATGGATAGATACATGGCTTAGGCTGAGCCCAGAGCGTTTCTAACTGTCCCTAAGGTTTCAGCTTCCTCCCTCTATCTGCTAACCTAGACCCAGAATGTTTTCAGCCTCTGAGACTTACTGCTGAATAGCTTACCCTTTCTAGTTCTTTCTGAACTTCACAAACTCAGCTGCATGAACTCAACTGAACTGCACCAAACTGTACTGTACTCCTGAACTCTACTCTACTGTCTCCATGGACTCTCTTGCTCTCTCTGCACTGCTCTTAAGTAGCTTCTCTTCCTGTCTGTTCTCATGAGAGTTGGGCATATCTATCTCTGTCTCATTCCATCAAATCTTTTTCTGATTTGTCACTTTGTCTGCCCCTTAATTAGACGTCATTGTTTGGGATTAAAGGTTTGTACTAAGGCCGTGCCTGTGTTCCAACTCAGTTACACAGACTGAGGTCTTTGGATGTGATCCCTGGCCAGACCAGTCATGTTGCTGGATTAAAATTCCTCTACGGCAGTAGCATATATTGTTCCTAAGGCTTCTGAGGACTGCTTGACAAACAGGTTATCGAGAGGTAGCCTACCCTGTGGCTTCTGGGAGCTGCTTTATCAAGTGAGATTTTATTTAAAAACTGATTGCATGTGGCATCTGAAACCCTTGGTGGCTCTTTCCTACCTCATTATGTTAAAACCTGCTAGTTTATCTTATGCTTTGAGTGGATCTTTAACTCTTGCATGATATTCAGCATCATGTGTTGGTCACTTAGTAGAATAGGAGTCTCAGAGGGTGCAGATCTTCCAGATGTTGGCACAGAAGTTTTCACAACATTTTCACTTGAAACGTTCTAATTATAGGAAGTAAGGTATTGGCAGACATTTTCTTTGTAAATAAGTATATAAAGGGAGCCTGTTCTTTCAATATGTTACCTTCAAGTGAAGACGAGAATTTTGAAAACTTGTATCTGTATAAATTAGACAAGATTCCAAAAGCTGGAGAATTTTGTGATCAACATGATGGGGTTTCAAACTTCTCATCTTCACTTGAAGGTAACATATTGAAAGAACAGGCTCTCTTTATTTACTTTTTAGTGTAAGTGTGTGGTGGTGGGGGGACAGTAGCTTTTGTAGAGTTTGGTACTGTTGTCATGGTTCATAATGAGATTCCAAGTGGCTTTATACGTAGTGGTTAGTTCCTGGGCTCTCAGTGGAAGCATTTCGAAGGCATTTTGTTGGACATGGCACATCCATTTAGTAAAACAGCAGTAGTAATGAAAGGGGCATGCAGATGGAGAGATGATGTTAATCCCAGAGATTTGAGGAGAAAGACCACTAGTCCAAGTCATCACAGGCAAATTAATTAAAGCAAGTAATTAATTGAAGCATGCACATGGGCTCCCCCTAAAAGCAGAGTTCAAGAGATCAGTATTGGACATGGGCAAGATAGGGGTTATTATAGCTTAAGGGTAGGGGACGTCCAGATGGGGGATTTGGCAGGCAAATAGGTGGGGTTACAGGAGCAGCATAACAAGGTGGTCATAACAACCATTTGAAACAAAGGTGGGGTTGCAAGATGGTCATAACAACTTTTTGAAACAAAGGCATGGTTGCCATTTCCTGGAACAGGAAGTATAGAATCATTTTTTAGTTAAGGTTATAGGTTGGGCATAGCCCAATCCTTGAGATACAAGAGATTTAATCATAAATAGGAATGAACCTAGCTTGTCTTTACTATAAGATGGTTTTTAAGCATAATATAGAGGCAGGCTGGTTTATCAATGGCTCAGAGGTTAACAGCACAGGCTGCTTTTCCAAAGGACCTAGATTCAGTTCTCAGCTCTCACATGATAGTTCATAACTGTAGTAAATATGTAAGGGCTTCTGAAATGCACACTAGTAAAAGGGTATATTTACTCACTTTCAAGCCTTGTACCTGTGGGAAACACCTGGCAGCGTATGTGATCCTGGTCAGCAGGTGTACCTCCAACAGGAGGGCATGCGTTTGACTGATGAGAAATTAGTGACAGCTAATAAGAAGAAAAGCCCGGGAAACTGGAAAGGGTTTTTGTCTTGGCACTGCTTCTCAATACTATTCATCTGCTGGATACTGTCGCTCTTTGTAAGACGCTAGAAAGATAGCCACTGAAGTTGGATGGAGCCCAGTTGGAAAGCTGCTCTGACAGAGCCCTTCAGAAGGGTATGGCCAGGGACCACAAGAAACCTCAAGACCCACCAAGGACCCAGAGAGTGGTGCCTAACTTAAGGGCGTGGTGGCAGAGCCCAACAAGGGCACGACAGACGGAGGTGTGAAGGGGACCCACACCAACTGCTGGCACTGAGGCTGTGCTGCCAGAAAAGGCTGAACTTCAAGCAGATATGTGCTAACCAGCTTCTAGGTGGCAGCAGCCCTGAGGGGCTTAGAATTGGATGGTCAGGTACCTCGGCACATAAATGGAGACCAGCTGAGGAGACAGGAGGTGGAGGCTGAGAAAAGGCTCCAGAAGACTGTACATGCCACAAGTAAGCTCAGGCTGGCACAATAGGCATGGCATAGGACCTGCGCAGGGAAAGTTCATGAGAACCAGATGTGGAGGAGAGCCATGGGGGTGGCACAGTGGCCTGAGACTATGTCCGTCCATGCCCCCTCAGCTACTGAGCTAGTGAGGGTGGTGTGAGGTGCAAGCATTCTGAGGCCACAGCGAATGGACAGTGAACAGACTGAAAAAAACAGGTGGGAGTGTAGCCCCTGTCCTGTGAAGGTGTGGCAACTCCCAGATGAACAGAAGAAGCCCCGCCACGTCCATGATGCCAAGGTCTAGGCTGCATGGCACAGCATCTGCCCTGAGAGGGTTCAGCCAACTGCTGAAGTACACACCTGCTCCATTTAGCTTTGAGTCATGGCTGACTTAGGAGGCCTCCAGCCCAAGGAAGTGAGGTGGCTGCTGTTGCGATAGCCAGATAACCACTGGACAACTGACAACTGCGGTGTCCCTGCAGACAACTAACAACTGACAACTGCAGTGTCCCTGCAGACAACTGACAACTGCGGTGTCCCTGCAGACAGGCTGCTGACTAGTTGCCCTCACGGACCTGCACTTGAGGATTGGTATCCTTGTAAACTTTCTAGGGTTGATGGGGTGGTAAGTGTTAATAATTGCTAATAAACATAGTTTAAACATTACGTCTATGCGTAACCATTTGTAATTCCAGTTCTAGGGATCTGACACCTTCACCTGGCCTCTTTGACTATCACATACATCAAGCAAAGCACCTACACACATAAAATGGAACAAACTTAAGATAAAAGGACATTTAACAACAGCTTAGTTTTCTATGAGAATGATTTTGGCTTCCACATGCTATGAGAGAGTCTTAGACTTAGGGACTCGGGGTATGTGGAGCCCTGAGAACTGCCGCTCTGTGGGAACGTCTCTTGTTTAGGTTATCAAGGGACTTAGATTCAGCGCTTTCCTGACGCTGCTATGGACTTGTTGGTCCTTGTCATCTACTGCTATCCCTGTGAGCAGATTGCTAAGAAACCAAGAGTAGGCCGCTCAGGCCTCACTATTCAGGAAATGGAAGGGAAATAAAATTTGGGGGAAAAAATTTCCAGAGATACCCTGAAAGTTATTTTATTTCTTTTTAAAATTTTATTTTTATTTCATGTGTATGAGTCTTTTGCCTATGTGTATGACTATGTGTCACTTGTGTGCAGTGCCCTGTCAGAAGCCAGAAGAGGGTGTCATCCTCTGAAGTGAACTGGAACTGAAGTCAGAGATGGTGTCAGCCACCATGTGGGTCCTGGGAACCAAACCAGGAAGAGCGGTCCATGCTCTTAACCGCTGAGCCGGTTCTCCAGCCCCTGATATCACCTCAAAAGACACAAGTGTTTAATGAGATCTGCAGAAAAAGATCTGAGAGAATACTCATTTTTCTGAAATACAGTATAATGTAATCCTATCATAGGGTGAGTTAAAAACTAGAAAGCTACATTGTGACAAACTTAACATGAAGGGGAATGAATGTCCTCAGTATTTGGAGAGAATGAAATTTTTGCCATCTTGATTGTGGTCTAGTTATATAACTACAGATAGATCAAAACTGAAGACAGAAACCTAAAAATGGTGAATTTATACTGTGTATAAATTTTAACACTGGTTCTCACTATTGTCCCCTCAGACACACAAAGGGTCAGTAATATTGCATTATTCTTTTTATTTGTTTTTTGTTTTGAGTAAGAGTGTCTTTATGCAGTCATGGCTGTCTTGGAACTTGATATGTTGACCAGGCTGGCTTCAGATTTAAATATCTGCCTGCCTCTGCCTCCTGGGGGCTAGGATTAAAGCCATATGCTACCATGCCCAACTCCTGCAGCATTATTCCTAAATAACTGATCAGACTGCTACTGGAGTTCTTGCTCCTCGTCTTCCCCTCTCATCATGTGAGGAGGCTGCTGATGGAACCAGGAGAAGGACCCTGAGGCAGAGAGTGACAATATCAACATGGTTTTTGAGACTGGGTCTTGATAAATAGTTCAGGCTGTCTTTAAACTCACAACAATTGTACCACCATACCCGGGTTAAAATGAGATTTTTGATACATGAATATGTTTTGTATTAACAGTAAAATGCCTTTAGAATGTCACTCTATGTCTATAATATGCTATTTTATGTTCATCATATATTAAATACATTTTTATGTTTTATTTCTGGTGTGTGTGTGTGTGTCTAGAGGTGTGGCGAATGCATGCTCACATGCCACAGTCAGAGGACAACTTTCAGGAGTCTATTCTCTACTTCAGTAATAGGTTCCTGGGATCAAACTCAGGTCATCAGGCCTGTGTGGCAAGCCCTTTTGATCTGTGGAGCAATCCTACCACCTTTTAATTTCTTCCTAACATGTTTTCTGTGATCCTTCCTGTTAGGATATAATGCCTTTGGGGTTGCTTCAGACTCCTTGTAGAGAGAACATGAGAGCAGATCATTGTCACAGTGATTTCATAGACAGTCATACTGTTAACATGTTATAAGATACTTAATATATGTGGTATGGAATATTCTTATGGATTCTTCTTTGAACTATTTACTGAGAACATTATTAGAGAAATATGTAGGTTTTTGATGTTTCTTTTCAAGCTTGGTATAGTATGAGATAGATGTTAATATTTATTCTTTTCTTCTTAGTAAGGAATTTTCCAAATGTCATTGCAATAGGTTAACAATGAATCTGAAAAAAAATTAGAGCGTACTTTCTGTTGTTTTGTTGAGACGGTCTCCTGTAGCTCTGGCTGGCCTCAAAACTCACAGTATGGACAAGAATGACCTTGAACTCTTGAACTACTTGTCCGCATCTCCCAGTGCTGGGATTATAGGTGGCAGCACCATGATGCTTTTGAGTTCAGTAAAGCTAACAAGGAGTCTGCTAAATCACTGTGAGGACAGCTGGGCAACTCTGACCCATCACTGACCTGGCTCTCTCCCAGGGTGTCTGCAGTTCACACCTTGTATTGGAAGAGCCGTCCTCCATTGTGCAGCTGGATTACAGCCAGAAAGTACTGCTTGTATCCACCTTGCAGAGAAGTCTGCTCTTTTACACAGAGGAAAAGGCTGTCAAGCAGATTGGATCCCAACCGCGGAAAAGGTAAGCTTCAGGCATATTCATGTGGCTCTCGGTATTGGCCCTTACATTCTCCTAGGTTCCCTGTTAGCCAGATGTGAAGACTACAGCCACAGCAGTCTGGGGTTCCTGGTAGCCTGTGCGTGCCAAAGATGCTTCATGGAGTCTGATGGGAAGAGGAAGTTTTCTAGTTGAGAAGATTCAGGGGCCTGAGAACACAGCCACTGCACCCCAGGACTGGGTCTGAGGAGCCTAGAGGGCAGTAGTATGCCCACTCCAGACATGATTCTTCTCTGTAGCCCTGAGAATTCAGCGCCTTTGTGCCTCTGACCACTGGTATGCTCTCATAGATTGTGGCCAGATGAAGTTTGGTAGCCTAGCAGATGTGGGCCTCTCTCATCAGGGAGACCGAAAGGCAGACCCAGTCTTACTGACAGTCGTGACCCCGACTATGGAGTACTGTACAGACTGCTATAGGAATGTAAGCAGCCTTCCATCCAGGCTGGGGTGAGAGGAGGGTTCCTGTAGGTGTAAGGATGGCATGCTGATTGGGAGAGGCTGAGAAGGGGCGGACTGTGGGCTGAATGAGTGTTTCTCCTTTGATCACTTGCTAGAGGAAGGACAGAGAAGAGAAGGGTAAGAACTTAGGGCTCCCTACAAACAAGCCGTGTGGCAAAAGGAACATAATGTCCTGCACTTTACTGTTCTCCAGCAAGAAAATGAGTTGTAGCCCTCAATAGCTACTTTGTGTGAGATGAAGGGGAGGGAGGCAGAGCTGAGGAGGGCCAGTAACCAAGTGGGTGTTGGGAACCCAGTTAGTTGAGAGGGTTTGAGGCAGATTGGTGAATACGGAGACTGACAGGCATTGGGAGGGCCTCCCCAGGCTGCTGGTGCCATTGGTGACAAGTGTTACTAATGGCATACCAAGGAGGGGAGAATGAGGTCAGACAGATAGAGCCAGCTTCTGGTGTATTCATGGTCTGTCCCATGCCCTTGCTCTGCAGCAACACTATGTTTATTCTATTCTTTGCCTGGCAGCCTTCATGTTGGAAGATTCTCTCATCCTCTGTTCTCTTGTGAATACCTTCTTAATGCCATCATAGTCTGCTGTCTTTGTAACGGGGATCTTCTTCTTGGCCCGGAAACCTGGAATTACACAGCCTGGTTCTGCAGGACTGAATTCTGACTTTATCTCTGTGGGTGTTCCCATCTGCTTGATGCTGAGGCCTGACTCATCTGTAGGTGTCTTGCTAGGCATGCCTTTTAGGAGAATTGGGGACTGTATATAGAAAGGCCTGGCCTCCTTATCTTGTACTTGAAACTTTCTATGCCTGTCCTGAGTGTGGTATGGTAGGGTCTTTTGACATCCTTTTCTAAAAGTATAGTCTATGCCAGTGACTGGTCCAGCATGCAGAAACAAAGGAATGTACCCTCGTTCTCAAGGGGACAGTGATTTTATAAAACCTTCTAGGGTAATGCAAGATAAATGCAAGTATTTCTCTTTTTTTGTACTTTTTCTTTCTTTATTTTTATTTTTTTATTTCTTCAAGTTACATCTCAATCACAATCCCTTCTCTACTCCCCCCTCCGGTCCCACCCTCCACCCTCTTCCCCCTTACCCCCCCATCTGCTTCCTTTTTTTTTTAAGTTTAAGGTATATCTTCCCCCCCCCAACAGCTCCCCCTTTCAGTTCAAGAAATGGCTCTTTCTCTTATAACAACAAATACAATACAAAACAACAAAAATAATTAGGCCACAATTATGAAAATTATAAGGCTTAGCATACATTCCCAATGTCCAGTCCATACGTAATTGGCAACTGACTTTAACATTCTACTATGCAACCATCTCTATGAGTTTAAAGTTCTGTATCCAACTCAGCTTCCATCCTAACTAAATGCAAGTATTTCTAACTTGTGTTTTAGAGCATATCTTTCTGTCTTGTGCTGCCGGAGTGATGATTACAAGGATAACCCCTTGCCTATCCACCTGCTTCATTAAGCAAGTGTTTGGGAATGGCTGCTTCATGGCCAGTTCTTTCCAGATAAATGCCTTTTTTTTTTTTTTTAAAGACAAAGTCTCTGTGTGTAACAGTGGAGGCTGTCCTGGACTCACTTTGTAGACCAGGCTGGCCTTGAACTCACAAAGATCTGCCTGCCTCTTCCTCTTGAGTGCTGGGATTAAAGGCATGCACCACCACACCAGACTGATAAATGCCTTCTGTCAGCTCCATCACAGAAACCCCTGAACACAAAAACATCCTCACAGCCACCTCTCCTAGGACCCTCTTCAAGATGCCTGTTTTTCCTCCTATACAAATGCCTGCTGTGCTGCGGGTGAGCCATGGTGAGCCCTCATCTTCATCTTTCACACATAAACTGTCGCATCCCCCTCGACCAGCAAGGACGACGCAACTCGCAAAAGCTCTTCTCAAGCAGTTTATTCAGGTCCCTTGAAAACAGTCTTCCGAATGCCCAGGCAGACTCAACCCACAGGCTAAATACTATATGAACAGCCAATCAAGTAAAGCCACGTGGTGCTATCTTAGAGGCCCACGTATGCGGAAGCAAGCCAGATCAGCGGTCTTAGCCAAATATGGACTTGTTTACCACCGGGAGCGCTCACCGTCAGGCTGGTGGAAGGCGGAAACCGGCACCATCTTTAGGGCGCGGCACGTCGCAGCTCTCTACAGTTCCCCCTTTTTTATATTTTCTAAAGTTGGTAGAAGTCCCTGGAAAGGCTTCGTAATCCCCCTATCTGGGAATCTCACGGTGGGCCTGAGCCTGTAGGAGGGCGGTGCTCAAACTCTTACCCGTCTCTGGGTCAGCCTCCCCACTCGGGATTGCCCTGTCTTAGGTGGCCGAGACTTACCCGTCTACTCCGTCATTGACTTGCCAGACCCTAATATCCGTGGAACGAATACCTCAGTGGGCAGGGACTATGCTCAGTGAAGATTTAACTTCACAGCAGCGAGCCATGCCTGAGGGGACTGGCCCGCCTCAATGGCGACAAGGGCCTGTATAATCATGGCTGCATTACGCTTTTGTGTGGCTCTCATTTTGTAGATGCACCATAGGCAAACCAGAGAGGCTAGTATCATCAGTATCGCCAAAGAGCCTACGCCCACCCACTCCTTAAGATGATCCATAGCCGTCTGTATCCAGGAAGTCAAACCAGTGGCCAGGCTCAGATCCACCCGAGTGGAATTGATGTGGACGATTGTCGCTCTCAGCTCTCTCATCAAATTTTCAAATTCAGCCGACCAATCCTGTAAGAGGAACTTTGACAATTGTCTAGACAGATTAGCAGCCTTTGTAAAATTTTGATACTGCACGGAAGTAACACACAAACCTTGCATTTTCCACTCACACCCCAATTGTGCTAGTTGCCAAAGAGAATCAATCTGTTCTTGTATTAAATCTATGCGTTGATTAACTATCATAAGGCCTCCTTTGAGATGAGAATTCATAGAGGTCTGAGTATCCAATGCCTGTGCCACAGTGGCTGAGATGTTATTCAGGGCATTGGCAGTCTGCACTGAGGCATCCAGGCTTCCAACCTCTTGTTCTTATAAGGGGTGATAGCTGCTTTACATTCCTTTGTACATTGCTCATACACAAGTTGTTTAATTAAGGGCATTGCCAAATCAAGGTCTCCAAATACCCTTCCAGCTGCTTCAACCATTATAGCCACGAAGTCTGAGAAAGGCTCCAGGGGATCCTGAATAACCTTGGTTAGATTGCCATTCACTTCCCCTTTGTTAGGCAATGATTTCCAAACTCTAGTTGTGATTAAATTGATTTGCTCAAACACCTGAGCCGGATACCCAGTTTGTTGTTGAGCATATCGACCTTGCCCAAGAAGCATGTCCACATCCCAGGCTGGGTTTCCTGCTGCACGATTAGCAGCAGCTTGTTCATTAGCAAACTCAATCAAGAAAGCCTTCCAATCTAAATACTGCCCAGAGGACAGGCAGGCACGTGCCAAGCTCATCCAGTCACTAGGAGTCATGCAATAACGACTAAGAGCTTCCACCTGAGCTACAGTGAAAGCAGCATTAATCCCATAAGTGCGGACAGACTCAGCGAGTGCTTTAATTACCTTAAAATCGAGAGGTTCATGATAACGATTTCCCCCTCCATCCTGAAAGACAGGATAGTACAGCTCATGTCTCACTTCCCTCCAGACATTTGGACAGAATGACCGCCCACTAGGACCACTCGGAGGGGAAGTCTCATTATATGAAGGCGGCGCCAGCACAGGCGGCCCCGGACCTGAGGGCTCTATCCGGGTGCAGTCAGAACTCTTCCTCAAAGATGACTTCTCCATTTTCTTTGTTAACATTTTAAGTTCCTCTTTAGACTCTGAGCTATCCTCTTCCAAAGTATCTTTCCCAGATTTGACCGAGCGCTCCTCTTTTAACTGTTCTAATGCCTTTTGTCCTTTTTCCATTGCCTTGCGATATCTCTGATCTCCTAAACAACTCCTCACCATCTTCCAAATCGGTCTTACTCCATGCTTCAGAGTACCTTGCTCCCAAGCAAAATCCAAGTCCCTGCCTAATTTGTCCCAGCAGGATACCGTAAGATTCCCGGACACCGCAAACCACGGAGCCACGGAATCGCATTCATTCAAAAATCTCTCTAGGGTAGACTTATTTTTTTTTTTTGGTTTTTTCGAGACAGGGTTTCTCTGTGTAGCTCTGGCTGTCCTGGACTCGCTTTGTAGACCAGGCTGGCCTCGAACTCGCAAAGGTCCGCCTGCCTCTGCCTCCCAAGTGCTGGGATTAAAGGCGTGCGCCACCACCACCCGGCTTAGGGTAGACTTCTTAAGTTTCAAATTCCTAGCTAAAAGTAGCTCCTGAAGAGCCAGAAAAATTGGATGTGACTGAGACAATCCCATGATTAAAAATTTACTTTCGGTTCGCAGCTTCCCCGCGAAACTTTACCTTTTGTTCGCTATCTCCGCGAAACGTTACCTTTTGTTCGCAACTTCCGCGAAACTTTACCTTTAGTTCGCAACTTCCCGCGAAACTTTACCTTTAGTTCGCAATTTCCACGAAACTTTATTGTCCCAACTTATCCTGGGAACTTACCAGTGCACTGCCCCTGACTGCAGGAGTTCTGAGTCTTTTATGGTTCCCCGTACGGGCCACCACTTGTCGCGTCCCCCTCGACCAGCAAGGACGACGCAACTCGCAAAAGCTCTTCTCAAGCAGTTTATTCAGGTCCCTTGAAAACAGTCTTCCGAATGCCCGGGCAGACCCAACCCACAGGCTAAATACTATATGAACAGCCAATCAAGTAAAGCCACGTGGTGCTATCTTAGAGGCCCACGTATGCGGAAGCAAGCCAGATCAGCGGTCTTAGCCAAATATGGACTTGTTTACCACCGAGAGCGCTCACCGTCAGGCTGGTGGAAGGCGGAAACCGGCGCCATCTTTAGGGCGTGGCACGTCGCAGCTCTCTACAATAAACCTTCCAGTACCACACAGTTTACAGGAGATTTCAGTTCACTGAGTGCATTGTTAAAATACAGGCTCTGGTTACATATGGTGAACAAAACATAAGAGACAGGAGAGTTAAGAGGGCCCATAAATAGAAAGAAAAAAAACTTAAAAATTGGATCCCCAAACAGATTATTTGACAGGAAAGGCAGGAGGAAGAGACTCTGGGTCTCCTAACTAGAATTCCTTTGGGCTTTGCGGTTTAGGGTCTAGCTCCAGAACAAACCCACTAAAGGCAAGAATCAGACACAGTCCTATTACATAGCTGTCTATGAAAACTCTGTGAAGTCAAAACAGTTGATTAGTCTAACGATCTTGTTCTAAAGCTGAATCTGACATATGATATCCTCCCTGGATCCTATCCAGAGGGACCTAATTACTAGGGTGCCAGTGGAGCCTAGTGGGATACCTACATGCAGAGGAGCTCCCGCGTCCCTCCAGTTAACTATCACCCAAGGGGTGATGGGGAGTGAGAAGAGATGGATTGTGAGTGGGTGGGACAAGGCAGGGGACTGAGAATGTTATAGACTTGGTTTGGAACTTTATGTGGCTTTCTCATTTAGTCTCCACTTGTCCTTGGGTATGGAAGTGATGCTTCCTACAGATTAGCACATGGAGATCTCAAAAGGCTAAGAACTGTCCTCTCAAGCCAGTGCCCTTTCTACTGTCCAGATCCAAGAAAGAACTGTTTAGAGAAAGACTCAGAAAGGCTTAGAATTGAGCTAAAACCCTTCAGTTTGAACTCTGATAGAAATCTGAACACTGACAATGATATAAAACAGTGAGAACTCCTGAGAATTCAGTCTGTGGGGCAGCGGCTGGGGCAGGAGTCGGTTGGATAGACTGGTGTAAGCATGTCGGCTATAGACTTGAATGCAGCGACTTAACCGTCCCAAGAAATAACTTTGGCAAACTCTTGGGCCTGTGTGCTAGGAAGAATGTGCAAAAAACGCTCATGGCACATGGCACTGTTACTCAAAATAGTTTAAGAAGGCTAGGCATGGTGGTATGTCTTTAATCCCAGCAAAGGCAGTCCAGTCCTGGTCCACACAGTGAGTTATAGGCCATCTAGGGTCACATAGTGAGATCCTGTCTCAGAAAACCAACCAACTAAACAAACAAACAAAAAGTAGTTTAAAAAAAAAAAATGCTAGGCTGTAGCACAGGCCAAGGATTTACCTAGTATGTATGAAGCTTGTGTTCCTTCCTAGTTCTGTACCAAACAAAATAATAAATTAAATACCAAACTAGTAGCACAGTGGCAGAGTACTTGCCTACAGTGGATGAGGCCCTGAGTTCAATCTCTAGTCATAAGGGAAAGAAAAAAAAGGAACAAAATGTCTTAGGTGGACTCAGTGGTATATACCTGTAATCCCAACCCTTAGGTGGGGATAGGAAGATCATAAGTTCAGTGTTACTAGCAGAGTCCAGGCTAGCCTTGGCTTCATGAAATCCTGTCTCAAAATGAACAAATCAACAACAACAATTCAGTAATAAGATTGAACAAATTATTTGTTTTTAAGATTTTATTTAGAGCTGGGCATAGTAGTGTGTACTGTTAATTCCAGCACTCAGGAGGCAGAGGCAAGTGGATCTCCTAAAAGAGTTCTAGGCCAGCCAGGGCTGTTTCACAAACTTTGTCTAGGAAAAAAGAAAGAAAGATAGATAGATTTTATTTAGTTATTGTTAATTAAGTGTATATTTGTCAATGTGAGTAAAGAAGTCTGAGAAGGCCAAAAGAGGGCATGTCCTACTGGTTATAGGCTCTAAGCTGCATTGATGTGGGTGCTGGGAATTGAACAAGGTCCACTGTAAGACCAGCAGGTGCTCTTAACTACTGACACATCTCTCCCGCCCCTGAATAAATTATTTCTTTAAAAAAAAAAATTGCACGTGTAACTGAGTAGTAAAATACTTCCCTGCTATGTTCAAGCCACTAGGTACTAGCATAGTATATCACAGATGTTTTCTGAGTTAATCAGAAATCAAGTTGCTAAGAGATAAGCAACAGTTGCTTATCCACATATACAGAGTAGATAGGTGGTCTTCAAAAACCTCAAGAGATCTGTAGAATATGGCATTAAAAGATGTGATCTTAAGATTTTTTTGATATTGAGACATGTCAGCTCCTGACAGCACCCCCCATTCCTACCCCAAGTAGATAATGAGCATCAAAGAAATCTCCTTTTGGAGATGGTTGCATTAGTGGCAAGCTTGTCATTGGGAAAGAGAAGCAGCCCTTGCTTCAACTGTAGACAGAATGCTGTCGGAAAAGGACAAAACTTGGAAGACAGCTCTGCCAAGACAGGGTGGGCAAGTCCTTCATAATTCCTGCTTTACAATTAATGTCTGTCAGAGATACTGGGCCAAGAGGCTGAAGATTAAGAGAAACTGGGGACTGTCCAGGCAGCCAGTTGTCTGTCATTTCTTAGTTTTGGAAGCTGCTTGCTCTGCACTTTCTGTTTACTCAGATATATTTACCCTTCTCAGGTCTCTGATGTGGTTGAAGACTAGATAGTTATAGTCTCACAGTTAAGTTTTAGCTTGTTTAGGAATTAAAAGGATGTTCTAGGTCTAAGAAGATGTTTTTAAGTTGGTAATGCAAGTTAGGATGGAAACTGGGTTAGGAATAGAACTTTAAACTCATTGACGTAGATAGATAATAGAATATTATTATCAGTTGCCAAATACATATGGACTGGAGATTGGGAATGTATGTTATACCTTATAATTTTCATAATTATGGCCTAATTATTTTTATTGTATTGTATTTATTGTTATAAGAAAAAAAGCCTTTTATTATACTAAAAGGGAGAGCAGTTGGGGGAAAAAGATACACCTTAAATTAAAAAAAAAAGAAAAGCAGATAGGAAGGTAAGGGGGAAGAGGGTAGGAGGGTGGGACTACGATTGAGATGTAACTTGAAGAAATAAATAAATGTTAAAAGAAATTGTATGTGTAACTGAGTAGTAAAGTACTTGCCTGCCATGTTCAAGGCCCTGGGTTCAATTCCCAGTACCACAAAAACTAATGATAATTACTGTATTCATAGTTATACATACATTCCCCAAGTCCATTCCAATATCCCAAGGAAATATTTTGTAGCAATATATATGTTTTCTTAAACATATGTATATTTTAAACCAATATAAGGCCATGTTTAGTGAGTGGCTAAAGAATCTAAAAGAGTGAGAGTAGAGTTTTGAGTTTGAGGTCACTCTGGGCTATCTAATAAGATTCTAGCTTAAAAAAGGGTTAATGTTAAAAATTGAGTAAGTTGTGAAAATTGTACAGTGGTCAAAATGAATAAGCATTATAACTTCTTTTTTTTTAATCCAAGATAAATCTTAGAACACTGGTTAAGTATAAAAGACAAGTTACTTAGAGGTGTGTGTGTGTATGTGTGTGTGTGTGTGTGTGTGTGTGTGTGTGTGTTCACTATGTATGTGTAAGCTGGAGAGGTGCATCAATAGCTAAGAGCTCACGACTGTTCCTGAGGATCAGGGTTCCTTTCTCATCATCCACACCTGGATGGCTCACAACCACTTAGACTCCAGTTCCTGGGATCCTATGCCCTTTTCTGGCCTGTACTGGCACTTGCTCTCACATGCCACATAACCGCATGAAAAAGTACATAATCAAAAATAAAAAAAATTATCCCTAAATTAAAAAGCTTCAAAATTATACAAATGCCATCATTTATTAAAATGAAAGTGCTAAATTAGTGTTGGGGTAAATAGATATGTAATTGAAGTATCAATAAAAACGAGAATGATATGTATAAAATTCAGTCCATTGGTCTGAATTTTGGCCCTTGCAAGTCACTGGGAGCAAGAGTGCATGCTTGGTGCAGCCATTGGCCTGGTGTGACGGTAGAGGATGGGTCCCTGATGCACATCCCACTGGGCCAGTGGTTCTCCACCTGTGGGTTACGGGTCACCTGAGACTATCTGAAAGCACAGATATTTACACTGTGATTTGTAACAGTAACAAAATTACAGTTATGAGGTAGTAATGAAAATAATTTATGGGTGGGGGTCACCACAACATGAGGAGCTGTATTAAAGGGTCACAGCACTGGGAAGGTTGAGAACCACTGCAGTAGGCTTTGTGACATTTATTGCATATACTCTTTTTGAAAAAAGTTAGATTTATTCATTTTAATTAATTATTTATTTACTTAAAATTTTTGGAGTTAGGGTTTCTCTATATATAGTCCTGTAGGTCCTGTAACTTGTTTTGTAGACAAGGTTGGCCTTGAACTCAGAGATCTGCCTGCCTCTGCCTCCTGAGTGCTGGGAATAAAGGCATGTCCCACCTTAACTGGCTAGATTTACTAATTTTATTTTATGTGTGTTTTGCTTGCAAATATGTATATGTATCATGTATGTGCTTGGTGCCTGTGGAGGGCAGAAGAGGGCATTGGATTCCCTGGAACTGGAGTTATGGATGGTTGTGAACACCTTGGAGGTGCCGATAATCAAACCCAGATACTCTGCAAGTTGAACTAATGCTCTTAACAGCTGAACCATAACATTTTTTTATAAGATTTTTTATTTTATGTGTATGAGTGTTGTGCCCACGTGTATGTATATGCAGCACATGAGTGCCTAGTACCCACGGAAGTCAGAAATGGTTATTGGATCCTCTGGAACATGAGTTACAGCTGGTTGTGAGCTGCCATGTGGGTGCTGGGAACCAAACCTGGGCTGTCTACAAGAGCAACTTGCTCTTAACTACTGAGCCATCTCTCCAGCTCCCACACATGCTCTTTTGTGTGTATTGGTTGTTTCAGAGCTTCATAAGAAAATAATACAAAACTTGAGGATGGGAAGGGAAACTAGTACCCTGAAGGATTTGGAGAAAATTTGAAAGATAGATGAGCTGCTCTATAATTGTAAAGGTTTCCATTCAAGAAGCTAGTGAGTGATCACAGCCATCAGACTTTAAAAGGAATGGCATTGCAGAGCAGTGATAGCAGGGGCAGCCCTGGATTTGTCACCTTTTGTTCTGTAACAATAGCTGCATCATGGAATTGCTGTAAGGATTAAAGGGAGAGTGGACATACAACATGGGATACAGCAAGCTGTGGTGGGTACCATTGATGATCCTCAGAGTTTAGGATGTGTGCTCCAGGTGGTGTGTTCTTGTGAAGGCATGTGTGGCACAAGGATGCCGTTGTGACTTAGTGACCCACAAACAGTAGAAAGGACAAGAAAAGCAATGATTTATGTTAGTCAGTAGATGCTTAATGTCAGGAATTGACAAATCACTTCAAGTCAGTCCATGCCTGTTTTCCCCCCCTTTCTTTCATGTTTTTCTTCCGATTTTAGTACTGGGAAATTTGGTGCTTGTTTTATCCCAGGACTGTGTAAGCAAAGCGACCTAACCCTGTATGCAGCCCGGCCTGGGCTCCGGCTGTGGAAGGCTGATGTCCATGGGACTGTTCAAGCCACATTTATCCTCAAGGATGTCTTTGCTGGAGGAGTCACACCTTTTGAGCTCTACCCTCGTCTGGAGCCCTCTGATGGGGGAAGCTGTGGCTCTCCCGAGAAACAGTTGGGGCTTGTTTCATGCTTCTTCCGAGAAGGCTGGGTGTTAAGCTGGAATGAGTACAGCATCTATCTTCTGGACACTGTCAACCAGGTGTGTGGGAGAACTCCCGCCTTTGGGGGTCACAGGGAGGGAAGGGTGCATGTCCACAGGCACAGGTGTTCAGCCACTGGGCTCCTAGAACAATGACAGAATCAGCGTTAGCTCTGGGGTTACAGACAAAATTCAGTTTTGTCATTTTTGTAGATTTGGAAAATAATTTGCGTTTTGGTATTCATACACCTACTATGCTAAGAAATTAAATGTCTTGGAGTTTTTTAAGCCCCAATTAAACTAGTTCATTATAATCTGAGTCATTTTTTAAAATTGTATTTATTTGTATGTGTGTGTGAACTCACGTGTCTCTACTTGTGATCACACCTGTGTCCTGGCACCTATATGGAGGTCAGAGGACAAGTTGTGGGAGTTGTTTCCTTCCACCTTGGGAGGAAATTAAACTCAGATGTCTGCTTTGATGTTAAGTGCCTTTACCTTTGCCTGCCAAGCCTCTCATCCACCCACCCTTCCCTTCCTTTTCTTTCCTTTCCATGTTTGCATGTGTGTATTTTATTGTGATTATATGCACATGCTCTGCTTCTGAGCTACGCCCCTTACCTCTAATTCGTCATTTGTTTTAGTTTAGCATTTCACTTGTGAGTGCTGACCAGATGTTCTACTACCAACCTGTATTATCAGTTCTGCTTTTTGTTTTTGTTTTATACTTTTTATTTTGAGACAGAGACTTACTAAGCTGCCTAAGCTGGTCTTGAACCCTTTCTGTAGCCAAGATAGGCCTTGAACTTTTGATTACCTTGCCTCAGTGTACCAGGTACCTGAGATTACACTGTGCCTCTGTGTTTTTATAGAGTATTTGTAATGTGACTACCAAATTACTATAACCCCATCCAGTGAAGACTCAGACATGACAGACAGTAACTCTGAGCACCGTTTCTCAGGCCTCATTGGTGGTGCCAGTCCAGGAGTGAGTACCCCCAAAGGGCTCGTCCCTTGTTTTTTAAAACTGGTTCTTATCCAAAGACAGCCATATAATTTTGTGGGGTTCCCCCCCCTTTTTAGAAATTAACTGGCATATCTTGGCAACTTTCCATCATCATTAAATCATGGTAGAAAATAATTTCTGCCTACATCAGGATAATAACAGATCACTCCCAGAAGTGGACTTTAAACAAAGCTGTTTGGTTTCAGTTCTTGCCCTAAGTAAGATCACAGCTTCTGGCCTGCCCCACTCCCCACTCTTTACCTCCAGAATCCAGGCCAGGCTCTTTCCTCCACTTTAGCTCTGTGGGCCTGCAGCACAGCGTCTCTAGAGAGGGTATCTGCAGAGACTCAAACTCATCTGCTCCCACTGACCCCTCTGTAGTTAGCAGCCATACTTGGTGACATTTTTAGTGCAGAGATAACTTGGCCCTGGAAGTCTCTGATCTGCCTGAGCTCAGTTCTTTACTTGTACAGTGGGGCACAGAGGTTCTGGATTAAGGGGTCACCTTCTTGACTCGTATATATTTGTTTATTTGGTTTCTCCCATTATGGGTGGCTTAACTTTTCTCCTGGTTTCCTATTGAACATCTTAATAACTGGCTTTAAGCCATGATGTAATTGTGCATCAGTCCTTTTCATCTGAGCATGTTCCCTGTGCCTTTCAACATAGGTGCAATTAACTTCACTTCATAGGCAGGAAAATGGAGACAGTGTGTCTGAGCAGACGCTGCCTGCGCCTCTGTGAAGCACCATGATTGGCAGCTTTTGGAGCCTGATGTTGTGTTGTCAGCTTTGTGTCAGAGCTACCTGAGAATCAGCAGAGAGCCTAGGCTCGATGTCTTGTGCAGTGAACTAATGTCTTGTTCAAGGACTGTTTGATTAGCGTGGGCTTGGGACGTCCTGTACGGCTCCACATTGTGTTAGCCAGGGACCACTTCCCTCCCTCCTTTCAGTTCAGAAGCCTTGCGCTGAAAGACTCCTAGTCCCCTAGGAAAGCACACAGTAGGGGCACTTGTTGGGTGGTGTGTCAATCCCAGCCAGTCCAGGAGAGACACGTGACACACAGGTTTGTAGCGCATGCTGTTAACATCTGGGGAGTCTTGGTCATTGCTCAACATAACAGCAGGCAGGCAGCTTCCTGACGTGAAGCCTCCCAGTGCACAGGGACAGGAAAGGGAGCCCAGCAGAGAGAAAAGCCTGAGCTACATGCATAGGCTGTGAGGGACAGGGTTGGGCTTTGGCCTGTCACGCTCCTTTTCCATGAGGCACAGTATAGGCGGGATGACAGGCAGCTCAAGATGGCCAGAGCCCCTGCCCTAACAGGGAGTGTGAGCTTCATGTCATAAGACAGGAAAGGGCTAGTAGGTCAGGAAGAGAGTGACTGAGATGTGGAGGAGGCTGTGCACCATCATGGCACCTCACTGCTAAGTTACGTGTCTCTAGGTCCTGTATATCAAACACTGTCCACCTGTGCACTGAATTGCTTCTAATGAAATCCAATAATTACCCTCAGTTATTTGGATTATCACACATGCTTGTTTATGGGTTGTTGTTTTGTTTTTTTTTTTGGTTTGGTTTCATGTTTGTTTATTTTGACAGGCCACAGTTGCTGGTTTGGAAGGACTGGGTGATATTGTATCTGTTTCCTGCACGGAAAATGAAATATTTTTCCTAAAGGGTGATAGGAACATCATAAGGATTTCAAGCAGGCCTGAAGGACTCTCATCCATAGGTTTGTATCCACTGCCAAGTGTGCTGTGTGTTTTGTGAGTCCTGCGCTCTGTAGAGTGTTCTTCCCACTTATAGTAAGAGAAGTACAGTTTAAGCCAGGTGCTACCAAAACCAGACTCTTGTTTTGCAGTGCTGGGATTTAGCCCCCAAGCCTTGCACATGCTAAGTATATACTCTGTAATTACTAATGAGCAAAGAATCCTAGCAATGTCTTCATAGAGCTTGACGTAACTGGGACTCGATGCTGGACTTGCTTGTGGAGGTGACGGCAGCATGCCAGCCTCTCCTTATCACTGCCACATGTCTTCTCAAGCAGTAGAGGGCAGGTTGGGGTGAATATTCTAAAACCAGCATTCTAATAAGAAGTGCATAACATGTATGAGCTAGAGACCCTCAAATGGAGTAAGAAGATGCAATGTGGCTCACAGAAACAGCATTGACTTGGCCACTGCTGTCCGGGAGAACTGTACCTGCAGGGTGACTGTTTGAGGTGTGTACTGGCTGGCAGAGTGTCACCAGCATTCTGTGGTTTGTGGAACTTCAAGTGGTAAGTGCTGCTAATAATTTGAATTTTAAATTTTGCTTAACTTGAATTTCAGAAGCCGTGTGTTGCTAATGGTTCCATATAACACAGTACAACTCTAGACCTAGCACTCTCATTACTTGGTGTGATCTTTGGCAAGTCAGTCCAGAGCAGAGTTCAGTCTCTCTCCTCCCCAGTGTACACTCAGGCACCCACAGTCGGCCCCAGTGAACGGCCTTCGGAGAATGTTTGGCCTCAAGGATAAGAGTCCCACACTAGGCCTTCACCCTGCTCTCTGCTTGCATTGACACTGACCTCCTTGTGTCTTCTCTGCTGTGAACCCATTCTGGTGGGAAAGTCAGCTCTCTTCCTTGAATTCCAAGGAATTTATTAGAAGACAAATGCAGTTTTTAATGCCTTTTAGATATTTTGAGGTATAGTGAAGGTATAGTATAAATAGGGAATTTAACTATACCCTTCTTGATATAGAAAAATTTATAAAGAATTTATAAAATGGAAATGAAAAGTACTTTATATTTAGTGGTATTCTGTTACTGGTGGTGTTTGCAAAAGACAACTGCAGTGAATTACTTTACTGATTTTAACATATAAGCATCCTGGAATCCAGAGGCCCCTGGAATCAATCTGTGTGGTCCTTTGAGTTTCTCTGGGGTTGGAGAATTTTGAATTACTTATGAGGATGGAGTTAGTTGTTCTATGACTGCTGCTGTTTAGGCTGGCAAACTGAGTGCTGCACTCCACCATCTCTCAGAGAGCCAGCAGTAAACCGAGCTCTTCTTTCTCAGTGAGAGACGGTCCAGAGACAAGATGTTCCGAGCAGGTCCGTGCACAGCACCTGGAGAAGTCACTGGTGGCTACTGCTTGTGAGACAAGGCTTCGAGGCTCTTCTGTGGCCAGTTCTGTGGCCAGTGAGCAACGGAGCAGGAGCAGTTCACTCAACTCCACGGACAGTGGCTCTGGGCTGCTGTTGCCTGGACTTCAGGCTGCCCCTGACCTGGGCCAGGGTGGCCAGCCATCCTCACAGAGATTCAGTGTCATAAGCTCTGAAGACTTTGACCAGGAGCTTATAGTTAAACCCATCAAAGTGAAGAAGAGGAGGAGAAAGAGAAAGACAGGTACTGTCCATGCACAAGTACACACTGACTCATGTGGCACCTGGGGTCGCCTGGCCAGAACCTTTGGGGATGTGCACATCTACTAGGATGATGCTTGTCACTGAAGGGGTACTTGCCGCTCTTGCAAAACAGAGAACCTCATACACTGAGTACATTTCTCCCCACACGCTAACAGTGCATACATACACACAGAAGCGTTTCTGTAGGGCCTGTGTTGGTAGGGGATATATCCGTGTACTCATGTCCTGATTGAAGGGCCTGGATTTTGCTCTTTTTAATATTTAAGATAATATTTAATATGAAATGTTATCCGTGTATATCATTCATTAGACCAGAGACCTTACAAACATGTGGGACAGACATTGAAACAGAGATTTATGCTAGTGTATTTGTGTGACATCTTACATTTTGTGTTGACGTGTTGCCAAATATGAGATTTAACATAGAACTTTTTTTTAGAGGCAGATTTGTATGTAGCCATTACTGTGTAGACCAGACTGGCTTTGAACTCACAGAGATATCTCTGTCTCTGGCTCCCAAGTGCTAGGATTAAAGATGTGTGCCACCATGCCAGGCCACATATAACTTTTTAAGCACTTCACCCCTTGGTGCTTATTCTGGCCTTGTACCTGCAGGTTGCTGCAACATTAAAGAAAGCATTATTGAACCTTATGCATTTTGACAGTGTTTAAACATGGCCTGTGATCCATGGTACTCAACTCCATGCAGTTTGTTAGCATGTCTCTAAGGAGGCTGCTGGACATTCCTGTAGTGTGATCAGTTCCACTTAACAGGCTTCTTTTTCTTCCTCTTCTTTTTATGGGAGTGTGAGATCAGAGTCTCACTAAATAGCTGAGGCTAGCCTGCAACTTGTATGTAGCACAGACTGGCCCCAAACTTAGGAGCTTCTTGTCACTGCCTCCCAAATTCTGGGACTATAAAGATTAATTTATGCCAACTAATATCCTTCATTTAAAAAAAATTTTTTTAGCCAAGTGCTTTTTCAGTATTCTGGTTATTTATGTAGAACCATGCCTTATTTTGAATGTTCTCATTTTAAATTAGAAAGTGGTGGAAGCAAGAACACCTGCCACAGTTCCCTCGAGTCAACACCCTGCTCCGAGTTCCCTGGTGACAGCCCCCAGTCCTTGAACACAGACCTTTTGTCCATGACCTCAAGTGTCCTGGGCAGTAGTGTGGATCAGTTGAGCACAGAGTCTCCAGACCAGGAGAGCAACCCCGGTGGTGAGCTGAACGGGATCATGCAGGAAAACAATGGCCCTGGAACATTTAGTGTCCTAGAGGTGCCTGAATCTGCCCCTGACCCACTGGATGAAGAAAATAGCACTAGAAAGGGAACTTCTCAGTGTGACCACGCACAGGACATGGACCTGCTCAGTGGATCGTTGAATTTACCCTTGCAGCCTGAGGAGGATGTAGGAGGTGGTGACATCATCTCAAGACTTGAATTGGAGCCTGGTACTGCTGATGATGCAGCAGTACACGCACAGTTATGCGTGCGAGGACAGAGCAGGTCTGCTAAGTCACAAGAGGTAGACACCACAGAGGTCAGTGACCCCCAGAGCATTTTTTCTGAAGCCCCTCTGCTGGACTCACTTATGGTACCTTCCAGCCTCAGCTGGCCCCCAGGTGCTGAGCAGTGGCTGCCTGGGATTGGAGTTTATGAAGTGAGCACTGAGGAGGCCAGCCCAGAACCAGACATCCTGACTCATGTGGAGGTCCCTAGCCACCAGAGCTCAAATACCTGGCATGTAGTCATTGATAATGACACAGACCAGAAAGAAACTTCTGCATGTGACATGGGAAATGTGGAAGGACAGGTGACTCCTCTTGCCTCTGCTTTGGTGGCCAGCACACATGAACATTGGTTGGACCGATCTTTGCAGGATCAGGCAGTGACATCCAGTGATGAGGAAGACATTTATGCCCATGGGCTTCCATCTTCATCCTCAGAGACAAGTGTGACAGAGCTTGGAGCTAGCTGCTCTATGCAGGACCTCAGCCAACCAGGTGCTGGTGACACCACACTGCTCAAGACAGATCAGGTCTGTGTGCTGCTGGAGGAAGTGTAATTAAGGCTGCAGCGGCTTGTTTCCTTCCATGGCAGAGTTAATTATTTTCCTTCTTATGGAAATCATACTCCTGCAAAATCTGCAACTTTGAAGTCTGGGCTTGAAGGAATTTCTAATTCAGGGACCCCACATAATTTTAGCTATAGTTCTTCTGGCCCTGCTCATTTAACCTACTACCAGCAAAAGTGGTGTCTTGCAAGGCCAGAGCAGTATGGGCATTTACGGTAGCCTGGGGCCACTAGAATAGCACTGAGCAGAGGACTGTTTGCTGTGAGCATGGTGTGAGCTGCGTAGTTCCTGCCCTTCCTACAGCCCATTGACTCCTAGGAACATCAATATGAATTCTGGGCCTCTCCAGAAATGCTGTGAATGAGGCCCCAATCTGCCATGGGAAGCCAGGGCAACTTATTGTTCTTGGGGGTTTTATATTAAAAATGACTTTTTTTGTTTGTTTTTTGTTTTTCGAGACAGCATTTCTTGTGTAACCATGGCTGTGCTGGACTCACTTTGTAGACTAGGCTGGCCTTGAACTCAGAGATCCACTTGCTTCTGCCTCCTAAGTGCTGGGATAAAAGTCTTGTGCCACCATGCTCAGTCCTTAAAATGATTTTTAAGTATTTATTTTCTTTAGCAAGTAAGTCTGAGTAAATATGTTTGACTTCAAAGCTGACCGTGTATCACCACATTCCCTAGCAACTAATGTGAGGCCACCACTGCATGTTCAGCACTAAGAGCATGTAACGAGACGTTCCTCAGGCCTCACCATGTGCTGAGCATTACCCACATTTAAGTCACTTCTTTAGCAACAAAACAAACTAGGACATGGTGCACTTGTCCCCATTTTATGGAGGAGGAAGTCGAGGCTAAGAAGAGGAAAATGGCATGCGTACCAGGTCACATTATAAGTGAGATCAGAGTGGCCCGGGGTTCTCTCCCATTCTTTGTGGTGTATCTCAAAAGTGAAAGTGCCAGAAGTTGGAGTCCTTTTCAGCATCCCGCATTCTTCTTTTCGGTGTGCTGCTTCCTATTGCTCTTGACTGATGGTGCATGTGTTCAGGCTGGGGAGCTCAGGGCCAGCGGCAGCTAGCAGTGGACTCCAGTCTCTGGGAAGCCAGGCACATGTTCAGAGCATCAGTTGAGTGGAACTTGAATAAGGTGGCTGAGCTAAGTGCAGAGCTATGGGAGCCACAGCAGGGTGACCACATGGCATACAATGTTGGGCAGACCAACTGTTAGGACTTAAGAAAGCCCTCACCCACGGAGAATGATCCTGGACCTCTGAAGTTGCCTACCAAGCTTTGCCACATCTGGTCTTGCTCCAAATAGTAGAAAAGCTGAAAAAGTTGGTTCTTTTTTGTTTTTGAGGACAAGGGCTAAGAGAAAAAAGTGCTGAGCACAGTCAATTGAAGAAGTGGAAACCATTCTCTTTCATACATTAGATTCCATATCAGGTATTTGTACAACTATGTCTAGAGCATATGACCTTTATTTAGTTTTGACTTTTAAACAAACCCTAGCGTGATGGGACCAGAATGATAGGTCAGTAGGTAAACGTTGATGCCAAGCCTGATGACCCGAGTCCCATCTCTAGGACCCATGTGGTAGGACAGGACCAACTCTCACAAATTGTCTTCTGACTGCTACACATGTGCTATATACGTGTGTGTGTGTGTGTGTGTGTGTTCACAATTACATTAAATAAATGTAATACAGATGAAAAATATAGCAACAAAGCCTTAGTGTATAAAATTCAGACAGTGTCTTATCCACACTTCCCCCAGCCATTCCCGTACAACAGGCCAGGTGCCTAAAGATTAGAACAATGTTTGAAAAACTGTAATACAGACAGTGGTAGTGCTGTTCCCATAACACATCTGTCATAAGTAAGTATACAGAAAATTGATTTACA
Source organism: Lophiomys imhausi (assembly GCA_907164525.1). NCBI lineage: Eukaryota > Metazoa > Chordata > Mammalia > Rodentia > Muridae > Lophiomys > Lophiomys imhausi. The sequence continues at coordinate 17,087,163 of CAJQZJ010001511.1, forward strand.
TACATGTGTGTTGCTGAGCACACCTCCTTGTATAAAGTAAGGTATGCGTAGAGTAAAGCCAGATGTCTTGATGTGATGTCATGCTCTACCAGCGTATAGCCTGTATCCTGTGTGGAGCATATGCACCAGGATAGCTGTAAGCACAGCCCAATATAAAACCTTAAATTTATTTAAAATGTTTTTTGGGTTTTGTGGGGGGGGGTTGTTTTGTTTTTTGGCAAACTTTTTTTGGGGTGGGATAACTCAATTGTATGGTATTTGAGTCTGGACTTGCTAGATGGCATGTTGTGTTTTGACAACTGGTTGAATATACCTTCAAGCATTACATAGGAAGGGTGCTATGCCATGAGAAAGTGTTGTCCAGGAGTGTTATGGTGTCTGCCACAAGGACTACCACAGCTCCTGTTTCAGAATGTTTCTGAGACTGGATCCAAGGAAAGCAAGGGTAAGCAAGACTTCTCAGGATCCTTTCACTTTAATATTCTGCCCACTTTTCTTGTTGGTAACAGTATGATGAAGGCAGCCGTGTTCACTGCCACAGAACTCACTGACTTGCCTCTGTCCTTGTTAGTTTGCAGAGAGCTGGATGGGCTACTCGGGTCCTGGCTATGGCATCCTCAGCTTGGCGGTCTCGGAAAAGTTTATCTGGTGCGTGGACTACAAAGGTGGCCTGTTCTGCAGTGCCCTACCTGGTGCAGGGCTCCGCTGGCAGAGGTTTGAAGATGCTGTCCAGCAGGTGGCAGTCTCTCCCTCAGGTTCGCCTCTCATTTCCCAACCCCCAACAAGGCTTTAGGGCAGCTCTCCTCTGGCAACAGTGTGCTGTAAATGAATTGACCTTCCTGACAGCCTCGGCGGGTTCCATCAAGACCATGAATGCTTCCTTTGATACCAGTTACGGTGGTGGCTGTTCAACATACTTGCTTGATTCTTTTTTAATTTTATTAATTGCAGTGATAACACATGGACATATTTTTGTAAGCTATACAAATAATTTTAATTTTGAAGGGTTTTTTTAGTCATGTTGGCACACTAAATCCTCATAAAAATAACATGTATTTCTGTTTGTCAGTGTTGCTATAAAGCAATTGAAATAGTGAAGACAGGCCTGTGGATGTATGTTGGATATGTTCCAGTCATCTGACTTCCTTTTGAGAAATTCTTTCCCTTACTGCAGTAGGAAAAGCCCTCAGACTTTTATGCCATTGTTTAGCATTTTCATGAGCCCAAGGAGACTTTTTTGAATAATGTTCTGCTAGGCTGAGATAACTCCCTTATCTACCTAGACTCATTTACTTATTAGTGTTTTTAAATTTTGTTTTGTTTTGTTTTTAGACATGGTCTTGCTGTAGAGCACAGGCTGGTCTTTAATTCACTGTGGAGCCCTGGCTGGCCTCAAACTTTGGGTCTTCCTGCCTCAGCCTTCCAAAAGCTGGGATTACAGGCATAACCCCCACTATGCTTCATTTTCATTTTCCTAATGCTGGCTACGTGTTTATCTCTTCTGAAGCAGTAGAGAAGGCGTCATGACAGAGAAGCAAAAGAAAGGAAGTTCTTCTTAAAATATTAGTTTATTCAGGGTTGTTGGCTCACTTCTTTTCACAGCTTGCTTGAAACTATTTTCCCCTGGAGACTGACTGAGATAATAGCTCATTCCATTAGCTGGCATTGTGTAATTGTATGTCTTAATTTTTTTTCTTTTTCTGTAACATACTTATAGGCTCATCCTCTTAGCCATTTAGAAGCCTTGGTTCTCTACTGATTTTTTAATTACTTTTTTATTTTCCCAACCGTTCCTTGGTTGCTCTGGTTGGAACTGTCAGTCTCTATGAGATCATTTTTCTCAGTTGAGAAAACCATCTTCAGGCCCCCAGTCTTTGGATGCCTCAGGCCCTGGGCCCTGTGGTGTTGCAGGGCAGGGACAGGGGAGAGAGCTAAATGCATGACTCTCAGGGACCTTGCTCAGCTCAATTCATGCTCAGTCATTTCTTGGTGGTCCCTCACCTGGTCTGACGTCATGGCCTCTGTCTGCAGTGACTCTGTCCTGCCTTCCATCTTCCCTCTCCTCATCTATCTATTCTTCAGAATTCTTTTCAATGAAAACATGCCTACCCAACTCAGATGTGTAGCTTTCACATAAGTGGTCCAGAAGAGGTCTTTCCCTTTGAGTCCCCAAGGTTAGTACTTGGGCACTAATAATGCCTCACAGTGTCAGTGAGCACTTGCCTAATCAAACCTACAATACTGTCACTTCTCTCCCTCTGTCATAATTGACTACCTCTTGCCCAACTCTGTGCTGTATAGTGGATTTCTTCTCACTGCTAGCCTTTAGATCAGTCCCAGAAGGTGGAAATGAGTCCATTTTTCAGTAGAGGAAAGTGAGATTTGGACACATTCATATGACATCCAATGACATACAGCTGGTGGGTTCAAACTCTGGCATGGTGGGCTCTTCCCTTAGTTGGAAGCAACAGGATGTATTTTAGAAAGCTGTCTTGCAGTGCCCAGAATGGAGCTTTTTGTGTAGGTAAACCTCATGTTTGTTAAGCAGTGAGTAGAATTTTTTTTTCTCCTAGGGGCACTTCTCTGGAAGATCGAACAGAAATCTAACCGTGCTTTTGCTTGTGGCAAAGTTACCATCAAGGGAAAGCGTCACTGGTACGAGGCTCTACCCCAGGCTGTGTTTGTGGCCCTGAGTGATGACACAGCCTGGATCATCAGGACCAATGGAGATCTGTACCTTCAGACAGGTAGTGGAAGGTCATGTACATTGTTCTTGTTACTTGCTGAATCGGCAGCTAGTCCCATTCTGAGAGCGGTCAGATGCAGAGTGTGAAAAACAAGTTAAGTGAGGACATTTCTAGAAGCACTGTTTGCCGTGGAAGAGCAGATGATTGCATGCCATGCAGAAGCAGAGCCCTGTGCTCCTGCAGCTGCCAACAGTCCTACGAGGAAAGAGTAGTAGGCACGGTGTGACAGGCCTCTCCCTTTTTCCCAGCTAGGTCAAAGCCCAGCACCTGTACACATACTTACATGTGGATTCGGGGGGAAAACAGCAAGAAGCAATTTGCTGTAAATAGCAGATTGATTTGTCCTAGGAAACTGCCCTTAGGGAAACCTTTAACTGCTAGAACTGGCACAGTGGGACTTGTTTATTAAAACTAAACTGTAATGAGTCAGTGTTTGTGCACTGTCAGCACAGGGGGAAATGCAGAGGGAGCAGGGGGTTGGTTATGTTTGGGCTATCCAGAGGCCATATTGGGTTTACATGAAGGTTGATCTAGTCATTTAATAATACTGATTCTGTGAGCATGGGTCTATCTTTGCAATGAACCATCAGCCAGGAGTGGTTCTTCACATTGAAAGCTCTTTCCTCACTGGGCGTGGTGGCTCACACCTTTAATCCCAAGACTCAGGAAGCAGAGACAGGTGAATCTCTTTCAAGTTCAAGGCTAGCCTGGTCTACAAAGCAAGTCCAGCACAACTAGAGCTATTACACACAGAAACCTTGTCTCGAAAAACCAAAACCAAAACAAAACAAAGCACATTGCTCATCTGGCTCTGTCTCAGGTGTGGTGGGCAACTCTGCCAACTTCATGGACATGTGTGGGTTCTAGCCTTCAGTTTAGCTAGTCCTCTAGTCTTCAGTGGAATAGGCTGCTCTGATACACACATGCACATCTAGCTTCCAGGGCATTTGATTTTGGTCATTGCAGGAAAAGGGATACTTTGAACCTACAGGTAAGGAAGGAACAGGTGATGCCCTAACTGTGGTGCCAGAGCAGTCCCCAGAGCAGTTTTTGTATTACCTGCCCCTTCCCAGACCTGCTGGGTCTGGGGTTGGCAGGGATGTGCATAAAGAGGTCCTATGGGTGAGGCTGTAGTTGCATATACTGCGGTTACCGTCGTGATTGTTCTAGTAGGACCTCTTTGCTGTCAGGGCTCTGGGATATGGGTTTAGATATTAGCTGCCCTGCCTGCTCCCTCAGTGGTTGCCTTTGACCTCGCTGAGGTCCATGATATACATACTGACAGGCCTCAAAGAGGTGAGAGGAAGCTCTTTGGAGCTCTGACCCTGTTACAAGCCTTGCAGTGTGACAAGTCTCAGGTTTCACCTGGGAAATGGGGGTTTGTACTTTAGCAGGGTAGCCCCATCTGATGAAAGCACAGAACGGGGGATCAGGTCTACCTGAGCTGCTGTCCAGAGGTCCAGAGGTTCTCTGCAGCTGAGGAGCCCTTTGTCTCCCACGGCCCTGAGGAATACAGCCTTGCTGGCAGAAGGGAAGCCCCCTGTGCTCTTATTCTAGGCTGGCTGCTTTCCTGCCATTAGCTTTCTTGTCTTGAGAACTTAAGCTACTTTGGAACACCAGGAAATTCTGAATTGTTTTTCTTTTCTTTTTTTCTTTTTTTTTTTTTGAGACAGGGTTTCTCTCTGTAGCCCTGGCTATCCTGTACTCACTTTGTAGACCAGGCTAGCCTTGAACACGCAGAGATCCACCTGCCTCTGCCTCCCTGAATTATATTTCTTTACTTTACAAATTTGCCTCAAACAGATGCCAAATTGAAGCATAATTTACTATTTTTTTTGATGTTGTTGTTGATAAAAATCTCAGAAAGGAAAGGTTTCTCTTATGAAAGACCATACATAGCAAAAGGACCAAAAAGAAAATCATGGTCAGATAGGGTAATGGCATGCTGCTGCTGAGTCTGTGGGGTTCCTCTCCTCTCACTACAGGTCTCAGCGTGGATCGACCTTGTGCCCGAGCTGTAAAGGTTGACTGTCCCTACCCGCTATCCCAGATCACAGCCAGGAACAGTGTGGTGTGGGCACTGACGGAGCAGAGGGCCCTCCTGTACCGGGAGGGCGTGAGTAGCTTCTGTCCTGAAGGGGAACAGTGGAAGTGTGATATTGTCAGGTATGGGCCCCAGCAGAGTCCCGTTCTTTCCTGTCCAGGCACCTAGATGAGCCTCTTCTGGTAAAGCCAGTACCTACAAGATCCATGGTGATAGAGTTCTCACCATTTGTCAGAGTCAGCCTCGACAGACAGGCTGGTTTTGGGAATACTCTGTGCTCCTCTGCTGATAGACTGCTGGACAAAGGGGCACACTGCAATATGTGCTGGGGTCCGGGTATTGAGCTCTGTTGGTAGAGTATGTGCCTTGCATGTACAACACCCTGGGTTCCTTCCTCAATACTACATAAACGTGGCTGAATGGCACATGCCTATAATATCATCACTTAGGAGATAGAGGCAAGAAAACCAGAGTTCAGGGCCATCCTTAGCCTTGGATACATGTCTCAAAAGAGAGAGAGGGAGAGAAGAACAGAAAATGAGTGTGGCCCTGAGCATCAGAGAGTCACCAGTTCTCATGGTCTCCATTCAGAGCCACCTGCTGCTGCATGCTTCTGTTGACACTCTGTGATGATGGAGCTGCAGATGCTTCTTTGTGTTCTTACCCTAGTCAGTTGAAATTTGCTCTGGGATGTATCTTATTTTTACCATTTAAAATTTGTGCCAGGGGGCTGGAGAGATGGCTCAGTAGTTAAGAGCACTGGCTGTTCTTCCAAAGGATCTGGGTTCAAATCCCAGCACCCACATGTCAATTAAAACTGTCAGCCGTGTGTGGCACTCGGGAGACAGAGGCAGGCGGATCTCTGTGAGTTCAAGGCTAGCCTGGTCTACAAAGGGAGTCTAGGACAGCCAGGGCTCTGTTACACAGAGAAAAACCCTGTCGAGAAAAACAAAACAAAACTGTTATAGCCGGGCATGGTGGCGCACACCTTTAATCCCACCACTTGAAAGGCAGATGCAGGCAGATGTCTGTGAGTTCAAGGCCACCTTGGCCTACAGAGTGAGCTCCAGGATAGCCAGGGCTACACAAAGAAACCTTTTCTCAAAAAAAAAACCAAAAAACCAGCCAACCAAAAAATATATATATATATATTTGGGCCAGGTGATGGTGGCATATGCCTTTAGTCCCAGTACTCAGGAAGCAGAGGTAGACTGATCTCTGAGTTCAAAACCAGCCTGGTCTACAAAGGAAGTTCCAGGACACCCAGGGATACACAGAGAAACCCTGTCTTGAAAACCAAAAAACAACAACAAAAAGATTTTGGTGCTTATGCATACCAGATCAGGATGATGTTCGTTTGGGTTCAGCTAGCTAGTAAATCTTCATAAAACTCCTGCTGGGAGCAAGGACTCTTTGGGGCCTGGGTGTACCAAGATAGCCAAAACTCCAACTTAGTGGGGAGCCATGCAGTAGCCTGTTGGTGTGAAAATACTAAACAAGATGGAGAGCAAATAGCAGTGTGGATCTATTGACTGCTTGCAGTGGTTGGGTAGGCAGCATGCCAAGGCTCGCTCAACTGAGCCCCAGAGCTGCCAAAGATGTCCCCAGATGGAGGAAGAGAAGGTAGAATCATCAGAGATGACAGTGTCTTCCCAGACAGCTGTACACACAGCCTAGCCTATGGGGAAAGAGGGAAAGAAGAAATGGAGGTGCTCTTGGCCTAGGTGCCTACTCACTAGTGGCTGGTAGTTTTTTTCTATGAGCTTTCCCCATCATCTGGACCTTCAGTGTGTCTTTCCAAAACAGTCATGTCTCGACAGTATATATTGCCCAACTTTAACTCACGGCTCCTTCCTTGATACTCAGTAATCCACTCCTGTAAGCATTTCTTCTCAATACCAAGCTTGTTCAGAGGTGAGGTAGCCTTCTGCATACTGTGCCTCCTGGGTGGGGGCTGATGCTGTGTTCTCTCGCTTTCAGTGAAAGGCAAACTTTGGAGCCTGTCTGCATAACTCTCGGAGATCAGCACACACTCTGGGCCCTGGACATTCATGGGAAGCTATGGTTCAGAACTGGCGTGATTCCCAAGAAGCCTCAAGGAGATGACGATCATTGGTGGCAGGTAAGTAGAGAACCACCCTTTCTCCCTTCTCTCTTTTCCTTAAGAGACTGGATTAAATTAGTAAGGTTTACTTTTACCATTTGGTAGATGAGACTTTCCTGTGGTTGGGTATATTAAAAACTTTCCCTCGTAGGAAATAACTTGTGACACTTTCTTTGCCTTAATGCAGGCTGGAATTTATTTATTTAAATGTTATTTAGGCATTCATCATTATACGCTAAATAAACTCAGTGACATCCATTTGAAGACCTGGGTAATAAAGATGTTTAATTCTGAACAAATGTGCTAAGAAAAAAGACCAAACAATAGGTTTGGAAACCCAACCCATAATTAAAACTCATCTATCTCTACTTGCTTGGAAAGGGCTTTAAGTAAACGATATTTCAACAAAGAGCTGAGCAGTTCCCACATGTTGCCAGAGAGGAGAGTTCTGTGAGAAGTATGGGTAGAATCGAGCCACTATCCATGTAGCATGGTCCCAGCCCAACCTTTGGTGGATTTTGTAGGGAGCCTCCACTTTCCCCTCTTGGTACTAGTCAGGGCTAAGCTTTTACCATACACACTGGGCCTAAGTTTGTTCTGACAGATGTGCAGTGCAATGCCTTATGTCTCCTTGGCTCAGGCTTTATAACCACCTTAGGTTTGTTTGCCTAATGAGGCTTGTCTTGAGTGTGCTGCTCTCTTTAGTCTTTCAATCTCTCTCTCTCTCTCTCTCTATATATATATATATATATATATATATAAAACATATTTATATATATATAAAATTTGATATTCTAGGTAATACTTCAGGTTATATATGGCCTTTTATCCTAGCACTTACGAGTTAGGGGCAGGCGTATCTCTGAGTTCGAGGCCAGCCTGATCTAGAGTGAGTTCCAATACAGTCAGAGCTATACAGAGAAACCCTATATCAAAAAAAAAAACAAAACCTACCATATGTGAATATGCACATGTAAACAGCACATAAGCATATACACATATCTATATATGCTAAATTTTGGTGGAATTTTTTACATGTATATATGTATAATGTGTATGTGTGGGGCTGTGTGTGTGTGTGTGTGTGTGTGTCTATGCATATAGCAGCCACAGTTAAATGTTGGGAATCCTACTTGATTACTTTCCACTTTATCTACTGAGGCAGAGTCTCTTGCTGAACCTGAAGCTCACAGACTTGACTAGTCTTAACTAGCCAGCTTGACCTAGGGGTACAGTCTGTGCTTTTTAAGCACTTAGTTTACAAGCAGGCCACTGGGCCTACCAGTATTTATATGGATGCTGAGGATCCAGACTCCAGTCCTCATGCTTGTATGCTCAGCACTTTATCCACCGAGCCCTTGTTTTGTTTTGTTGGTTTGGCCTGTTGAGGTGCTAGGCTTAAGCCTGGTCCATGCTTTACCATTACACTGCATCCCCTGGCCCTACAGTCAACACAAAGAAAACTCTTATCATTTTTTTCATAATACACAGACTTTAACTGGACAGGCTATCATGAGGCACAGAAGCAGGGTGAAGTTGTTCTTGGCTTTTTTTTTTTTGACCTTTATTTTATATGCATTGGTGTTTTAACAGCATGTGACATATCAGATCTTGGAGTTACAGACAGTTGTGAGCTGCCATGTGGGTGCTGCAATTTGAACCTGGATCTTCTGGAAGAGCAGTCAGTGCCCTTAACTGCTAAGCCATCTCTCCAGCCCTCCCCCTTTTATGTTTATTGATATTTTGCCTGCATGTATGTGTGTGTGAGGGTGTCAAAAGCCCTGGAACTGGAGTTATAGACAGTTGTGAGCTACCATGTGGATCCTGGAAATTGAACCCAGGTCCTCTGGAAGAGCAGCCAGTGGTCTCAACCACGAGCCATCTCTCCAGCCCCGTTCTGCACGTTCTTTGTGGCTCTAAAAGCAATTCTGTTTGGCTGCTAGCTCTTCCCTTTTTCTCTCAGTTGGAGGCTTGCTTACATGTCTGTCTGTCTTGGGTATCACAGACCTGGTGTGTGGCCTTGGCACAGACACTGCCAGGTCTCCAGTGAGCAACATTGGCCACAAGTTGCACAGCATATGCACTTGAGTCTCTGAGTGGAGCTCATTCTTCAGCACTCAGGGAGTTGCACAGCCGGTGCACACAGAGCTCAGAATCTGGGTGTGGCCACACACAGGCTCTGCAGTAGGGGTGTCTATGCCAGCTTCAGTGAGGACAGTGCTCACAGCCAGCATGTTCCTTCACAGACAAAAGGGCAGCATGTCTGTGTGATCTATTAACTTGCAATCAGTTCTTCTGTGTTTGCTTTGGCTTTTTATAAATTTAAGTTCCCTGAAATGCTTTCACTTAACACTTCATTGTTTGACCTGGGGATGAATCCTAAGATAGGGTGTTTGTGCCAGGGCTGTGATAAATCCAACAGGCCAATACTACAGAGAGCATGATGAGCTCAGCATGGTAAAGTGCCTGCTAAGCCTGAGAACCTGAGCTTCATCCTAGGACCGCTGTGGTACGGCAGAGACGTGACTCCCAAAAGTTGACCCTCTGCATGTGTGCTGTAGCTTGCATGTCCACACATAATACACAAATACATAGAAATAAATGGGATATAATTTTAAGATACTATAGAGAATTCTGCTGAGCCAGGCTTCCACTTGCTTCATAAGGAGCTCTGGTACAGGATGGAGAGATGGCTCAGAGGGTAAGAGCACTGGCTATTCTTGCAGAGGACCCAGGTTCAGTTCCCAGCACCCACATGGCAGCTTGCAAACATGTAACTTCAGTTCCAGGCTTTCTGATACCCTCTTCTAGCCTCTGCAGGCACCTGTTGTACATACATATATGTAGGCAAAACACTCACACATATAAACTATAAATATTAATAAATATTTTTTAAATGAACTCTGCCACAATTGGCTGCCCAGCAAGGGAGGAATTTCTGTCGGGGAGATAGTTCCCCACAGTGTCTCTGGAGGTGTCTGTACAGATGCTCTTCGGAAGTGTTGTTGAGGAGAGTCACACATCAGAGGCAAGTGGTGTCTAGGATCTTGGGGTCTTCTTGCTTAAGCTGAAGTCTGTGATAATAGTCATCCATATAGCTTTAGTAACTGCATCACACAACTGATAGATTTTTTTTAATGCCTCATATTATGATTCTAAGTATTTCAACATTATTGTGAATGGAAGCACCTGAATTTAAAAATAAAACTATTCTTTATCACTATAACTAAAATAAAACATTTCTTAGGTAATGTGAGTGCTATTTAATCATAAAAATAATACATACTTAAAACAGATCCATGTAATGTAAAAGAAGGCAAGAGCATTTTCTTTCTTCCCCTTAAGCCCAGCCCGAGGACATAATGGCAGGTACCTAACTGCAGTCCTGTGCAGAGGTGTGTGCATGGACTGGGATATTTGGTGGGTCCTTGGGAGTGGGTGTCGGCTTTGGAGGCAGGTGGGCTGTGGGGCTACTCTGATAGCGGCTCAGCTGGCTCCCTCCCTGCAGGTGAGCGTCACCGACTATGTGGTGTTTGACCACTGCAGCTTGTTCCAGACCATCATGCATGCCACACACTCAGTAGCCACAGCAGCTCAAGTACCCGTGGAAAAGGTAGCAGATAAACTGCGCATGGCGTTTTGGTCTCAGCAGCTTCAGTGCCAGCCCAGCCTACTAGGGGTTAACAACAGTGGTGTTTGGATCTCCTCAGGGAAGAATGAATTCCATGTTGCTAAAGGAAGTCTCATAGGTGAGTCAGTTACTCTTGTTTTCATACTATTTTTAATTTATTCTATTTTCATTGTGGTGGGGATCTATGCTAGGGCCTCACAGAACACTTACTGAAAGGCTTAAGGTCTCCACTTGATGAAATAGTGCCAGTGGGAACCCTGCCTGTGATGGAGGCGCTCCAGGCTTTGTAGTCTCTTTCCTTCCTGTTTCCTTTTTCATTTTGTCAATCCTCAAAACTGGTGTCTGGACAGTGTATAATCACTTTCCTGTGGAAATGTAGTCTGCTATAGTAAACAAATGGGGGGATAAAGAGGTAGCTCAGGGTTAAGAGCACTGGCAGCTCTTGCAGAATACCCCGACTGTTCCTAGCACTTCATGGCAGCTAAAAAACCATCTGTAACTTTGGTTCCAGGGGATCCAACTGACCTCTGATGTGGATACCAGACACACGTGTGATATACAGACATATGTGCAGGCAAATAGAGCTCATTTTTGCGGCTGTTTTTGTTTGAGTTGAAGTCTCATATACTCCCAAGTGCCAGGATTGCAGACATGTACCATCACACCTGACTACAGCTCAATTTCATAATCCTTTCGGGTAGTGAAATGGCTCTTCAGGTAAAAGCATATGACACACAAACCTGTAGACCTGTGTTCAGTCCCTGGAACTCGTAAAAAGTTAGATACAGCCAGGCATGGAGGCACACGCTTTAATCCCAGCACTTGAGAGGCAGAGGCAGGCAGATCTGAGTTCAAGGTCAGCCTGGTCTACATAGTGAGTTCTAGGACAACTAGCACTATGTAGAGAAATCCTGTCTCAAAACAAACAACAAAAAGCCAGATACAGTGGTGACTTATGTTGGCACTCCTATGAGGAAATGGGAGAAGGCTGTGACAGAAAAAGTGGCCAGAAGTTCACATACACATCTTGGTGGCAGAAACAAGAGAGACCTTACTCCCAAAACAAGATAAAAAGAGAAAACTTGCCTTTAATCCCAGCACTCGGGAGGCAAAGGCAGGCGGATCTCTGTGAGTTCAAGGCCAGCCTGGTCTACAAAGTGAGTCCAGGACAGCCAGGGTTACACAGAGAAATCCTGTCTCGAAAAACCAAAAAAAAAAAGAAAAGAAAAAGAAAGAAAGAAAAGAGAAAACTTAACTCTTTAAAAGTTGTCCTCTCAAAAAACAAAACAAAACAAGAAAGCCAGGCATGGTGGTGCATGCCTTTAATCCCAGAACTTGGGAGGAAAAGGCAGGTGAATCTCTCTGAGTTCAAGGTTAGCCTGATCTACAAAGTGAGTCCAGGGCAGCCAAGGCTATACAGAGAAACCCTATCTCAAAAAAACAAAAAACAAACAAAAAAGAAAAATTGTCCTCTGATCTCCACACACATGCCAGAACACACTTATAGACACACTCCCACAAAGCATCTTTTAAAAAAGGGGTGTATGGTTGGATAGAGCTGGTTCAGTGGTTAAGAACATGAAGGTAGGAGTTCATATCCCAGTATTCACATAATAACAAACCAGATATCCCATGATGCCTGTGACCTAGCAATGAGGTGGGCAGAGGCAGGGAAATCTTTGGGGCTTGCTGGCTTCTAAGCTGACAGAGAACACGATCCCCAGGATCAGGGAGAGACCCTGTGTTGAAAAAAATAATTAAATTATTACCAATATTTATATTATAGTTAATGGTTTGGTGGTGTTAATCCTTAACCTGCCATTATAAATAATCACACAGACATCTGATGGATTTTAACAAGCCTTAGCCTGGATTGAGCAATCTTGGCCCAACTAAGCTAGTTTATAATTCTATTCCCCAAATAAAACCCCATAACATATACATATGTCCCCTGGGCTGTTTTTTTCCACGCTATGCTGATGTTCTAGGCCATGTGGAATGATGTTCTTCTATCTAACCCATAATGTGTTTTCTTCTTTCTTCCTTGGCTTCTTTTTCTCATCATCCTCTCTGCTCTTCAAGCCCACACACCTTGGCCTTCCTACCTCTTTTCTACCCAATCCAGGCTGCAGCATTTATTAGCCTCACTTAGTGCACTTATGGCCTGGCATAGCAAGCAGAACTCTGGGAGCAGATTAATTAGCATTTAGAATGCATGACAGATCACCCCATCAACCCTGTCTCAAAGTGATACATGGAGAGTGATAGATGAGAACACCCAGTGCCCTCTTCTGGACTTCATAAACATGCTTACGTACATACTCCCACACTAGCACATGTATATACACTCACGCACATGCATATCAGTAAATAGTTTTTAAAAGTCCAGCAAACCTTCAGAGTCTACAGAGAGATAATAGTCCATTTACAATGGAGACATTCTGGCCACTGATGAACATGTAAGATGCTGCCCATATCTGTAGATGAGCTGGGTGTCCATGTCTGAATGGCTCCCCGTTGATGCATTTCTTCTAGCTTTGTCCCCTGTGTAGCCTCCTTGGGCTTTTGTGAACAAGGCTCTTCTTGATGATACTTAGAGAAATGAGTAGCTCATACCACTATGTTTAAGGACACAGAAATCATTTTAACAGCTTTGAAGGAAGGCTATAGTCTAGAACCAAAACTGAAGTGTTATAGCTTTTTTTTTCCTTTCTTTAACCCACTTTTATATTTATTCTCTCCAGGAACTTATTGGAATAATGTTGTTCCCCGGGGAACAGCTTCTGCCACAAAATGGGCCTTTGTGTTGGCTTCTCCTGCTCCTACCCAGGATGGTAAGTCAGTCTTAGTCCAACTGAGAAACCTGGTGCACAAGTTGGTGAGCAGGTGAAAAATTTAGACCCTCATTGACTGTGGCCCTGTGGTGTAGATATGGCCTCATAGACCCTGAGAGAGGGGATATGGCAGTGTTCTGGGCCAGCAGCCTGTGAGTTGAGGGCTTGTAGCTGGATAGGTGTGCTCAGGAGAGCCACCAAGTTGGGGAAATGGTTGCAAAGCTGAGTCTGAGGCAGTGTCCTTTGGAAGGAGGTCACCATGCAGTATGGTCCTAGGAGTTGGCAGCTGATGACTCTTAGAGTCAGCTTGTATGGCTGTAGCTTCCTGAGGTTCTTTCCCATTTCTGGAGAGTTCTATGTCACCTCCAATCAGCTTAATGCTACCATGCTTACTGCCGCTGGCTCCCCTTTACCCTGTAGAGGTCTTATGCCTCAAGCTTAATCCTGCAGAAGTGGAACTCCTGTTTGCTTCCTGTCGAGGCAGGACCCTGAGATCCTCAGAAGAACCAGAGGGGCAGAGACATCCAGCTAGCTAGGGGCCCTATGCAGGCAGGTGTCTATTTGGAAAAGAGTCAGAGCCTCTTCCCAAGGTTATGTGGAAGGTTAGCCAACCAATTAACCATAATATAAATACAGGTAAATGATTTAACCATTTACTTCTATAACCTATGATGAAGAGGAAACAATTTGGTCCACTGAAGCAATCAGGTGCCCCAGCACTGAATAACTTGCTTCAGTATAGTAAACACTTACCCACTGGACTATACTGACCACAGTCCTCTCAGGAATCTCATAAGATGATAAGCTGTTTCCTGAGTTTGACACAATTGTGTTTGGTAGCAGCACCTGACCCTAGCTGGAGGGAGGTAGCCTGCAGTCTTCATTGATGGTCTGCTGTGGAATGCACATGCAACACATGTGTCCTTGCACTTCCCTGCCGAGCTCCCTGGCACTTCTGGCTGACTCTTTAACTATTTTATCAAAGTTTTTAAATTAAAGGAGGTGGGGGGGGGTAGTTGGAGAGATGGCTCAATGGTTAAGAGCAGTGGATACTTTGCCAGACAACCCGAATTTGATTCCCAGTGCCCACATGGCAACTCACAATTATCTGAAATGCCAGTTCCAAAAGATACATATAATACTTTCTCCCTTCCATGACACGGGTACGAAATAAACACATGGTGCAAATATACATGCAGACAAAACACTCATACACAAAAATAAGAAGAAATAAATCTTAAAAAAAAAACTCTAAAAAGTTGAAAATAGCCATCACTCGGGAGTCAGAGGCAAGTGGATCTCTGTGAGTTCGAGGCCAGCCTAGTGTACAGATCGAATTCCAGAACAGCCAGAGCTACACAGAGAAACCTAGTCTCAAAAAAACCAATTAATTAATTAGTTAAAATAAAATAATTCTAAAACATCTGGCCACACTGTGTAATGTAAAGTATTATCTAAAACTTGTGGCCAGATTTTAAGTCCCCAAGGATAATTGACATTTTGAACAGACGCTAGTAACCCTGAAAGTTCTAGAACAGCAGAGGCCTGTAAGCATAATTTTGAGGCTAGGGTGGGAAGAGAAGGATTTCTGCCTTCTTCAGCAGCTTGTCGCCAACACTTTAGCAAAAGAACAAGGGAAATGCCTTCCAAGTGACTGCTAGCCCCTCTCCTTCCTGGTGATTAGAAAGGCTGACAGCCCTAACATTCTGTATTAAAATATGCTCTGAGACCCTCATTCACATTCCTGGGCCATAAGAAAGGTCAGTCTGTGCTGCCTCCAGAGGCATGTCGAGATGTCCATGATCTGTGCTGCCACCGGTAAGCTTGTAGAAGTCCATGATCCATGCTACTGCTGGCCACTGTGGACAAGGAGACTTCATTTACAGTGGCATTGATGACTGCAGACTTGTAATGAGTGGGAGACATTGAAAGCTTCTGTGACAACCTCTTCCCATCCTACCCTGCCGAAAAAGAAAGAAGAAAAGATAGAAGGAAAGAGGCCGTAAGCAGTACGATAAAGTGTAGCTTCATAGTCGATGACTTTTGGAGAAGGGAGTCAGGAAAGACTCAGTTTTCTTTAAGGGGCTGGGCACTGGAAGATTGATCATGTTCTATTGAATATATGGGTAACACAAATTGGACTTGGTTTTGTTTCTGTTTTTGTGGATGATGGGAAGCACTAAGGTGGGATTGTGGGCCTGGGAGGACTGGGAGTGAGTATGTTGGGGTGGGAAATTCACAAATAATTGATAAAAATATTATGCTGGGGGCTGGAGAGATGGCTCAGCGGTTAAGAGCACTGGCTGCTCTTCCAGAGGTCATGAGTTCAATTCCCAGCAACCACATGGTGGCTTACAACCATCCATAATGAAATCTGGTGCCCTCTTCTGGCCTGCAGATATACCTGCAGACAGAACACTGTATACACAATAAATAAATCTTTAAAAAAAAAAAAAATTATGCTGGGAGGAAAAATGGAAGTTAGATGCACGACCCCAGCCATCTAGCCTTTACAGTGTTTCATAGGCCCTGCTTTCTTTCCAGTTCTTTAAAATATCTCAGGCTTGATCTTTTTAATGTCTGATGGTGGCGGTTCCAATTGACTTCAGAGGTATAACAGGCCTGCCTGCAGTCTGTAAGGTAATGGTGAGTGGATGGCTCTGCCAGACAGTGTGTGGTGATAAACGTGAACCTCTTCTGCAGGAAGCTCCCTGTGGTTGTGCCAGAGCAGCAAGGACCTGTGCAGCATCAGCGCCCAGAGTGTGCAGTGCCGCCCCTCCACAGTGCAGCTGCCCCCCGATGCTGAGATGAGGACTTACGCTGCCTGCCGGGATGCGCTGTGGGCCTTGGACAGCCTTGGACAGGTGTTCATCAGGACCCTTTCCAGGAGCTGCCCCACAGGCATGCACTGGACAAAACTGGACCTTTCCCAACTAGGTATGGCCAGCAAGTGAATGCATCACTCGGGGTGTAACTGACTAGAGGACCTTGCTCCCACATTCCCTCTGGTATGTGGGGAAGGCAGGTTCTTAGGCAATGCTTGTCAGTTGTTGGACTTACAGTTCAGCGGGCCACTTCTCCAGGTTAAATGAGCCTCTTAATTTTTTAGGGAGCTTCACAGCCCTCAGTCATTACAGTCTGCACTATTCAGAACCAAAGGAACTGTAAGGTGTCCAGAAGGTACCAGTAATATCTACTTAAAATCACAGCACTACAACAGCTGCCCTGTCCTCTCTCTGACCTTTATATCTGAAATGGCAGCTGTGTCCTGTGGTTGGATCAGTGCACACTGATCTGTGTCTCAGCATCTGGAAGAATGCCCACTGTGGGCTGCTGCACACAGTTGTGTGTTGTGGGGTCTCTCAGCCAGTTAAAGAGGTACTGTGCTACTTACTAGTAGCCACTTCACTGTGAACCATCCCAAGAGTTAGAGTAGGCACAGCTATGATGATGTGTGGAAACATTTCATAGTCTAGAAATGGTAAAACAAGCTCATAATATTCTGAGCTGACTCAACAACTCAATTGTGGTTTATCTGATAGTGGAGTCCAGACTATACCAGGCAGCTCCAGGATCAAAATGAGCTTGAACGTCAATAGTACTGTCTAGGAAATAGACATTGTTGTGCCCTGGCAACCAGTATTTTGTGGACTTGAATAAGTGTTTAATGTATGATAACCCATGAGAGAGGGGGTGGGGAAAGAGAGGAGCAAGGGCTGCCTCCTCCATTGACCTATACAAACCACCATGCCTGTAAAGTATGTTTTGCCCTAGTGGGCCTGGGCCAGGCCAGTGACTCCTGGCAATGGGGTTTCTGCAAGCTGCTACAAAAGATAAGGCCCTGAACATAACTCAGTCTACTGTGGAAACTAGCTGTGTGTCACAGCTAGGGACTTACAGAGGAATTGTGATTATTTATACCTTGGGCCTCACACTATCTTTCAGATCTACTGGTCATCTAGCTTTCCAATGGCGTTTGCCAGCCAGACAAGAGTGCAGCCAGTTGTGAGCTGGACATGGCTGCCTGGTCTGGGAGTTCTTTCATCTGTTCAGAAACTCACTGGCCTTGAGCAGTCTCCACTAGACCATGGAAAGAGGCTGCTAGTATCTTTGAGAAAAGCCAGGGCTTAGTGTGTATTCTCCTCACTGCCAAACCTTGAGAACTAGGGAAGTTGATGGCCATTCACCTGGGAATGGAGCCCATTTCCTCAAAATGGTCCCTCCATAGAGTCACTCCACCAGTTGTCACTCCATCCCAGTGACCCCAGCAAGTGTCCTGTCTAAATGTGAGTTGTCATCCCTCATCCTGTTGCAGAAGACTCCTAGACCTTTGGTTGTAGCACTGGCCTTCGGGCCAGTGAGGTGTACACTTGGACCCCTTGATTTGCACTCCATATTGTGTGCTGAAGCCCTGCCTCCCTTAAGTCTATTTCCTGCTCTGTGCTTTCATTTGTTGTGTTATGTGACTGATGCTGAAGTAATAGTCTGTTGGCACCATTTCTCTCAGCATCCTGAACAATGTCTTAAGTCCAGCTGGTTGGCTTAGTGTTGGTACAAGGGAATTAGTCAGGGCTCAGTAGAAAGGGGACTGGCTGCTGAATATAGCCAGGGCCACTAGGCATCCCTGTACTACATTCTCTCCAGGTATGGTCTGTGTATCCAGTGGGGAAAGCTGGTGGGTCAAGAGGTAATTTTGTCAAAGTGACTTGTACCATTAATCCCAGCGCACAGAGAGAGTTCTAGGCAAGCCAAGGCTACACAGTGAAACCAAGTCTCAAAACAGAGTCAGAGAGAGAGAGAGAGATTGGGATTTTATTTCTTTATAAAGTTTATTATTTTTTCTGCATGGATGTTTTTTGCCTGCATGTATGTGTGGACCACATGCATGCATGGTGCCCTACTAGAGTCATAGACAGTTGTGCTACTGGGAATTGAACCTCTGGAAGAACAGCCAGTGCTTCAATCACTCAGCCACTTCTCCGGGCCCAAGACATATTTTAAATTGTTAATTAAGGCCAGCAAGATGGTTTAGAGAGTAAAATTTCTTAACACCAAACCTGAGTTTGATCCCTGGAACCCACATGGTGGAAGGAGAAGACCAACCCAGGCTAATTGTACTTTGACTTCTACACATGAACCATAACATGTGTGAACACAAAGTGGTGACAGATTTTGAGTTTAGGTGAGCACAGTCAGCCCAGAGCCTTCTCCTTTTCACCTTCTCTTAGGTGAGCACAATCAGCCCAGAGCCTTCTCCTTTTCACCTTCTCTTAGGTGAGCA
>CAJQZJ010001511.1:17105813-17174897 GCA_907164525.1 Lophiomys imhausi
GTGAGCACAGTCAGCCCAGAGCCTTCTCCTTTTCACCTTCTCTGTCATCTTCTTTTCACCCTTACAAACTACCAAGCCAAGTGCTGCTCTTATTGCCAGAATAGTGGCTGCACCTGTAATTCAGGAAGCTAAAGCCCTAGGGTCACCAGTTCAAGGCCAACCTAGACTACACAGATGTCAGAACAGACCCATAGCAGCCGGGAAAAGGATTATATTGAGATAGTTATTAAATGGCTGTCTGTTGAACCCAGCTAAAGAGATAGAATATGGAATTTTACAGTGGCTTATTACAATCTTGGTTTTTGGAAGAAAATGTGCATCATTTAGCAAAATTTTGAGATGCTCACAACATTTCATTTCCCATTATTCACAAACACGCATGCCAGGCACTAGACCACTTAGCAAAGTAATGCAATTGTGGTTTGATTAATCTGGTCACAGCACGTAATGAAGACATATTCAGTGTCAGTTTTTGCCTTTAGGTAACAAACAAGATTATATCATGCAATAGTTTATGTGGAGAAGTATTTTATAATTTATGAAACAACAGACAAATATTACTTTTGTTTTACACCACATGCTTAAAAAGATTCTGCCGCAAGGTATTCCTGTAATCCCAATTTAGGCAGGAAGGTATCAAGTTTGAGGATAGGCTGTGCTATTTATGAAACACACTTTCTAAAAAGCAATTTTAGAGCTGGGCATGATGGCGCACACCTTTAGACCCAGCACTCGGAGGGGGAGGCAGAGGCTGGCGGATCTCTGTGAGTTGGAGGCCAGCCTGGTCTACAAAGTGAGTCCAGGACATCCAGGGCTGTTACACAGAGAAACCCTGTCTCCAAAAAAAAAAAAAAAAAAAAGCAATTTTAAGAGGAAAGTGTCTGGTTTTGTGAATAAAGTAACTAAAAGGTTTTCTCCCTGTTGAAGTAAATAAGATAGAAGTTGTCAAGCTGGGCTCCCCCTCCGCTACAGCCCCAGCCATCAGCAGCTCCATGTTCCCAGGGCACACTGATGGTGTGACACTGCTCTGGTGCTTTGCTCTGCAGCTGCACATGCTACCGCTGCAGGAAGAAAGAGCTGAGGAGAACATGTACTAACTTCATGCTTTAGTTCAGAGGCGCCACAGCACTTTTGATCACTAGAACTTGCCATAGCTGCTAACTTGAAGGAATGTGAGGGATACAGAGGAGGTTTGCAGAGGGAGGACATCTGAAATAAAACTTCAAAAGAGTAAGCCCTCAACTAAGTTGTTTCTGTCGCTGACCTTTTTTTTTCTTTTTTTTTGAGACAGGGTTTCTCCATGTATCCCCAGCTGTCCAGGAACACCAGGCCGCCCTCAAACTCACAGAGATCCACCTGCCTCTGCCTCCCAAGTGCTGGGTCTTAAGGCATGTGTCACCACCACCTGGCTGTCTGGTTCTTGATTTCAGAATTTACTGTGTATTGGGTAGGCTTTATTTGCTCTAAACCCATATTCATTCACCTTATGTGAACTCCTCTCCTACTGACAGTGTTATTATTAGTTGTCAACTCTGCGAGGCCAGCCCAACGTGATTTTATCCCCGTGTGGTTTTAGCATGTTCAGCTACTGCCTGAAGTTTTCAACTGGCAGGTTATAGATTCAGCATAAAATTGTCTTGTAGTTAGCACATAAATCTCAGCCATTTCTACTGTATATTACTGCAGAAGTTGCTTTATCATGGGTTTCCTAAGTATAATGAAAGAATTCTAGGAAGTCCATCTTATCTCCTTGGTAAGACACATCAAGGAAGGAAAAAAATATAATTTATCTCAGAATAAGAGAAATAATCAGCTGGGCGGTGGTGGCGCACGCCTTTAATCCCAGCACTTTGGAGGCAGAGTTCGAGGCCAGCCTGGTCTACAAAGTGAGTCCAGGACAGCCAGGGCTACACAGAGAAACCCTGTCTCAAAAAAAAAAAAAAAAAAAAAAAGAGAGAGAGAAATAATCAGATGTTTTTAAAAACTAAAATATCCCAGTTGCTTGATTTTACCAATGAAGACTCAGGAGCCAGATGCTTGGTTGAAAACTTGTTAGCTCAGAGAGGCAGAGAAAGAACCCAGCTGATGTCCCAGAAGGAAAAAGCCTGTCTTTGAGCTCACCCAGCTGACTTTCCTATTCTGTTGACATCTCTGAAGGAAAAAGCCCAAAGCTGAAAGGCTCTTCTTCTCCACACTGTCTTAAATACCTTCCAGCTCAGTGTCCCTCCTTTCTGTTTAATCCATGTCAGCTGATTTATTGCTCTGCCTCTTGACCTAGCGTTAACTTATAGCCTGTGTGTACAGAAAGCTCTTGGATTAAAAGTGTGTGCTAGGGCCGGGCGTTGGTGGTGCACGCCTTTAATCCCAGCACTGGGAGGCAGAGGCAGGTGGATCTCTGTGAGTTTGAGGCCAGCCTGGTCTACAAAGCAAGTCCAAGTCAGCCAAGGCTGTTACACAGAGAAACCCTGTCTCAAAAAAACCAAAAAAAAGATGTGTGCTAGGGCAGATCCATATCACAAGTACTTGTTTACAGTAAATAGAAAGATCTAGAATTAAAGGCTGAGCCATCCCACAATTAGAAATAGGTTTTCACAGTTCAAAATCTCAGAGTTCACAATATGATCAAATATTCTGCAACAATCAGGTTTAGGATACATCCAAGGGAATACTATCACCCTTTGGTATTCTGGGGTAATTGGTCCTTTCTAGATACTACACTGTAAGGATGCACAAGTACCTTATATAAAACGTTGCAGGATCTTCTTCATCGGTGTGCCTCCACTCTCTTACACATGGAAGAAGGGTCTTTCATTTGAACCCAGAACACACCAATTTGATTGTTATAGTTAGCTAGCTTACTCCAAAGATCCTTGGCTCCATTTCTCATGTGCTGGGCCACCACATCTTTCTAGCATTTTTATGTGCTGAGTGTCCATGCACCAGTCCTCATACCTGTACAGCAGCAACCTTTTACCTTCTGAACTGTCTTCCCAAGTCCTTTTTTTTAACCTTAATTTTTCAATAGTCAGTTAAAAGTGTAAGTGGGGAATGCAAGAATCAGAGGCAATTCTAATAATTTTTGTGTTCCAGGGAATAAATAGTTTAAGCTTATATCATGAAGATATGTAACTAACTTTCCACATGGTAGAACTTTTTGTGTTTTGGTGCAGTCACAGGGTTGCCAGCCCCCAGCATTGCCAATTGAGCTAATGGCACCATCTTTTCGCTGTATGCAAAGGTCAAAATGACTCATCAAAATTGAAAACTTCTGGGGGCTGGAGAGATGGCTCAGAGGTTAAGAGGACTAACTGCTCTTCCAGAGGTCCTGAGTTCAATTCCCAGCAACCACATGGTGGCTCCTAACCATCTATAATGGTATCTGGTGCCCTCTTCTGGCCTGCAGGGGTACATGCAGACAGAACACTGTATACATAATAAATAAATAAAATCTTAAAAAAAAAATAGAAAACTTCTCATCAGACAATAGCTAAGAAAATGAAAGGATAAGCCACAGATTAGACTCATAACAAACATCTGGCAAGACTTACATCCAAACCATGCATAGGACTCCTAGCTTTCATCTGATCACAAGACTGCTCTACCTTTAAAATGCGATGAAGAATTTAACAAGCATTCACAAATGAACGCATGTCATGCTGTGTAGACCTGGCTGGCCTGAAATTGCTTTACACATAAAGCCAACCTCAAACTTGTGGCAGTCCTTGTGTCTCTACCTCTGGAGCAGTGATTCTTAACCTGCGGGTCGTGACCCCTGTGGGGTGGGACAGCTGTTTCACAGGGGCTACATATCAGATATTTACATTATGATTTATAACAGGATCAAAATTATAGTTATGATGTAGTAACAAAAATAATTTTATGGATGTGGGCATGGTGGCACACGCCTTTTAATCCCAGCACTTCGGAGGCAGAGGTAGGTGGATCTCTTGAGTTTGAGGACAGCCTAGTCTACAGAGCTGGTTCCAGGGCAGCCAGGACTACACAGAGAAACCCTGTCTCAAAAACCAAAAATAATAATAATAATTTCCCATGAGGAGCTGATTAAAGGACTACAGCATTAAGAAGGTTGAGAGCCGCTGGTCTAGAGTGATTATAGGTTTGCATCACCACGCCTGACATGCATGTGTCCATTCGTGGGTGCTTGCTCAAGGAAGGCGTACAGATGGCCCATAGCATAGTAAAAGCTTCTCAATTCATCCCTTAGCAGAGAACTGCAAATTAAAACCACGACAAGATATGGTTTAAATGGCTACCATTTAAAAGGTACCAAGTGATGGGAGAAGCCTGGCGAGAGAGAGTTCTTTGCTTCACTGTTGCCATGAGGATGCTCCAGCCAGAAGAGGGTGGCCTCCAGTATCCTTCACTGTAGTAGAAAAGCTCACTAGGATCCCACTAGAACTGTATTGTCAATGCCCACTCTCATCATCAGATCCAGTAACTGATCAAACATAGGCTGATCACCCTCAAGCCTGTGATTTCATTCCATGGCTTGATGCTACAAAACCACCATGGTTTGCTTTGGCATCTGGGCATAGATTCATGAAGGAATGCAGTCAGTGCATGAATATTCAGGGTCTGCTGGGTGAAGAGGTTGTGGACTGTGCTCTGGCTGCTCAGTAGACACTGCTGTGAGTCTGTGAAAGTTGACTGGAACGTGTATCCCAGCCCGCACCTACAGGGGAAGGGGAATGTACTCAAAACAGATTTTTTAAAATGTATACTGGTGTTTTGCCTGCATGTGTGAGGGAGTCAGATCCCCTAGAACAGGAGTTACAGTTTTGAGCTGCCACATGGGTGCTGGGAATTGAAGCTGGGTCCTGTGGAAGAGCAGTCAATGCTCTTAACCACTGACCCATCTCTCCACCCCCTCAAAACAGATTTTCAAGGGTAGACCCACAAGCTGAAGCTAGACAAAGCCTGTCAGAAGCTCTTAGCCATACTCAGACCATGCAGCATGAGGAATACTTTAAGGAAGGAGATGGTGATTAGATTCACACCTGTAATCCTAGCATATGGGAGGTGGAAACAGGATCAGGAGTCCAAGGACATCTCTTGACTACATAGTAAATTGGTGGTCAGCTTTGCCTGTATGAGACCGTGTCTCAGAACAAAGGGAAAGGCTCTTGCAAGTTGTCCTCTGATATACACACATACACACATGTGAATATGTGGGCTGGAGAGATGGCTCAGTGTCTAAAAGCCTGCTGCTCTTGCAGAGGGCCCATCTTCCATTTCTAGCGGCTATGTCAGATGGGTCATAAACACCTATGTATGTGTCTCTCTCTTAATTTAAAATACAACAGAAATAAGCAAATTTGAGGAAATTTTTAAATTGACACATCTAACATCTAACATATGTTCTGACAATATATATATATCTTTTTTTTTTCCAAGACAGGGTTTCTGTGTAACGACCCTGGCTCTCCTGGAACTCACTCTGTAGACCAGGCTGGCCTTGAACTCACAGAGATCCTCCTGCCTCTACCTCCCAAGTGCTGGGATTAAAGGTGTTCACCACCACGCCAAGCTCTACTATATATATTTTGTTAATTCTAGAAAAAAAAAACATAGAGGCTGGAAAGATGGCTCAGTGGCTAAAAGCACTGGCTGCTCTTCCTGAGGACATGGGTTCAGCTGCCAACACCACGTGGTGACTCCTAACCATCTGTGACTCTCGTTACAGGGGATCCACCTCCCTCTGTCCTCTTCAGGCACTGCACACACGTGGTGTACTTAGGTACATGCAGGCAAAACACTCATACACATAAAATTAAAATTTTTAAATTTGACCAGGCATGGTGGTGCACACCTTTAATCCCAGCACTTAGGAGGCAGAGACAGGTGGATCTCTGTGAGTTCAAGGCCAGCCTGGTTTACAGAGTGAGCTCTAGGATAGTTAGGATTACACAGAGAAACCCTGTCTTAAAAAAAACCAATAATAGTAATAATAATAATAAATTCTACTCTTTTAGCCTCTCAAGGACTGGATTGCAGATGCACAGGTGTCGGGCCTGGATTGTCACAAAAAAACTAAACTTATACAAGGATGGACATAACAGTTTTACATAATAACAGAGCATGGAAATGCCCCAGATGTCCATCAGTATGTAAACAGAAACTAACTGTGGCACTTGTGTGCAATGGAGTGATACTTAGCAACAAAGAAGAGTGACTGCTGCCTCATGCTGGCTCATACTGTAGCACATCGACTTTGATTCCGCCTGTGTGAACCCCTAGAAAAGACTCTACTAAGCTCTGATGGTAGAAGTTGATTCAGGGCTTTGAACTGACTTTAGCTACATAGCAAGTTTGAGGGTAGCCTGGGATGCATGAGACCCTGGCATCAAGCAGAGGCCATAGGCAGGGAGGGACCCAAAGAAATTCTGAGGGAGACAAAATATTCTATATCTTGATAAGGTATGGGTTGTTCTTATAGATTAATTTGTCAAATCTGGACATGAACCTGAACTTGAACCCTGTACATTTGTTGTTTATAAAGACTTGGAGGTTAGAGCTAACTGGCCTGGGTTTGCTTCTTGAGTTGGCCACCATCCTGTCATTCTCCATTGTGAACCACTTATCATTACTATGAGGTTTGAAGTGAGGCTGTGATACACCTGGCAGAGAGCCTGTCTTGCAGTAGATAGTAACTTGTCTGCTGCACTTTTTAATTGCTAGAGTATTATCGAATATAGTTTCTTCAATTTTTTTTTCTTGAGGTGCTTTGTCAAATGCTGCAAGGCCAAGCCATATACTTTCAGCCCAGCTTCTTTTCTTTTTGACTCCTTCCATTTCATTCCCTCTTATGGCTAGCAGCTGGTTTAATTAGCAAAGAAAAAGTACAAAAATAAATGTGAAGATTCTTTAGATTTAATCTTAATTCTAGTAAATATGAGTCCTCTTTCCAAACACATCCAGAATTTACTAGCAATGGTCACATGTTGGATGAAGTTAGTGGGGGATGTTTTGTGCTAGATGGCATCATGGCTACTTGTCCAGTAGCCTGCACAGGATGCTCGGAGACATCTGGCAGATAAGGCAAGGCTCCAAACCTGATGTTCTAGGACGACCGGATGATGCATACCAGCGTTCAACTGCAGATGTAGCCTCCTGTCTTCCTTTGAAGTAGAATTTATACACCAACTGAAAGATCAGTCATTTGACAAAATAATTACAGCATGTGTTTCCTGTTTCTCTGCAGGAACCGTAAGACTAAGCAGCTTGGCATGTGGAAATCAGCATGTTTGGGCCTGTGACTCCAGGGGTGGGCTTTACTTCCGTGTTGGAACCCAGCCTCTGAATCCCAGTCTCATGCTTCCGGCCTGGATCACGATTGAGCCACCTGTCCAGGTGAGCAAAGCTAGCCTGAAAGAACTTGCCTGTGGAAGAGGGAAGCTGTTAGGGCTTCCTAGGGGCGTGTGGAGAGGTGTGCCCTGTTAGCACTCCCAGTCACTTGACACTCCCAGTTTGGAATTTGGTATTTGGGAAGCTTAGAGCTGAACAGGTTATTTGAAATTATCTGAGCCAACACAAGCTTTTCTCCCTCTTTAACATTTTGACTTGTCACCAAATAAACATTATGTTTTAAAAAAATTAAACACTATTCAAAAGTACAAAGAAGAAAGTAAAATTTGCAAAAAGTTGCCATGGAGATATCTGTTATCAGCAGGTTTTGTTGTTTCCTCTAATACAGGAGATTGAACCTAGGGCCTCACATGTGCCAAACAAGCTCTGTACCACGGAGCTGAGGCAAAGCATTACTGTTCTGTGAGTGCTTTTCCTAGTCTTAAGAACTTTTGTTTTCTGGTTAGTGAAGCGTTTGCCTGTTGTGTGGGGGAATTGAGTCCCTGCACTGTCCTATCCCAAAATCTACTTCCTGACTTTTAACATGGTTTTTGGTTTTTGTTTTGTTTTTTTTGTTTGTTTGTTTGTTTTTTGCTAGTTGCTCCTGAAGACCTAAATAGGCTTGGTTCACGTACTAAGTATATTTCTCTTAAACCTTGTGTGAGGAGAAATAGCTCTGTTGTTAAAAGTACTGGCCTCTGTGCTAGAGGACCAGGACTCAATTCCCAGCATTCTCATGGTGACTCATTAACCATCCTTAACTCCAGTTTACTGGAATTCGACATCCACTTCTGGCCTCCTTGGGCAGCAGGCACACATGTGGTGCACAGAAATACATGCAGGCAAAACACCTTATACACATAAAAACGCATAATTAAAAAAAAAAAAACTTAGACCAGGTGGTGGTGGCCATATCTTTAATTCCAGCACTTGGGAGGCATAGACAAGTGGTAAGATCTCTGTGAGTTCAAGGCCAGCCTGTTCTACAGATCGAGTTCCAGGACAGCCAGGGCTATCCAGGGAAACCCTGTCTGTAAAAACAACAAAAAACAAAACAAAAAAACCTTTGTGTGAGAGGCCGTGACATTTCCAGAGTTACTCATCCCTGCTCTATGGCTTTATTGGAAAAGATGTAAAGTTACCTCATGTAAAAGGAACAGAGGGACAGGAAGACATCCTTATGGAGGTGGGAAAAAGAATCCAGAATAATTACAATTGTCTACATCTGAGTATTGTGCAGCCATACAGTTAGGATGAATTCTTTTTTTGTTTGTTTGTTTGTTTTTTCAAGACAGGGTTTCTCTGTGTAACAGTTCTGGCTGTCCTGGACTCACTTTTAGACCAGGCTGGCCTCGAACTCACAGAGATCCACCTGCCTCTGCCTCCCGAGTGCTGGGATTAAAGGCGTGCGCCACCTTGCCCGGCTAGACAGGATGAATTCTAACTCATGCTCTGCATTTCCTCCACATGCTACCTCTCATGGACCACAGGGCTGTCATGTCAGTCGGTGCAGTCCTCATGGGTCATTGCTGCACTTGCTTGGCACCTAAGTGTAGGTAGTCAGCTTTGCTGTTCTTTTTTTTTTTTTTAAAACATTTTTTATTTATTATGTATACAGTATTTGCTCTACATATATGCCCGGGCAGATCTCAATGTAGATGGCTGTGAGCCACCACGTGGTTGCTGGGAATTGAACTCAGGACCTTGGGAAGAACAGCCAGTGCTCTTAACCTCTGAGCCACCTCTCCAGCCCAAGCTTTGCTGTTCTTGATCTCCCTGCTTCCTGCATGCAGGTGGACTCCTGTCAACATCATTGTCAACACATTCCTTTTTTATCTTTTACTAACAACTATATTATTCAGCCATGCCTGATAGTACAGGCTTATAACCCTAGCTACTTAGGAGGCTGAAGCTGGAGGATCTCACATTCAAGGCTTGCCTTGGCTACAGAGTGAGAGTAGGGCTACTGTAGGCAACTTGAGTAAGATGCCAATCTCTATCCTAGCCCTTAGAGAAGTAGAAGGAAAAGGAGCTGAAGGCCATCCTTAGCTAGCACATAGTGAGTTCAAGGCCACCCTGGACTAAATGGGGCCTTGTATCAAAAAACCAAAAAGGAGAAAAGAAATGCTAGGTGTGCTAGTGCACACCTGCCCATCTCCAGGTGAGAGAGAAGGCTCCAACTCAGAGTGCTTCAGGAAGTTGCCTTAGGCCTTATGTCTAGTAGGTGGTATAGGGTTATCCCAGATCCTTGGCCCAAATGGCGTTACCTAAAACACCAAGATGTATGACCCGTGTGGGACCCAGCCCCTTCAGGAAAATGGAAACTGAACGTTCTACACATCTCAGAAATCTGTTGACCCCTTGTCTCAGCTGAACAGCTTAATCACAGCCTCCTGCTATTATGACAGCCAGAGCCCCCCCACCCCCAACACACACACAGACACACACACCACACAACTCTGCTTACTACAGTTCCCTTTGCCTGGAAGGGCTCTCCCTTCTCTTGGGGGCAGCCTGGCAGTTCTACCCTGAGTAAAGCTTTGCCTTTCAGCCTCAGCGAGCTCTGGTGATCTGCCACATAGGTGGCAGAGATGAATGCAGACATGGGTATGTGACCCCAGATTTGGCTCCATCCTATGACTCTAGGGTATTAGACCTGTTTGGGGACACTGATTCCAGGAGCCATGAGAGTGTTCATGTTCATCTTGGGGTCCTTGACTTCACTCACAGGTTAGTGATGAAACCAACAGGGATTTTTTTTCCCCATAATTAGCCCTGAAAAAAGTAAGTTCAAGAGTGAGAGGAATGGTGAGGTATCAGTAAAAAGATCTGAAAGTCAGGAGGATTTTCTCAATCTGAGTTTTAGGAAGTATGTAGAGGATCCATACCAGACTGTGAATGCCCTGTGTGCCCTTGGAGTCCTCTGCACCTCTGTTGGACATCGGCAGGACATCCTGTGACCTGCACAGAGGTGTAGCTACAGAAGGTACCAGAGCACACAAAGTGAGTTAGCACCAGAAGCCTCTGCAGTGATCAGCAGCTCCTCTATTTCTGTTCCCTGGTCTCTAATGAAACCTCCTTCTTATAGTGGTTTTGGGGTGAGGTTTCTACAAAGTACTCAAAACAAATGAGTCAGTTTTCAGACTTGCTGGTGCTTCGGAGGACTTGGGGGAAATATTTTTAGTTGTATTTCAGAGTTGGAGTTTGCTGAGATTTCTGTCCGTGTTTGCGGTACCTCTAGAGCCAGCACAAATGGTGTGGTCTTTCATAGCACTGTGGACTCTGACTGAATAAAAGAGGAGTCCTCAGGTACTCAACCACTTGACCCACCCTGAGCAGACTCTGCTTCTTCCTAGTCCATGTTGGTTGCTCAGCGATGAGCCACACACCCCAGTCATCTCCTCACATGGTGGCATTATTGGCCATCCAATGTTGTTTGCTCTGCCTAGACTGAAGATTTGGCCTGGCAAAGCAAACAGTCTAATACCAAGGCTGACAGAGCTGGCAAGTAGCCAAACTACAGACAAAATGTTATTTAAATTTCACTGTTGTCAATGTGTTGTGGTTCGTTGAACAGTTTCATTGTGCTATGCTGGTCTGTGAACGTGGGAAGTCTTTCCATCTTCTAAGTGCCTTCCATTGTTTCTTTAGTGTTGTAAAATTTTCATTGTAGTAGTCTCTCACCTCCTTGGTTAGTTTAAATCATTTTATATTTTATATCCCGTTTTGTTGCTTTTTGAAGCTAGTATGAATAAATTTCTCCTCTACTTTGTATATGTGGTATATGCATATGTGTGTACATGTGGGTTCAGTTGCCTGCACATGTGGAAACCAGAGGTCAGCACCACGTGTCCCTCCATAGCCCTCTGCATTTCTGTTATTAGTGTTCTGTTTGTTTGTTTGAGACAGTGTCTCTTCCTGGACCTGGAGCCAACATGCAAGCTAGACTGGCTAACTAGTGAAGCCTCAGGGTGGCTCGGTTTGTCTCTGTTGCACCCTAGGACTGGGTTCCAGATACATGTTTCCATGCCCAGCTTTCTCCTGGGTGCTGGGGTTCTGAGCTCAGGTCCTCAGACGTACACGGAAAGTGCTTTACAACCCAGCTGTCTCCCATTCCTCTGGATGGTTTTAGAGGTTTGTTGTTGTTTATAACTGAAACTGTTTTCCTGCATGTATGTATGTGCATTACATGCATGCAGTGCCAGTGGAATGCAGGAAAGAGAATTGTGTCCCCTGGAACTGGAACTATAGCCGGTATGAGCCACCATATGGATGCTGGGAACTGAACTAGTTACTCTGTAAAGGCAGCAAGAGCTCTTAACTGCCAAGCCATCTCTCTAGCCCCTTTCATAGAGTTGGAGGCAAGGGTTCATGTACCTAGGAGTAATGATCCTCCTATCTCTATATGTCAAATGCTGGGAATACAAATGTGCACAACCATGCCCAGTTCCTGTGATTTCCTTCTCAGCAAGTTTGCCATTAGCTTATAGAAAAGCTCCTAATTTTTTTAAGGTTTTTGAGACAGGGTTTCTCTATGTAGCCCTAGAACTCACTCTGTAGACCAGGCAGCCTTTGAACTCTCAGAGATCCACCTGCCTCTGTCTCCCTAGTGCTGGGATTAAAGGCGTGCACCACCACGCCCAGCGAGCTTCAGTGCTCTTAATGACTGAGCTATCACTCCATTTCCATAAAACAAGCTCCTAATTTTTAATGTCAATCTTGCATCCCACTTCTTTGCTGAAAGTGTTTATTGGGGTTCAGTTTTTGGTGGAGCTTTTAGGGTCATTTAATATAGAATCATACCATTTGCAAATTGAAGTAACTCAGTTTCTTCCTTTTCTATACATATCCACCTCTACTTATCTTGCTTTATTGCAGTCTAGCTAAGAGTTCAAGCACTATGTTAAATAAGAGTGAAAGAATTGACATCCTGTCTCAATAATTTTAGAGGAGCTGCTTTCAGTTTTTCTCTATTTATACACTGTTGGCTATAGGTTTCTTGAATGCCACCATGCCTGGCTGAAGTTTCCCTTTTTAGTGTGTCCTTATCTGGTTTTGGTTTCAGCCTGATGCTGGCTAGCTCCAAAGAATGTATTTGGTAGTATACCTATCCTGTCTTGTGGAGTGGTTTCAAGAGCTTGTTTGTGCTTCTAAAAAGGTCTGGGGGCTGGAGAGATGGCCCAGAGATTAAGATTAAGCACTGGCTGCTCTTCCAAAGGATCTGGGTTCAAATCCCAGAACCCACATGGCAGTTCACAGCTCTCTGTAATTGCCAGACGT
The DNA here is from genome assembly GCA_907164525.1 of Lophiomys imhausi. NCBI lineage: Eukaryota > Metazoa > Chordata > Mammalia > Rodentia > Muridae > Lophiomys > Lophiomys imhausi. The sequence continues at coordinate 17,118,459 of CAJQZJ010001511.1, forward strand.
GATGGCGCACACCTTTAATCCCAGCACTCGGGAGGCAGAGGCAGGTGGATCTCTGTGAGTTCAAGGTCAGCCTGGTTTACAGAGTGAGTTTCAAGGATAGCCAGGGATACACAGAGAAACCCTGTCTCAATAAATAAATAGGATGTGTTAGGAAGAAACCAGGAAGCCCTCTGCTCTTGCTTTCCTGTTTGGGGAGTCAGTTGCTGTCTCTATCTCATTTCTTATCAAGGCGTTTGCTTCATTTATCTTCTTGAATTAGTTTTGTAGGTCATTTATGTCTAAGAATTCATCCATTTCCTGTTGAGTTTTTGAACACAGAGTTTTGGAAGTATTCCCTAGTGATCATCTAGATTTCATTGGAATCTTTGCAATTTCTCCTTTTTCATCTCTAATTTTATTAACTTGTCTTCTCTTTATTTCAACTAGTTAGCTAAGTGTCTATGGATTGTACTTAATTAACTTTTAAAGAAACAACTCATTTCATTAAGATTTTTTTTTAATTTTCCTGTAATTGTGTGTTGTGTGTATGCATGCATATGTGCCAAGGTGCATGTGTGCAGGTCAGAGGACAACTTTGTGAAGTCAGTTCTGTCCTTCTACCATTATGTGCGTTGCTGGGATCCAGCTCAGATCGAGTCTGCATCTCTGGATACTGACACATTAGCCTTCATGTTTGCACCACCTTCTCTCTAGACACTTGTTGGATCTCTTTCTGGAGAGCAGACCACAGAGGCATATGTTATTTGTTAGTGTCTTCTTCTGCTCTGTGTGGCATAGATGACACTCTACCTTATGATCCTTGGTATGGGAGGTGTCCTGCTGTGCCATACGGTGATTCCCTTGGTGTCTCTACCCTTCCTCTTCTGCTTGCTGGGATTCTTCCTTTGGTAGTTTGGACTCCCAAACCCAGCCTCTTTCTTATTCTTTCTTGTCTCTCTCTCTCTCTCTCTCTGTGTGTGTGTATGTGTGTGTGCAGGCACCTCAGTGTATGCTATGTGTGTGTACAGTGTGTGCAACTTATGTACACATGAAGGGATCAGTAGACGGTAGACACTGGGCCTGTCTTTCACTAGACCTGGAATGCATCCTTTTTCAACTAGGTTGGCAACCAGCAAGCCCCAACAATCTGTTTCTCCCATGTTGACTTAATTAAATTATGTTGGGTACCATTTGTAAAAAGAATTAAATTATTTACTAGTATTTATATATCTAATTGGTCAGCAGTGTTAATCTTTAACCTGCCATTATAAATAAGCACACAGACACATGGATTTTAATAAGCTTTGGCCTGGATTGAGCAATCTTTTACCCCATCTAAGCTAGCTCTTAATTCTATTCCCCAAATATGACCCCATATATACATATATCCCCTTAGACTGCTATTCTCCACGCTATGCCAGTGCTCCTGGCCACTTGGAATGAGGTTCTTTTTTCTAATCCATGGCCTGTGTCCTCCTTCCTGCTCCACCTGCTTGTCTTGGAGGCTTCTTCCCAAGATGTTCTTTGCTTCAGAAGCCTGCACACCTTAGTCCTGCCTACCTGTGTTTGCCCAGTCTCAGGCCTCAGCATTTATTCAACCAATCAGAGATAATGTAAGTAACAGACAGCAAGCAGGACCAATTAATTAACATTTAGAATGCATAACATCACCCCATCACTACCCCTTAACTTGCAACCAACTCCATGGGTATAAAGAAGGTTTATTGGAGATCAAACTGCCAATATCTTGGGGCAGGGAGAAGCATGTCAGGAAAGCAAATTGGATATGACAGTCAGCAGAGTGGGGTCTTTGAGCTGACACAGGCTGTTGCAGTTGAGTAGACACCAGTGGTTGACCTCTGGAGCAACTTGAGGGAGGTCCTCAGATGGGGGAGGTTCCTGGTGGTATAAGGGAGGCTCTTGGTATACAGAAAGCCCCTGTAGGTCTCCGTTTATCCAGTACAATCCTTCTGTTCAGGACAGTGTCAGCAGCACTGACACTGGGGAGGGTGAGGCTTTGGGCCTAACACTTCCCTCCCTCCCCCTCATTTTTGTTGTTTGGTTTGGTAATGCTACCGAATGATTTGGTAGTACGAGGAACTCACACATGCTAGGCAAGTACTGACCACTGAACTATATGTCCAGGTCTTATTTCCTGTTCTTTGTTTCGTGTGTAGCCCTGGTGTCCTGGAACTCGCTTTATAAACCAGGCTGGCCTTGAACCCAGAGATCCTCCTGCCTTTGCCTAGGAGTACTGGGATTATAGGCATATGCCATCACTAATTTTGTATTAATATTTTTGTTTGTTTTGTGTAACCGAACTTTTTAAAATTATCAAATATTTATTGATAACTATTCACTTATTAAAAATATAAACACCAGCACTTGGGAGGCAGAGGCAGGCGGATCTCTGTGAGTTCGAGGCCAGCCTGGTCTACAAAGCAAGTCCAGGACAGCCAGGGCTGTTACACAGAGAAACCCTGTCTCGAAAAAACCAAAAAAAAAAAAAAAAAAAAATATATATATATATATATATATATATATAAACACTTAACTACTCATTCTACAAATTCCTACAACCCCTTTAGCCTAACCACTAAACCTATTGATAATTATTACAACTATTTTCATAACCCTTTAGAAGGATACAGTCTCTGGGGCAGGTCCTCAGTCGTCAGGAACACAGTCTCTGGAGTAGACCCTTTAATGCACTTAGCAGTCTTTCTTCTGTGATATCTCAGACGTAGATCCGTCAGGGTAAATTGGCTACCGCAGTCTTACCTTAAATAAGGCTTGATGCTTTCTTCTCTCTGGGAGACCTCAGCCGTCTGTAGGCCAACTTATTTCCTTCGTATCAGCACCTCTGCCACTCTGCCTCAGTCCTTAAAGCCAGACAGTTCCGTTCAGGCCACTGTTCAGACAGGTCAAACCCCTCTAGGCAAAAGCTGAGCCACAGGGTTTAGTCCTTGGCCTTTTGGTGTCTTGCTGAGGCTTTCTCTGCTCACCAGCTTCTTTCTGCCTCAGGGAGATCTGGCCATCAGTTCACCAGTACTTTTTCCATCAGACGTTGTCCTTTCTAGTATGAGGACTCACTAGCATTGGAGCTCTCTGGCATGGGGGCCTCTTCGGCTCCATGCACTTTTCCTTAAATAGGAGGAACTCTGTTTCAGCTTAATTTGGGCTCCGCCCACTTAGCAGCTGAAAACACCACCAGGCCAAATACTTTGTTTCTTAGTCCATTAAGTCTTTCCTGTTTTTCACCTGGCTTCAACCTTGTTTTTTAGTCCATTAAGTCTTTCCGGTTTCCTGTTTTTAGTCCACAAGCTGATAAGCTAATTGGTCACAGCCAAGTTGATCTTCATGCCCCGAATCGAGACTATCAGAAACCCCTAGATATTTTCTAAATCTAATTTAATTAATCTAACTCCCTACAGTTTTGAGGCAGGATCTTGCTAAATTGCCAGGGCTTAGCTTGAACTCATTGGCTATTCCAAGGTGACTTTGAACTTGTGATCTCCTGCCTCAACTTTCTAAGTTGCTGGGATTACGGACCTGTGCTGTCAGGCCTAACATTAATGATTTTCTTTTTTCTTTGTTTTTGTTGTTGTTGAAGTTGTTTTTGTTTGTTTTCAAGACAGGGTTTCTTTGTGTAGCCTTCACTGTCCTAGAACTAGCTCTGTAGACCAGGCTAGCCCCAAACTATCTGGTGGGCAAGATAGTGGTCCCAATTGGCTTTGCCAACTTTCTCAGGAAAGACAGGATGTCGTCATTGTCCAGGAAATCTATTCCTGAGTGATTTTTCTGTAGCATATCCCTTACAACTAGCAAATGCACGACATGCTGCAGTCCAGATGGGAGGTCCACTGGCATTATTAGCATCGAGGATTCAAGCTAATCTGAAACATAAGAGAAAGACAACAGAAGCAGGAAGAGGGTTTGCTAAAGGAAACAAAGGACTAAAAGGAACAAATAAATGAAAGTGACACCACCATGGGGCCCGTGTGATGAACCTGTATACCTCAGTGACCTAAAACTTAAACCTGCTAACACAGTAGAGACCTGAATCCTCTGGGAAAAGGAAAGTTCAGGGGTTGTGTCACATTTTAAATGGATTAAAGAGTGAAAGAGAAAGTTGGAGAGGGAGCCCAAAGAAAAAGAAAAGGTGGTCTTCAAGGCTCCACTGTCCTCTCCCACCCTGCTATCTACACTCTGTTGCTTCTTTCGGTACAGTTGGCACTGCTGTCTTGAAGAACTCTGGCCAGGCTCCCTCTGGTTCCCAGCGTCCTGCCAAGCTTGATCCAGCCCACACAAGCTCTGAGTGGCAGTGCTGTGCTTGGACTGCATTTCCTTTGCTGGAGAAAGTCTGTGTTCCTTGTAGCCTGAGCTAAGGGACAAGTTAGGATGTGCAGGAGTGCACATGCACGTTATATTCCTAGTTGTAGGTGGTGCGTGTCTGAGATAAAGGCTCAGCCTGAACCTTTGAAGGGCTCCGGTCTAAACCCAGATGCTTGAGTTATAAATTCACAGACCCGACACTCCAGCTCCTGGCATTAGTTTTGTAGTTTTCTTACCCAGAATGCAAAGGAGTTTGTCTTGACTGGCCTCCTGGGTCCCCTTGAGCCCAAGATGGTGTATCTTGAGCTCTGGAAGCACAGAAAAGCCAGTTTGTGTTAGGAAGACTCTTAAGAGTCTGCTCTACAACTGAAATTCTGTCTGCTGGCTTTTGCTTGGGTTCCCAGGCTTTTCTCTCCCCTTGTTGTTGTTAACATTCTCAAGCAGCAAAACCACAGACAGACACAGGAGCTATTTGAGGGGGAAAATGCAAAGCATGGCTGCCTTCCTTAGGAGCCAGCCCAGTCTGGGGGTACAGAGGGAGCTAGGGGCTGGCAGAAGGACTGACCTGACCTGTGGTGGGCATGGAGGTCCTGAAGCCATCCTGACAGCTCACAGGAGAGAGGGCTCAAGCTCCTTGGACTTAGTGTGCACCAGGCCATGAAGCACTGGAGCAGGCAGCACAGCCTGTCCAGCAGAGCCTGTTGCCCTGGACAGCAGGAAGAAATGGCGTCTCCTGGTAACTGCCAGTGAGAGGCCTGGGAACATTTAGAGACTGTGCCCAGTTCCCAGCCCCCACTAGCAGGTCTGGCTGTGCCTCCCTCCTGCCAAGAGGTGGCAGCAGCCTCTTCTCTACTTACTCTTCTCTCTCTTACTGTTGGATGGTGGAGAGTCAGGCCAGAGCCCTTCTGGGGTGTGCCAAATGGAAGTTACCGAGCACAGTGTGCTAATTCGCATATGCATGTGCTGTACCCTGAAATCCAGCTCTCGGGAGGCAGGGTTCATTTAGAGGCCAGCCTGCCATGAGCCTGTATCAGTGGTAGAGACTTTGCTTAGTGTACACAAGGTCCTGGGTTGTCTGCAGAAGTGTTCATGCAAACACACACACAAAACTGGGACCAGGCCTTGTCTGTGGTAGTTAACTCAATATAAATTAAGCAGAACTTAAACTGCGCCTAATGCTCAAGGGACCCCCCCCCTTTATTTTTTTTTTTTAAATGGTTTCTCTGCATAGCCCTGACTATTCTGGAAGTCACCTGTGTAGACTAAGCTGGCCTCAAACTCAGAGATTCACCTGCCTTTCCTTCCCAAGTGCTGGGATTAAAAGCATGTGCCACCATACTTGGTTCAGGTGACTCTTATTTGCAGAACTGAGAACCCTCATCGTGGCCCCAAGCAGCTTCCTCAGCCAACATTGGGACTTTTGTCCTCAATTTAGAAAGGTGTCCACAGGAATGTGAAACCGAACTTTTAAAAGTATTCAACATTTATTTATTAGTAACTATATTCACTTATAACAAATATAAACACTTAACTACTAATCCTACAAATTCCTACAACCCCTAAGACCTAACCACTAAACCTATTGATAACTATTACAACTATTTTCCTAACCTTTTAGAAGGATACAGTCTCTGGGGCAGGTCCTCACTCGTCAGGAACACAGTCTCTGGGGTAGACCCTTTAATGCACTTAGCAGTCTTTCTTCTGGAATATCTCAGACGTAGATCCGTCAGGGTAAATTGGCTATGGCGGTTTCACCTTAAATAAGGCTTGAGGCTTTCTTCTCTCTGGGAGACCTCAGCCGTCTGTAGGCCAACTTATTTCCTTTGTATCAGCAACTCTGCCGCTCTGGCCACAGTTCCGTTCAGGCCACTGTTCAGACAGGTCAAACCCCTCTAGGCAAAAGCTGAGCCACAGGGTTTAGTCCTTGGCCTTTTGCTGTCTTGCTGAGGCTTTCTCTGCTCATCAGCTTCTTTCTGCCTCAGGGAAATCCGGCCATCAGTTCACCAGCACTTTCTCCATCAGAGGATACAAACTACTCGTTGTCCTTTCTAGTGTGAGGACTTGCTAGCATCGGAGCTCTCTAGCATGGGACCTTCTAGCATGGGGACCCCTAGGCTCCATCCACTTGTCCTTAAATAGGATCTCTCCTTGTTCCACCTGCTTCAGCTTAATCTGGGCTCCGCCCACTTAGCAGCTGAAAACAACGCCAGGCCATAAACCTTGTTTTTAGTTCATAGAGGCTCTCCTCATTTCACCTGACTTCATCCTTGTTTTTAGTCCATAAGCTGATAAGCTAATTGCCCACAGCCAAGTTGATCTTCATGCCCCCCAAATTGAGACTGTATCAGAAACCCCTAGATATTTACTAAATCTAATTTATATTAATCTACCTTCTTACAGGAATGCTATGTCAAGATCACAGTAATCTCATCTGTAATCTCTGGTGATGGCTCCTGCAAGGGGGGGCTTAGGAGGAAGGAGATGTGACCTTGGTTGTTTCTAGTGATGAGGGATGATCCTGGGCTTTATTATGAGGGAGCATGGGACAGTATCCCTACCCCACTATATTTAAAGGAGACTCTAGCCACCTTTGATCTGTGAACATGTTGATGGCTATAATTAAACTTCTCCAGAAAGGTGACTGGGCTCCTCCCACCTCTATACTGTAGCCTTTTTAATGACTCTTAACAAGTGCGTGCATGTGCACACACAGGTACATCTGCTTATCAAGACTCTATGTAAGTTCTTAAAGTTTCCATACTTTTAATATGGAAATTTTAATAATTTTAAAATATTTAATTATAATAATTTAAAAATATTTATTTTTTAAATATATTTTTACTTCTTTTATTTATTCATTTTATTTATTTATTTATTGGGAGGGGTTCGAGACAGGGTTTCTCTGTGTAATAGCTCTGGCTGTCCTGGACTCACTTTGTAGACCAAGCTGGCCTCGAACTCATAGTGATCCACCTGCCTCTGCCTCCCAAGTGCTGGGATTAAAGGCGAGTGCCGCCACGCCTGGCTCCTTTTTATTTATTTATTTTTGTGTGCTGGATGGTGGAGAGGTTTTTTGTTTGGGTTTTTTTTTTTTTTTTTTTTTTTTTTGGTTTTTGTTTTTTGGATTTGTTTGGTTTTTTGGTTTTTTTTGGTTTTTTTGGTTTTGTTGTTGTTGTTTGGTTTTTTGAGACAGGGTTTCTCTGTGTAGCCCTGGCTGTCTTGGACTCACTTTGTAGACCAGGCTGGCCTTGAACTCACAGAGATCCACCTGCCGCTGCCTCCCCAAGTGCTGGGATTAAAGTTGTGGGCCACCATACCCGATAATTATGGACAGTTGTGAACTGCCATGTGGGTGCTGGGATTTGAACCTGGGTCCTTTGGAAGAGTAGCCAGTGCTCTTAATTGAGTCATCTCTCCAGTCCCAATATTTAATTTATAATAATTTAAAAATATTTAATCACTGTCAGTTATCTCGTGGGAGGGGAATTGTGCTGCAGCACATTGGAGATCAGAACACAACTTGTAGGAGTTAGTTCTCTCCCTCTAGCATGTGGGTCCTGGGACTTGGCTTGGTTACAAGTGCCTTTATCCACGCACTATCTCACTGGTCCTTATTCTTAAGCTGTTTACTCTATCGAACAAGCTTCACCCTTCATTCCTTTTTTTTTTTTAATTTATACGAAGCTTTAAAAGTAAATCAAGCTGGGCGGTGGTGGTGCACGCCTTTAATCCCAGCACTTGGGAGGCAGAGGCAGGCGGATCTTTGTGAGTTCGAGGCCAGCCTGGTCTACAAAGTGAGTCCAGGACAGCCAAGGATACACAGAGAAACCCTGTCTCGAAAAAACCAAAAAAAAAAAAAAAAAAAAAAAAGGTAAATCAAAATTTTAGATTTTCACTTCTTTATTTAATTGAAATATTTGTCATTGCAGATTCACACACGCTGTGGTTAGCAGGTAGATTAGCCAGCACTTTATGTGTGAACAAGCTCAGCCCATTGCCCTTCTGTGTCAGCACTGTTGGGTCCAGCAGCCCATCCTCCTCGTTCTGCCCAATTACAGAGTGAAGCAGGCTCTTCTCTGCTGACTCTTCTTTTTTTCTTTTCCTTTATTTTTATTTTTTTTTTTTGGTTTTTTTTTCGAGACAGGGTTTCTCTGTGTATCCTTGGCTGTCCTGGACTCACTTTGTAGACCAGGCTGGCCTCGAACTCACAAAGATCCGCCTGCCTCTGCCTCCCAAGTGCTGGGATTAAAGGCGTGCGCCACCACCGCCCAGCGGTATTTTTTATTTCTTCAAGTTACATCTCAATCGCAGTCCCCTCCCTATTCCCCCTCCAGTCCCACCCTCCCACCCTCAACCCCCCATCCTCTTCCCCTTTTTTTTTTCTTTTAAGTTTAAGGTATATCTTATTTCCCCCTACAGTTTCTCCTTTCAGTCCAACAAATGGCTGTTTCTCTTATAATAATAAATACAATACAGTACAACAGAGGTAATTAGGCCACAGTTATGAGGGTTATATGGCTTAACATACATTCCCAATGACCAGTCCATATGTATTTGGTACCTGACTTTAACATTCTACTATCTAAACATCTCCATGAGTTTAAAGTTCTATATCTGACTCAACATTCATACTAATTGCAACACAATTTTAAAAGTATCTTCTTAGATGTATAACACTCTCTTGACTCCTAAACAACTCAAAATTTAATTATGAGACTTTATCTATCTGTTCTTCAATCACCTCAGAGACCTGAGAGGGATAAATATATCTGATTTTATAGAAAGTACAGGGTCTGCAGCTTCCCAAACTAAGAAATGACATACCAGTGGCTGCCTGGACAGTTCCCATTTTCTCTCCATACATTACAGCATTGCTCTTCAGTCGTTTGGCCCTGCTTCTCTGACAGACATTGATTGTAGAGCAGGGGTTATGAAGGACTTACCTACCCTGTCTTGGCAGAGCTAGGCTGTCGACTTACCTGCTTCCAGGTTTTGTCCTTTTTGGACAGCATTCTGTCTAAAGTTGGAGCAAGGGGCTTTTCCTACCAAGAGATAGGCTTGCGACTAATTCAATCATCTCCCACTGGAGATTCTTCAATGCTCATCTTCTACTTGGAGGAGAATAGGGGGTGCTGTCAGGAGTTGATATGTCTTGATATAAAAAAAATCTAAAGTTACGAAAACATCTTTGAATGCCATATTCTGCAGATCTCTTGAGGTTTTTGAAGAGGCCCTATCTATCTCTTATATTAGGGTAAGCAGATGTTGCTTGTCTCTTAGCAGGTTTATTTCTGATTAGCTTAGCAAGTAACTATAATAGGCTGTCATAGTACCTAACAGAATGACTGGCTTGCATAACCATTAGTTTGCATTTCTTAATTATCCTAAAAAAACATCTGGAGGTATTACCATCCCAGATTTCAAGCTGTACTACAGAGCAATAGTTGTAAAAACAGCATGGTATTGGTATAGAAACAGACCAGTAGATCAATGGAATCGAATTGAAGATCCAGAAATAGACCCACACACTTATGGCCACCTAATTTTTGACAAAGAAGCCAAAACGGCACATTGGAAGATGGACAGCATCTTCAACAAATGGTGCTGGTCCAACTGGATGTCCATTTGTAAAAGAATGAAGCTAGACCCATACTTATCACCTTGTACAAAACTTAAGTCCAAGTGGATCAAAGACCTTAACATAAGGCCGGTCACACTAAATCTACTAGAAGATAAAGTGGGAGAAACCCTCGAACTAATTGGCACAGGCGACAACTTCCTGAACAGAACACCAACAGCTCAGGACTTGAGATCAACAATCAATAAATGGGACCTCATGAAACTGAAAAGCTTCTGTAAGGCAAAGGACACTGTCATTCGAACAAAACGGTAGCCTACAGACTGGGAGAAAATCTTCACCAACCCCACATCTGACAGAGGGCTAATATCCAAAATCTACAAAGAACTCAAGAAATTAAATGCCAAGAAACCAAATAATCCAATCAAAAAATGGGGGACAGAGCTAAATAGAGAATTCACAAAGGAGGAATCCCTAATGGCTGAGAGACACTTGAAGAAATGCTCAACATCCTTAATCATCAGAGAAATGCAACTCAAGACGACTCTGAGATTCCATCTCACACCTGTCAGAATGGCTAGGATCAAAAACTCAAATGACAGCACATGCTGGCGAGGGTGTGGAGAAAGGGGTACCCTACTCCATTGCTGGTGGGAGTGCAGGCTTGTGCAACCACTATGGAGGTCAGTCTGGCGATATCTTAGAAAACTTGGAATAGCTCTGCCTCAGGACCCAGCCATACCACCTCTGCCGACTCTTGTACCCTTCTTCCTCTAGGGTTAGGGGCTTGGCCTAGAATAGCCATCCTCAGAATCTCAACCTCATGATCCCTAACCTTGAGTCTATAGTTAGGAATAGGCATCATATGGTCAAACTGTACAATAAACATTTTGCTCAAAGGAGACACCCGAAGTCATATCATTTGGGCACAACTTGCACTGCAAAGCTGGGAATGAGCAGCAAGCCCCAGCACTCAGATCCTGCCGTGATCCATGGACAGCCAATGGCAGAGCTAGAGTAGGCATTTAGAGTGCATTACGTACCCTTTAACCTTGCTGGCCTGAAGGATGACTTTTGAAAGTAACTGGTATTTATGCTGCTCTGTTTTTGTGCCCTGTGATACTGCAGGGTCATAGCCCCTGTGGCATCCTGCCCTATACTCTACAGCCTTGACTGTGGCAACCTTCTTCACCAACCATCCATATAACACAGATGCCTCACACCTGCCTTCTTGTTCTACCCCTCCTCCCTCACACACATTCCTCCTGTACGGAGAACTGGCTGCTCTGCCCATTCAGTCAATGATTCGTAGAAAGTCACTGCTGAGAGTGGCCGGTGGGTGGGTCGTACATGTTGCGAGTGCTTTAGTAAACATTCAGGGATGGGTGACTATCTATAAAGGATTCCCTGAGAGAGTCCAGCAGTGCAAGCCAGCAGGTAGGTGATGTCAACATCATGACATGAGCTCAGTGGAATGTTACTTGAAGTATGTACCATAGCCACACTCATGGCTGCCTGGACAGCAAGATGCAGAGCAGGAACCTTATGTTGGTGAGCAACTGACTAGAACTCAGGAAACTGGGGCCCTGAGAGGGCTTGCAGCAGGGATAACTGAGTCCAGGAATGGAAGTGTCAGCACAGTGGACAGCCAGACCTTCACAACTTTGTTTACTTACCTGGACTCTGAGTCGCCCAGGCCTGAAAAACATGAGGGCTTTTTACTCTGTGGAGTGGCCTTCCCTGGGACAGCAAACAACTTTACAGGGATTCACTCTTGTCTATGAAACATTGACAGCACACTATGGCATGTTGACCTTACAAAGAAGCAGTGCAGCCAGCCTGCTCCTCTTTAGGATGCTGACCCAAAAGCCAGCTCCTGCCAGCTTTCTCTATCTCCATCTCCCATGGTCCATACTGCAGGAATGTTACCCAAAGCAAAGGCAGGGACAGGAGGACTAATAGAGCAAAGAGATAGCCTCCAGGTAGACATCAGGGCCCAAGTGAGCTGGCCAGGCTGGAGGCTGCCCTTGTGCTTAGTGAATGTGAGGGTGACCAGGGGCAGGTTCTGTCGCGTCCCCCTCGACCAGCAAGGATGACGCAACTCGCAAAAGCTCTTCTCCAGCAGTTTATTCAGGTCCCTTGAAAACAGTCTTCCGAATGCCCGGGCAGACCCAACCCACAGGCTAAATACTAAATGAACAGCCAATCAAGTAAAGCCACGTGGTGCTATCTTAGAGGCCCACGTATGCGGAAGCAAGCCAGATCAGCGGTCTTTGCCAAATATGGACTTGTTTACCACTGAGAGCGCTCACCGTTGGGCTGGTGGAAGGCGGAAACCGGCGCCATCTTTAGGGCGTGGCACATCGCAGCTCTCTACAAGGTTCTATGCAAGCAGTCTGTGGTACCTTTCCTCCCTACGTAGCATCCCCTGCTGCATGGGCTGGGGTTGGACAGAAGTGCAGCTTTCTGTCCTGTGTACTACACTTCATTTCTTCTCATATTGGCTCACTCCCTTATCCAGACCACCTCTGCCTTTCTACATTGCCAGCTGAAGTTGTCTGGTGGGGTATCCCATGGCCTTGTTTGTGTGACATTATGAAGATGGCCTAGCAAATGTCTTTCTTTCCTGTGAGACTGCATGCCAGGTTCAGAACCACCAAGGAGCCCACACCAGCCCTTCTGCTCATGACTGCTGTTCTTGAGCATGTCTGGCTGGCTCTGTGCAGTGGCTGGTGTGCCTCCAGCTGCCTAAACCTCTTGTCCGTCTCTGAGGACTACCCTTTCCTGTTTCCAGCCTGCTGGGGTCACTTTGGTCAGCGTTCATTCTAGCCCCAATGACCAGATGCTCTGGGCCCTGGACAGCAGATGGAATGTGCATGTGCGAACCGGAATCACTGAGGAGATGCCCGTGGGGACAGACTGGGAGCATGTGCCAGGTAGGGACAATCCAACAGGAAAACTTGAGGTCTTCCAGCCCCTGTATCCATAAAAAAAGGCTGTCACCCATCCAGTGGCCACATGGAAGTCCTGGGTATTCTATTGGGTCTGAGATGTTCTGAAGCAGGAGCCAGGTAAAGATCTGAAGGACATTCCTTGCTGGGAGAGCTAAGGCCAGCTCACTGTGGGGTGTGTGGGAATACAGCTCTCCCTGTGGCTGGGCTAGCCCTGCGGGGGCAGCACTTGATACCCAGCACTGTACAGTGTCACCATAAGAAACCCTGGTGGCCAGCACAATGTCTGGAAAGAGCAGCACTGGGAATGGTGCTCTGTCCTATGTGTCCCAGAGACAAGCTGATGTCCAGTTTGCCCACAGGGTTACAGGCCTGTCAGTTAGCACTGAGCACCAGGACCGTGTGGGCCCGCTGTCCAAATGGTGACCTCGCCCGCCGCTATGGCATCACAGACAAAAATCCCGCTGGGGACTACTGGAAGAAAATCCCCGGAAGTGTGTCTTGTTTCACAGGCAGGTGCTGGGGCAAGGCTGGGGGTGTAGGGGTGTGTGAAGAGGGTGCTCCATCTCAGCTCCACATCCCCATGGCCAGTGCCAAGGACAAGACCCACCTGTGGGAGGGATCCAGACCTGGGTTCTGCAAATCAGCTGACAGGAACAGGAGCTTTGCCTCCACTGCTGGAGCAGCTGCTCACACTCATGATCCCTACACTTGAGGGGCTGAGGAGATAGATTGTGGGTTAAACTAAAATATTAAACCGAATGAACAAAGCACAAGTTGGGGAAAGCTGGCTCTTCCTCGTCTCTGAGTCGGAATGTCACCAAGTCCAGACTGGACCCAGGGCCCCAATCACCACCTATGCCCCTTGTCTCAGACTATGTGGTTTATAAGACTCTGATTGGCTGTCATCTTTGCAGTGACCTCATCAGACGAGCTATGGGCGGTGGGCTCCCCTGGCTATCTCCTCCAGCGACTGACAAAGACGTTCAGCCACTCACACAACACTCAGAACAGCCAGGCAGCCACCTCCCACCCTGAGGACCTGGAGGACGAATGGGAGGTCATCTGAAGGAGCCCCAGGTGGCCAGTCAAGGAGGAGACTGGGCTGTGTGATGGACCCTGTTTGCCAGCAGCTCAGTTATGCATATGCCTCGTCACCAGGCTGGACAGGCCCTACACTTGCTTTCATTGTATTTGTTTCTGTCTCTTCCAAAACTCACAGCCTCAGCCATGTGCCTGGCCAGAGCTGCTGTCATAGCAGCAGCACCTTCGACATCTTGCCAAGGACACCTCCATGCAGGGACAGTGGCCGCTCCGTCACATCCACTATTATCTGTCACCACAGTAAACTGTCATCAACAGCTACAGGTCCTGGTGTGTGAGCCAGCAGGGACACCACCAGAGGCAGAGCTGGGCACGTGTCTATACCAGAATCCCAGGCCAAACAGGCCTGCAGGTCAAAGCCTGCAGCCACTGGATGTCTTTGGTGACAGTGTTGACTCTATCACAGGGTCTGTCACTTCTCTCTGAGAGATACAGGTCACAATGCATACCCCACACCAGACATTCCAGGTGGGAAAGTACCCATCCAGGGTGGAGTGCTGGGCTGTGCTGGGTGAGCATGCGCACACCCTTGCCTCATCGTGTTGCCCACACTCAGGGTACCTTGCCCACCCCTCCCCACCTCAGCAACACAACAGCCAATGGGTGCAGACAGCACAGAGGTCCATGTAGTCCAGCACAGGGGTGCTGAGCTGATCTAGAGACATCTTTGGAATGACATTTAGCTAATGTGCTGATGGGCATCCTAAATCCAGGCACTTCCCCAGATGATGAACCTAATAATTGCCATTTTATTGTGTTGCAAACCTAAGTAAGATACCTCATTTTAAGTCAAATCTCACAAATTTAGAAGATGAATATCTTCTGAAAATAGTGAAGGTCTTTTGTTCCTTCAGGAGGTTCATGCTAAGCCCACTTGTCTTGACTGTAGCTTTGCAGGGTGGCCGTTCTCTATCATGCCCTCAACCCAAGAACAGCTAGTGTCCTCAGTGGACATAGCATTGGCTCCCTGCAGCTGGTGGAAACAGCCTCTACTCACAGTTGCCATGCCCCACCATGGGGGTCAGGACAGCAGCACTCTTCCCTCAGGCATCTGAGCTTCAGGGCAGGCTGCCCACCATGTGTTCTTCTCTGACCCCACCCCAGGTCCCTGTCACTGCTCCAGACTTGCTGCTTTTTTTAGTCCACCTGGTCCAGGCAATTATTTCCTGTCTGTTTTCTACTGAGCATGTGTCAGGGCCCCAGTAGTAACGAAGCAGAGGCTTCCAGATCTCAGCAGAGATGAGCTGCTGAGAGTCTTGACTCACTTTATTTTAGAGACACCTTTTTTGTAAGAGTGCATTTGGTGACAGCAGAAACAGCCCGGACTGAGTTGCCCCTCTGTGAATGGTGTGCCTTGCCTGGCTCCTCATGATGGCAGCACTCTGCTAAGCCCATGGGACAATAGTGCAATTAAACCCAAGTTACGGGGATGCTTTTAGACTACTTTTAGCCTCACTGCTTTGTATAATTTTCTTTTTGGTTTTAAATTTTAGTTATGCTTTGAGATCATGAAAATATTAGACTTTTTCCAACTGTTGAGTCTGATAAGTGACCTGGGAGGCCTTCAGCAGACCCATCTTCTGGCCTCCAAAAAGCCCACCAGCCCAGCCACACTGCAGCAGGGCACTGCTACCTGGATGGTGTTGAGCCAGCTTGCTCGGGTGGTATAGTGGGCAGTGCCATTCCATAGCTAGATACACCCTCTGGCAGCCCTAGAGAATGCCCCAAAGAAGACAGAATGAAAGGCTGTCCAAAGACATTATTAGTCTTTTGTTGTTGTGTTGATCAGTCTTATCTGTCCAGGTTGGCCTCTAATTCACCATGTAGCTCGCCAAGGATGCCCTTTGCTGATCTTTCTGCTTCCACCTTCTAAATTCTGGGATTATGGGTGTGCACCACCATGTCCTGCTGAGATGTCAGACTCCATGTAAAGAAGTCTTTGAGTAAGCTCACTTTCAGAATCCCCATTGGGATGTGTCTCTTGGAGAGACGGGAATTCTTAAAATCATGACAGTACCCACAGACACTCCATGTTAGTGCTCAGGTCTCTTAGCTGCATGCCCCCTCTCTGGAGCCCAGGAAGGAGAACATGGTTAGTCTGTGAGCCATAGAGAGGTTGAGTACCTCATTCACAGTCACACAGTGAACATGGGCCGGGGTCCAGCTTGGCGAGTCTGCTGACCTGTGCTGGTGCCACAAACTCCTGGAGCTGCCCCAGCAAGGACCAGCATGCCTGGCACAGGGCCCTTACCCCAAGCAACCAGGCGGCAGCACCCTGTAGTCAGTGTCTAGCTTTGCACAGGCATCCGAGGGGGAGGAGCCCGCAGCTGCTGTGCATACTGTTTCCACTTAGCACAGAAAAACCGCCTTTGCCTTCTGGAGGGCAAGTGCTCTGTGCTCAAATGCTAGGACAGCCCCAGAAAACCTGTCAGAAGTCCTGTGTGCACTCGGACTGTGGCTTAGTGATGGGCCTAGCATACACACTGCAACACAGGCAGAACCCTATGTGGGACTCAGAGCATGCTTGTAATCCCAGTGCTCAGGAAGCTAGGCAGGATTGCCATGAGTTCCAGACCAACCTGGACCACACAGTAAGGTCCTGTCTCAAAAAATTAAATTTAAAAGTAAACAGAAAGAGACATGATTGGCACAGCTTTGGCACCTGTGTTGAATGTTCGCTGTAGGAACTTGTCCAAGCCAGTAGGAACAAACAACGACACAAAGATGGACAAAGAAGGGGAAGAAGAGGCTCACAGAAACACCCTCCAGTGGGACCCCGAAGGCCCAGCCCCCTGGTTAAGCCTCTGATGGGTCTTTACTCCAGAAGCCTAACACTAAAAATGCTGTCTCTGGAACCCTGTCAAGAACAGAACCAGAGCTGTATGTACATAGCATGCAGTCCCTGGCTTCAATTCCCAGAATGGCAATAAAGAAGACTAAACAGACGGGGGTGCCACAGTCTAGAACTTGCAGCCATGCCTGCAATGCCGCAGGCCGTGTGCCAGCAGGTGCGCTGCGGGCCACCACAGGAGGTCTTAGGTTCCTGTGAAATTCCTCTGGCCAGACACTACAATATGCTTTGCAGACAGAGGACATGCTTAGTGAGGAGCAGAGAAACAGGTTCTCATTTGGGACAAGCAGCTGGCCGGTGATTGTTTCCAAGCTTGTGTCTTTTTTATCCTTTGAATGTTGACCCATGTAAATGTATTATTTATTTCAAAACTAAATAAAATTTACATTTAGAAACCCAATTTCTTTTTTTTTTTTGAAACCCAATTTCTTTAACCTTGCAATATAAACAGTAAGAGTCAAATTTCATAAAGTCAACACCAAAAGCACTTTTTTTTTTTTTTTTGGTTTTTTCGAGACAGGGTTTCTCTGTATAACAGCTCTGGCTGTCCTGGACTCGCTTTGTAGACCAGGCTGGCCTCGAACTCACAGAGATCCACCTGCCTCTGCCTCCCAAGTGCTGGGATTAAAGGCGTGCGCCACCACCGCCCGGCTTCAAAAGCACTTTTTAAAATCCTTCTCATAAAATACTGGGGAATTCTTATACCAAGGTGAGATCTTTTTAAAAACTTTTAATGACTTATTTTTATTTTGTGTGCATTGGTGTTTTGACTGCATGTATTTCTGTGTGAGAGTGCAGGTCCCCTGGAACTGGAGTTACAGTTGTGAGCTCTCATGTGGATGCTGGGAATTGAACCCGGATCCTCTAGAAGAGCGGCCAGTGCTCTTAACCACTGAGCCATCTCTGGTCCCTACTGTGGTGATCTTAAAAAATGCTGAATTTGGGCCGGGCGGTGGTGGTGCACGCCTTTAATCCCAGCACTTGGGAGGCAGAGGCAGGCAGATCTTTGTGAATTCGAGGCCCACCTGGTCTACAAAGCGAGTCCAGGACAGCCAGAGATATTCAGAGAAACCCTGTCTTGAAAAAACCAAAAAAAAAAAAAATGCTGAATTTGGGGGCTTGTGGGGTGGCTAGTATAGAACACTTGCTTAGTGTGGGAGGTCCCATCTCCCAGCACTGCCAAATGAAAAAGAAAACTCAGGAAGAATACACCAAGATGACATGAACGGGGCAGGCAGCTAGCGGCCCTCTGATAAAAAATAACCAGTGCGGCCCATGCCTCCCCTGTAGGAGCCAAGCTATGCTCAGGTCTGGACTTGTCACCACCATCCTTGTGTTCCATGCATGTGGGTGGACGTGCATGCCACAGCACAGGTGTGGGGGTGAGAGGACAACCTCGTGGAGTCAGTACTTTCTATCTCCCTTTACATGGTTTCTAGGAATTGAACTCAGGATTCCAGGCTAGGGTGGCAAGCCATCTTGACTGCCCTGGACTTGATAGAAAAATTAAATGTCTACATAGCACTGGAGGTAGAATTCAGACTTCTCCCTAGACTGGGACAGTGGTTACACCCGTGTAGACATGAGTCACAACTCCTCAAGCTGTAGATTGCAGCCTTATCATGCAGAGGTCATCTCAGGTTTTTATAGTCAGAGCTGGTCATCAGAGCGGGTGTGGGGGGACCAGTACCAATTACTGATGTTTGAAACAGAGACAGTCAGGAGTAGCCTAGGCTAACCTTGGTAATTTTTTGAGACAGTCTCACATAGCCCAAGCTGGCCTCAAACTGACTGCATAGCCAAGGACAACCTTGAACTCAGTTTGCCTCCACCTCATGAGTGCTGGGATTACAGGTGTATACCACCATGCCCAGTTTTATTTGGTGCTGGTGATCAAACCTGAGGCTTGTAGATCCTTAGTAAGCACTACCCTCTCTCTGAACTATATTCTGAGCTCTGGCATTAACTTTTTCCTAAGACTTAATTTATGTTCATGAGTGCTGTGCCTGCATGTAAATCTCTGTACATCTGTGTACCGCATGCATGCCTAGGCCAGTGTGGCCAGAAGAGGATGTAAGATCCCCCTGGAAATGGAGTTGTAGACAGTTGTGAGTGCTGGGAATTGAACCTAGGTCTGAGAGAGCAGCCACTGCTCTTAAGCACTGAGCCATCTCTCCAGCCGTAGGCCATGAACTCTTGAGCCTCTCTGTGTTGGGGCCACAGCCAAGCACCACTATGGTAGTCTGCAGTTACTGGAACCAGCTCCAGCATGGTGGAGCCTTGGAGGGCGTCCTAGGGAGCCACCTTGTATGGATAGGATTTGAGGTAAGGTACAGAACTGTTGTCCACACTGAGGCTAGTAAAGACATGAAGCCGATGTTAAAGCAGACGGAGTCTGTACCAGTCAGATACAAGTGGAGGATGGGAACAGCATCAGGCACACCCCCAGCGCAGTCTGCCCTTCCATGACAGGTGATCTCTTGAGTGATGAGCTTCACAGTAGTTCACTTTCACTGTCTTTCCTAGTAGGCATCAGGGTCCAGAAATCCTGGCTCCTGGACTCTTTAGCTGGGGTGCAGTATAGATGTCCTAGGAACACATTTGACATTTGATGGGGACAAATGAAAGCTTAGCCAAGAGAAGACCAAGGCTTGTTTGCATGTTTTGGAGCCGCCAAGGTCACCTACTACTAGCTGAAGGTGGATGCCGGCACAGGGCCTGGCAGGCTCTGGTCCTCTGGTTCTGTCCTGCAAGTTCATGGCCGGGGTGGGAACATGTCAGGTGGTATCACAGCCCTTCCTGGGGCGGGAGGACACAGGGGACAGATAAGCCACACACTGAGGCCACCAACCCTTCCTCTCAGAAACAGCCACCCGATAAGTGAGGTCTTACTTATCGGCTTGTGCCACCTCCCCTGGCCCCCTGCTTCCTGAAGCTCAGGCCTGTACCAGACATCCCAGGACAGCAAAGAGCTGTAGGCAGGAGTCAGGCCTTCCTCTGAGGTGGCTGGCGAGGCTTTTCTACCCTTCTGGGCCTACCTCTTCTACCTCCCAGTTGTAGGGGCCCATCCAAATCAGTGTCCTTGGTGAGTCGTCCTCTGCCTTTGTGCCCAACCAAGACACAAGAGCCAAGGCCACTCAGCAATGAAGCAATCCTCATGTGTGGGGACTGTCATGATACTTCTGTGCTTGTCACCATGAGCCAAGCCAGCCCTCTTGGGCCTGATATTCCCCGGGTACCTTTCTCAGGCTGGGTCCTCCCTCTGTGATACCATTTCCTCCCACAAGGTCCTATGCTGCCTCCTCCCTGGTGGCCACCAGAAGGCCTAAATAGCACACTGACCCTCCTCCAGACCAAGCAGCTCTAGGGAGGTTGTTAGTAAAGCAGTAGTCTACCTGAAGGGGGCAGAGAAGCCCCTAGCC
This sequence comes from Lophiomys imhausi, assembly GCA_907164525.1. Lineage (NCBI taxonomy): Eukaryota > Metazoa > Chordata > Mammalia > Rodentia > Muridae > Lophiomys > Lophiomys imhausi. The sequence goes on from CAJQZJ010001511.1 coordinate 17,138,682, forward strand.
CTGCACCAGCAGACCCCACAGGGCACTGAGCCAGGGAGACATGAGGGGAACTAACATTCCCATCAGGAGCCCAGCTTTCAAGGTTCCTTCAGGAGCTACTGCAAGCATTGCTCATGTCTTGTAAATAAGGAAATGCCACCACCAATGGCATCCTTAATCTGGACCTGGGGCCTCCCAGAAATCCAGGGGGACTGACCTTGAATGGGCCAAGCTTGGGGCTAGGGAAGCATTAGGATCCATCACTCCCAGGACACTTGACCAGAAGGGAAGTAGAGCCTCCGGTCTACACACACAGGACCAGTACCCTCAAGTACTCTCTTGCCCCATTTTCTGGAATGGGGGTTTCACATTTTCAGGCCTGGGAAATGAGCTAAAATTCCTTGACAGTAATACTGGGGCCCAGGACAGAGGTGGCAAGATCTAGGGCCCTTCCTGCTCTCCAGACTTCCCCAACCCTTCCCTTCCCTCCTGTGGCCCAGCACCCTGGACTTTTCCACTCCCAGGCATGCTGCACTCAGGAGCACTGAGCAGCAGGTGCCCCAAACAGGCTGGCCACCTCAGCAAACTGCTGGCCTCTGCTCCTGGCAGCACATAATGGCCTACAAGCCTGCGCCACAAAGGTTGAATTTCACTGCCCAGCAAAATCCCTGGGCAGGGTCAAGGCCTTCCCTCCCAGTCTTGAAGTTCCTCAGGGTATAAACCCAGCTTTGCAGTCGGGGTCCCTTTATCCTGAAGGATGATGGTACATTCATTAACAAGCCTCCAATCTTCCAAAGTTTCCAGTAGAAACCAGCTCTCCAGGCTGGGCAAGGAGCCTGCCCAAGGTGATAACACCCAGGCCCGAGCCCCATGAACACCACCTGACACCCATTGTGGGTAGGCGAGGAGCCTATGGCTGGGGCTGGGCAGGAGGCCTGGAAGATACACCTGGTCCTGATGAGACATGAAGCAGGGGACCCAAAGCCTGTGGTTAAAACCCAGGGTTAGGCCGGGCGGTGGTGGCGCACGCCTTTAATCCCAGCACTTGGGAGGCAGAGGCAGGCGGATCTTTGTGAGTTCGAGGCCAGCCTGGTCTACAAAGCGAGTCCAGGACAGCCAGAGATATTCAGAGAAACCCTGTCTCGAAAAACCAAAAAAAAAAAAACAGGGTTAGCACCTGCCAATCCTGACTCAGGGAAAAAGGGGATAATGGCCAACTCCAAGTCTGGGTGGGGAACCAGTGATTCAGAGTGAGGTGAGGAGATACACCCAGCCTGGCTCCTGCTGCTCAACTCCTGCCATAGCTGCTTGCTCGGCCCTGCCTGTTGTCCTGAACACAGAACGAAGTCCAACTCCATGGACCATTTATGAGGCTGACAGCACAGGAGGGCCAGTCAGATCTGCCCAGGTTTAGCCTCTTGGCCTCAGCACATTCTGTCCTCTTGCTTGGTCATGTCAATCCCCACCCTCTGTTCCTCCCGTTTGGCTCAGCTGTCACCTCCCGCGGGACTCCAGGTCCTCCCCCTTATCTTTGGCTGAGCAGGGAGCTAAGTGCACTTGGGCAGGTATGGAGAGCCAAGGCTTAAAGAGCCTGCCTGACTTGGCAGCCCTACCCCAAATGCATGCAACAGACCAGGCATGCACCTGTGCAGTCAGATCCATATATGTAAAGTGCCAGATACAAGGCTCTCAAAAATACTTGTGTCCCCAAACAGTGTCAGGATGCCCCCTAAGTCTAGCCCTTGCCATTGAGGTCCAAGGGCTGTAAAAATGGCGGCAGAGGCAGTTCATCCAAAGCTTCGGGGAAGCGGCCAGGTGAGATGGTAGTGACTAGCACCTGCATGGCACGGGCAAAGAGGGAGGGGGGCGCCAGCCCGGCTAGCCACTGGAACTTGTCCTCACCCAGCAGCCGCTGCCAGCGTAGCCGGTCTCCCAGCAGTTCACATCGGGCTGGGCCAGCGGCTCCCCCCGGGGTGTACAGTGCCAGCAGGTCAAGCAGCAGCAGGCGACGCTGACACACCTCCCCAGGAGACGTGCTGGTGGTGGCAGCAGTGACGGTAGCAGAGGAGGCCTCGGAGGCCTCGGCCGCAGAAGGGGCTGAGCTGGCGTCCTGGCCCAATTGTCGCAGCAGCAGCTCCAGTGGTGTGAGGCCACCGCTGTCTCGCAGGCCTGGAGAAGCTCCGTGGCCAAGCAGCAGGAAGAGGCACTCAGGGCGCGCGAGCTCACAGGCCACGTGCAGGGACGTGCCACCACCCTCCACGCGGCTACAGCCGCGCCGGTCCAGAAGGCGCATGCGCTCTTCCGCTGGGAAGTCCCGCACAGTTCGAAGGATGCGGCGCAGGATGCCCACGCGGTTGTAGCGCACCGCCAGCGCCACGTGCGGTCCTGGTGCGGTGCAGCAGCGGAAGCCCGCGCTAGGTGGGGCGAGCGCGCGCCGTGGGAAGGTGGCCAGCAGGTAGTGAGCATAGGCCTGGTGGTCGTGCACGAGTGCGTAGAGCAGGGCCTCCGACGGCGAATAGGCGGCGGCGCGGCCGCGCTCATCCCAGTGGAAGGCTTCACTGGCACGCATGTCCTCGAGCAGCCACACCGGCAGCAGGTCGCGAACTGCCTGGTAGAAGGCGAAGGACGACTTTCTGCACTGCTTCTGCACCCGTAAGCGAGATGCGCCCGCTCCCTCGGGCCCGCCGTTGGCGCTGCGTCCCGGCCTGGGGTCCCACGGCATACTGGCCTCCAGGGATCTCTAGGCCTCAAGTCATGGGTCACAGTACCCGGACCAACCTGTGAGGTGAAGTGGGGGCCAGTGAAGGCTTTGGCCACGACTACCTCGGCCTGAAAAACGGCATTCATCCTCACACATGGCTTGAGTCTTTGATCCCTCTGTCAGAGCCCCTTTTCCCATTCCCAGCCTTGGCTCTGCCTGTCACTGGCCCAGAACGCTTCTAGGCCCAGAACCTTGCTCGAGTTTCTGAATATGCACACCCTCACTCGCTTCTGCTAGAGAAAGCTGGTCCTGCAGGAGCCTTAAACCTCCCAACCCTCTGCAGCCCTAGGACCTTCGAGAGCTCCTTTCATACCTGAGTTAGGTCCCTCCAACTGCAAATAAGAGGAATCCTTGGGACACCCAAGAAGACTCAGGGCCACAGCACAAGCTGAGCCTAAATCATCTCCCAGCTCCAAACCCAATCCTCCACTCCACTTGTCACCTGCCCTCTGGAAGAGGACTCTGAGACTTCCTTCCAGGAGGGCCGTGGACCTAACCCCCTCACTTACACCTACCCGGCTCCCGCAGGCGATCCCGGGTTCTGTGGATGCGGGTATTCACTTTGCCGCACCAAACCCCAGCTTCCTCATCAGCAAGTGGTGGCCCAAGGCTGGCAGCGTGCCCCGCAGCCCGAGTTGGAGAGTGGCTCTGGCTCTTTCATCCGCAAACAGTTTTGCTGCCCATCAGGAATGAGCTCCTGTAAGGAGGAAAAGGTGAAGTCAACGGAGAGACTGGATTGTACACCATCTGCAGTCCACTCCAGGTCCATCCACATGAGGCCGGTACCGACATAACATTTTTCAGCTGGGGACAAGCTAGTCCAAGGTCAGTCACCTGGTTCACGCTGAACCAGGACAAGTGCCTAGGTCATCTGCATTGGGTTTGGGGACCCCCCCATTCCAGACACTGCAGACCTCAGTTTAAATCCTGCCTCTACCCTGGGCCTCAACCTCTCAGCCTGAGCCCTGGCCATACACCCTTGGCATCCCCGGCCCACTCTGCCCTACTGCCTCTGGCAAGGGTAAGCCCTAGGTCACAAGGGACCTGGGACGGCTAGTGGGGCCTCGTCCACACCCTATGTGTCATGACCATTGGCGTTAATTGGGTTATAGGAGTGGACACTATGGAGTGGACTGCGGCAGCCGCCCCTCTTGGGGGATGCCATGACTGCAGCGCCTTCCTATCCCTGGGCCCCCGCGCCCCAGGTGTACTGTGTGGGCACGCGTGGGGTGCCGGGCGGGTTACGTAAAGTTCGGCCGCCCCACGTCACTGGGCAGAGTCACGGCCGCGGCTCCGTAACTGAAGGTTGGGCCGCCGGCCAGATCCTCCCTGACCCCTCCCGGCAAGGACCGACCGACCTGGGCCGCGGCGGCTGCGGGGCGCGCCCGAGTGTCGGCGGGCTGGTGGCCAGGATCAGGGGCTGCACCTGCGTACGGGGGCGCTCGGGGCAGGCGACTCATCAAGCTGCGCGACCCTGTCCCTGAGGCGGGCCCGAGCGCGCGCCATCCAGGCACGGGCGAGCAGACGAAGAATCCACGACGCCGAGAATGGAAGGAGCCGCCGCCGCCGCCGCCCGCGCCCGCTGCACTGAACCGCCGCGATCGGGTCTCCTGAGGGTGCTGATGCCGGTGCCACCGAGGGGCGGGCGGCCCGCGGCGCAGTGCGGCCGGGGCCGGGCAGGACCGCGGGACGGGCAGCCGCCGCCATTGGCTCAGGCCGCCGGCCCCCGCTGCTACCCATTGGTCGCTGCTCTGCACCATTGTTGCGTCACGAGCCAAGGGGCGGGGCTCTCAGCGGGATCCACGGAAAACTTCGGAGAAACTTGAGGGCCGGGGGGGGGAGATGAGAAAAGCCGGGGAGGGGGGGGAGCTGGGCAGGAGGGGGGGGGGCAGGAGGGGGGGGGGGCGAGTCCCGGCAAGTGCCAGTGCAGTCCAAGCTCTGGACCCAGGAATAGGCTCTGGCGTGCGGCTATCTTTTCCCTTCAACTGGAGCAAAAGTCGTGTTCCGGGCCTCCCTTGCTCTGACCCTCAGTGACCTTGGGGAGACATCCGCTCTTATCCCATCTGCGTGTAGGATGACCTAAAGTAGGACTGAGCCCCTAAAGGGTTTCACCTTGCTCTGCCCTGCCAGGGAGGGCCCTGGCATGGCTATCCCTGGCTCCAACCTCATAGGAAAAGCATGGATGGATAAGAGCTTTTTTCAGCGCCTATTGTGTGTTCTCCTGAGCTAAACACTTTCTTTCATTGACTTCACCAACACAGGAGAAGTGGGGGCAGAATTACGATCCCTACCCAGTTCTCTCACCAGGAAATCCCTGCTAAGAGGTAGGTAGTTACTTAAGTCCAGTGTGATGGCACACGCCTTTAGCACTTGGAAAGCAGAGGCAGGTGAACCTCTAAGTTCCAAACCAGCCTGGTCTACAGAGTGAGTTCCGGGATAGCCAGGGATACACAGAGAAATCCAGTCTCAAAACAAAACAAAAAGTAGGTGGTCCCAAGAGAAGTACACTTTGAGAGAAGCGGGCATTTCAGGCTCTTTTTCACTCAGGAGAAACTAGACAGGCCACCTAACCTTCCCTCACAGGATTCTGCAGCTGGAGGGAACTTGAGATCCTGACTTTGAAGGGTGGAGGAACTCTAAGTCCACTCCAAAAGCACTAATTAGTGCTGTCACACCTAGACCTTGGAACTCCTCCACCCATTATCGGAGTGGAGGCTCTCGCTGGTGAAATAGTTCCAAATTCCATGCACAGCCTCTTCTAGCTTCTTTTCTCAGAATGCTTTAGAAGCTCAGTCAGTACCAAGGCTGCATGAAACTTCCATCCAGGCCCTTCCTCCTGCTGCTGTCCCCATGAACCCCCCTCCCCCCACCCCACCTCCAGACACACACACACACAGACACACACACACACACACACACACACACACACGGCAAATGTGTACATACTTAGCCTTCAGCCCTCTTGGTTCCTCTATGCCTCCTTGACCCTGCCTAGACCGGCCAGGGCTGAGAGACTTTAGATGAAGTCTCACCTGGTCCTCTGAGCAGACCCTAGCAGAAGCACACCCACACACTCACACACACATGCACACACGGGGCCTTCCTGTTGCCCTAGAAGGCCAGCTAAGCAGTCCCAAGAGGGAGAAAAGGCTCTCATGAGAGTCCAGTGATGGAGTGTGTGGCAAAGTGAATGGCCTTTGGGAGTCCCCAGCTCCTCCTCCACCCTAGGGACAAGATGAGGAGGGCTCCTTACCCAAGCTGCTTTTCCACAGCTTAAGGTGAGACATAGCTCTTTCTAGCAGTTGTGTAATGAGGGTGAAAGGGCACAAATTACAAGGCAATGAGGGCACTTGACCTCAGCAACTTCCTCTATACTCCTCTGACTTACTCTTCTAGCCAGCGCTCCCAGGGGGCTCCAGACCAGCCTGATCACCCTTCTCAACTGCCTAGAAGCAGTGTATGTGCAGGGACCTAGCCAAAAAGTCTAGATGGGTTGCTAAGGCGAGTTCAGGAGGACCCCGTGCCATCGAGCAGTGAGAGAGGGTCAGAGGTCAGTGGGCACAGCTAGTCTCATGGACCTTGACTGCCAAGACAGGAGCGTGGATGTGTGCTGCATTATTTTGCTTGTGAGTTATTTCAGACATACACACAAAAATAATACTGGCTCCCTGAGAACCAGTGAACTGGGGTAAGAAACAGCAGGCAGACTGGGCGTGGTGGCACACACCTTTAACCCCAGCACTCAGGAGTAGAGATAGGGTGATCTCTGTGAGTTCAAGGACAGCCTGGTCTACAAAGGCAGTCCACGACAGCCAGAGCTACACAGAGAAACCCTGTCTCAAAATAAAGGAAGGAAGGAAGGAAAAGAAAGAAAGAAAACAGCAGGGACCCATGGACCAGCATCCCCGCTGGGGTAGGTGGATTGCCCTGAAGTTCAAGGCCATCCTGAACCATATTGTAAGCCCCTGGGGAGGAGAGAGACAGCGCAGCAGGCAGGTAGATCTGAAGGCTACAGCTGCTCTATCACCTGGACCCACTCCCTGTCCCCAGCTCTTTTCTTTGGTGGCAGGTGACTTGGTAACTTTCTCCATCATGGCATCAAACAGTCCCTACCCTCAGCAGCTCGGCTTTTCCCCAAAGTCTCTGCCATGACTTGAACATGTCCCTTGGGGCTTTTGTGTTGGAAACCAAGTCCCCAGTGCGACTGTATAGAGAGGCAGGAAGGTCAGGAGGCCTCTACCCTCAGCAATGGGTTAATGCTGTCTCTGGAGAGGACACCTGATAGAAGTCCCACCATTCTGTCCCCTCCCCTCTCCCTGGTCCCCAGCCCAGAACTGTCCCTTCAACATTGTGCAGCCTCATTGTTCTATGGCTGCACTGAGCAGGCTAAGATGACCAATGCCATCCATCCTCAAGGCCTGCCAGCTGCTCTGGGTGACAGACTTGCTGCGTAAGCTGTGCCCCATCCCCTGGCATGAAGGATTCTAGTGCTGTAAATATCCCTGCCCACACAATGGGGATCACAGCCATATGGCTGTGCCAAGACCAACCTTGACCCCCACTCCAACCTTCCCCAGGCATGTCACTGCTGATTTTCACGGCTGCCCAGGTGACAACATAGACAGTCATGAAGGGGCTGCCTCCTCTTCAGAAGGTCGACGTGGAGGGCTGCTGGGACAGGGGCACAGCATGATTCCCAGAGAGGCTGAGGAGACCCCAGAGTTGGGGGTGAGGTTGGGATGAAGCAGAAAATTTTGCTACCTGGGCATAGAGTTGACCTTTGACCCTGCTATGTGTTTGCTGAGACCTGACCCAAGGCACACTTCCTTCCCTCATAGAGCGTTTGCCCTTGCCAGGGTAAAAGCTCCTGGGTATATGTGGGCAGCTGGGAGAGTGAGGGAGGAGGAGAAGGTACTCCAAATTGAGGGCTGCTGCAGGCCAGGAGGACTCAGAGAAAGTAAACAGGAGTGGGTCTCAGCTCCCTATGGCTACTGAGGATAAGCTGCAGGGGAAAAAAGAAAGCTACTGTAGCTGTTGGGGATGAGCGGAGGGGGACATAGACTGCACACACTCCACTTGCTGGAGTGTGAGGAGAGAGGCCCAAGGTTCCCAGAGTTTCAGATTGAGTACCTAGAAGCTGGAGTGGAGCCAAGCTGGAAGAGGTGTATCCCTAGCAACAGGAAATAGGGGAGAAGGCCTGGCTGATGACAGACAACTGGGATTATGGGTTCAAAGAGTGTGCGCAAGGACCAGGGAGATGGCTCACCCCATCAACAAGATTGCTGCCAAGCTTGATGACTTGAATTCAACCCCTGTGACCCCAGGACATGGTGGAGGAAGAGAACTGACTCCCTTGGGCTGTCCTCTGAGGCCCACTCATGCTGTGGCATGCACATACACCAATACCCACACCCTGGAGAGAATCGAGGAAGCCCAAAGCCAGAACCCTGTGCTTCCAGCAAGGGGGAAAGGCCCTCAGAAACTAAAGTGGCCTGAGGAGAAAGGTGTGGTCAGCAGGAACTGGTGGTGCCAGGCAGCTGAGACAGGAACATTGCCACACATAGGTCACAGTGTCCTTCACCAGGGCTGGGTGGAGTGTAGTAAGAACCCTGTTTGGACAGGGTTCAGGCACCAGTGAGTGGAGGACTGGAAAAGTTCCTGAGGGGGCAGAGGAGGGGACAGAGGTGGATGGCAAGGAGGGCGAAAGGTGACAACATGTCAGGTGTGTGAATGTGCCCAAGGGTGTGGGTGGCTGTGCATAAGGGCACACGAGCCAACCTAGACATGCTCTGGCCTGTGAGCACCGTGTGCATTGACAGAGCACACCCCCCTCTGCCCTTCACACATATCTTCCCTTCCCTTCTGACAAACCCCTTCATGGCTGTGCCCAGGCAGTGTCAAAGGGCAATTGTAAAGCTACTGGAGGGTGAGTGTGGCCTCTCCTGGTGTGGACACATTTCAGAATGATGCCCTGAGAAGACTAGCAGGGGTAGAGGCTGCCTGGAGAGAAGGGTCCTCAGCTGGGGACACAGGGACCACTTCTTGGTGTAGCATGTAGGGCATGGATGCCAGGGAGGGCACAGCACAGGTGATGATATGCACATCTACTCTGATAGTCTAGTTTAAGGTCTTATTAGCATTATATTAGCATATATTGAGGTGCATTATGGCATTTTCCTACACACACAAAATGTATCTCAATCATATTCACCCCATTACTCTCCCTTGGCGCCCTTCTATTCCCAGTCACCCCTTCCACTTTCATGTCTCCTTTTCTTTTTAGTTTTACATATGTGTGGGTGTTTGCCTGTGTGCACCACATGTGTGCAGTGTCTGGGGAAGCCAGGAAGAAGGTGTTATACCTTCTGGAACTGGAGTTACAGATGGTTGTGAGCTACCATGTGGGTTCTGGGAATCAAACCCTGGTCCTCTGGAAGAGCAGCCAGTGCTCTTAACTACCGAGTCATCTCTCCACCAGACCTTGTGTGTGTGTGTGTGTGTGTGTGTGTGTGTACATGTGTAAGTGTGTGTACGTGCATGTATGTGTGTGTACATGTGTGAGTATGCATGTATGTATGTGTGTGTGCATGCTGGAGGGATCCCTTCACTATCAGGGTGGGCTGGAGGGATCACTTCACTGACTATCTGGAGGTGTTCTCTGACCAGCTCCAGCAAAGCCCATGGAACCAGACATGGGCAGGGGGGGCAGCCCGTGGAAGCACACTGTAGGCTCCAAGATGTGGAGAAGACAATTGCAGAACTGTGGAGGGGCTAGTGCCAGACTTGCTGGTTCTCATAGCCAGCCACTCACCAGCTAGGGACATGGGCTCAGTGACTGCATGTCTGAATACTAGCCATATCTGAAATATGAGTCAGGAAGGTTCTCAGAGATCAAGAAGGCATTCCAGGTGGCAGGTTGGGCAGAACCAGGGTCAAAAGTGGCCAGGAGTCTGTGACTTGGTCGGGAGGGGGGGTCTCCCTGCCCCCACCCAGGTTCTGTCTTTCTGCCACCTGGCTGAGCCAAAACTTGGTCTTTAAGGATGAACCCCTGCCCTCCTCTGGCCTTCCTCTGATAAGAGGGGCTCCAGTCCTCCCATCATCCTCTTGGTCCATCCCACTGGTCTTTGAAGACTTAGTTTAAGCTGTCAGTGAAGACCAAAGACAGGACAAAACCATTAGACACAAGGGACTTAACTTACTAGAAGAGAATTGTCTGATATGCATAGCAAAGGATTGGCAATACCAAAGTTGTACAAAAAGCTACTGTAACCCAGCTGGGAGGACCAACTCAGGACAGTGCTCTCCTATGAATAGGCAGTTCACATACTAACCAATAAAGATATGTAGCTGTGCCAGTAGTCCATAAATGGGCAACCTCTTGTTTTGCCTGGCAGCCAGGCCAAAATTGAGCAGAGTTTGGACAGCTTGTACCAGCCAGGTGGGGACTATGGACAGGCCAAGTGGGAAGTCTTGCAGTCATCATCAATCAGGCGAGCAAAAGGGAGGGGCTCCTTGAAAAGCCCTGAAGTGCCCAGAAAGCCTGCCTTATTTCTTTGTAGTGCTGGGAAGTGGCTCATCCCACCACTTTTGTGTGCATCCTATTCCATTTGAATGCTGGCTCTCAGCACAAGTTACATGCATGACACTCACTGTGGTGGCTCTTTAAGGTTTCCTAAAAGAATTGAGTCCTAGAGTACAGAGATGACTCATCAGTTAAGAGCTCTTGATGCTCTTGCTGAGGACCTGAGTTTGGCCCCAGCCCCAATGCTGGGGACTCGAGTTCCAGGGGATCTGACACCCTCTGCTGGGGGCTCTGCAGACATGTGCATTCACATGTGCACACACCCACAAAGACACGTAAACATACTTTAAAAAAAAAACTGTTGAGCCCGAATTTCATGTTTCACCTCTATTACATAGTTAAACAGAGTGCAAGTGTCAGCCAAGTACCAAGGAGATGGACTTTTTGATATTTAGCCTGCATTTTTGCCTTAGTGTAAGGCAGCCCCTATGGCCTCTCTCTTTTGTGTCTTTGTAGGACTCCCCGATCCAGCCATGCCTGATCACCCAGCCTTTTCCATTTAATGAACTGGTAAATTCTCTCTTTTTTCTTAGACCAGGTGGAGAAGCACTCTTCAGCCATAAGGGGATTGACTATGGCACCCCTGTACCCCTGGCATATGATGATAGTGTCCTATGTGATTGACTATGGCATTCCTGTTCTCCTGGCATATGATGATAGTGTCCTGTGTTATTGACTATGGCATCCCTGTTCCCCTGGCATATGATGATAGTGTCCTGTGTGATTGACTATGGCATCCCTGTTCCCCTGGCATATGATGATAGTGTCCTGTGTGATTGACTATGGCATCCCTGTTCCCCTGGAATATGATGATAGTGTCCTGTGTGATTGACTATGGCACCCCTGTTCTCCTGGCATATGATGATAGTGTCCTGTGTGATTGACTATGGCATCCCTGTTCCCCTGGCATATGATGATAGTGTCCTGTGTTGCAGTACAGTAACAGGCAAGAACAGAACCTACACTATGTCTCCTTATCTTCCTAGTGGAGACAAGAATCTTGCCCTAGAGCATGTGGTGAGGGCACACTGGGTCCCGGGGCACAGCCCTGCCAGCCACGAGAGATTACCCCAGTAACTTGAGTTACTAGGACTTCTTTCTTATTTTAATATTTATTTATTGTTATCTTGTGTGTATGAGTGTTTGCCTACATGTGTGTATATGCACCATATGTGTGCAGTGCCTATAAGAGTGCACCAAGTCCTCTTGAAGCTGGGGTTGCAGATGTTTGTGAGTCACTCACTATATGGGTGCTGGGAAATGAGCCCATCCTCTGCAAGAGCAGCAAATACTCTGAGCCATTGTTCCAGCCCCAGCACTCTTCCTTTATATTTACACACACACACACACACACACACACACACACACACACACACACACAAGTTAAAAGAAAAAATAAACCCAAAGAGTCAGCCTACATGGCTGGGGCTATCACATCACCTAATGGGAGACTGCCAGGCACAAGCCCCACAGGACCAAAACAAAAAACAAAAAAATTCACATCCTACAGACTGGGAATGTTTTCGGTAACTATATATCCAATAGTTCCAATAGTGAATTAATGTCAAAAATCTATAAAGAAGCCAGGTGCCAGGTGTGGTGGTGCACACCTTTAATCCCAGCACTCGGGAGGCAGAGGCAGGCGGATCTCTGTGAGTTCGAGGTCAGCCTGGTCTACAAAGCAAGTCCCGGACAGCCAGGGCTGTTACACAGAGAAACCCTGTCTCAAAAAAACCAACCAAACAAAAAAAGAATCTATAAAGAACAAGCCCGGTGTGGTAGCACATGCCCTTAATCCCAGCACTTGGGAGGCAGAGGCAGGTGGATCTCTGTGAGTTTGAGACCAGCCTGGTCTACAAAGAGTCCAGGACAGCCAGAGCTACACTAACCCTAACCCTGTCTCAAAAAAAAACAAAACAAAACAAAGTCATCCAATTGATAGACTTAAACTGAATACCAAATTCTCACGATTAAATATAAATCCATTCCAGTAAATATTTGAGAACTGAATATCCAATTCTCAAAAAAGGAAATGTAAACCCATTCCAATAAATATTTGAAAAGTGTTCAACATCTTTGCCCATCAGGAAAATGCAAATTAGGGTTGCTTTGAGATTTCATCTCAACCTCAGTCAGAATGGCTACCCTCAAAGAAACAAATAACAATACATTCTAGCAAGTATTGGAGCAGAGGAATGTGGTATGAGTCTATTAAAATAACCAATTGTAAGAATGTTTGTTTAATCCCAGATGTGAGGCTGCTTAAGACACGGGTGTAAAGTATTAACTGTCTCCTGAGCTAGCAGGGGCGTGGCTTAGCCAGCTGAGCAAGTTTAACTCAGAGGACTTGAGAAAGGGATAAAAAGCTGAGGAGCCCCGAGGAGAAGGGGGCTCTACAAAGAAGAAAGAGAAAGGGCTACAAAGAAGAAAGCAGTTGCTGCTCTTCTGGCTGCTGGTGCTCCCCCAAATTGCTGCTTCTTGTTCCTGCTGCTGTCTCCTGGTTTGCTGGATTTCTACTGAGACTGGTATTGTCCCCAAAGAACCCAATGACCCTAATCAGCAGGAAGTAGCTCAAACAGTCCTACGTCCCTTCTCCCTCTAACCTCCTTTCTCTCCCACTTAGTGTTGTGAAGTTGGGAGAAACAAAGGGTGGAAGGGAGCTAGAGATATTAAGTACAGTAAAATAAATTTAGTAAAAATAATAATAGCTGCCTTGCTACAGGGGAACCTCTTAATTCACTGCTGGTCGGAGTGTAAGCTGATGTGGCTACGACAGAAATCAGTATGGAGGGTCCTCAAGGAACTAAATATAGTGCTGTATGTGACCCACCTGTGCACCTTCTGGGAATATACCTGAAGGACTCTAAGTCCTCTGAAAGATCCACAGAGTCAGCAGTTACTGGTGTAATTGTTTAAAGAGACAAATAGAATAGGCAGGCCACTTCACAATAGGGACTGGGGCTGGGAGGAAGGACAGGGCAACACTGTTGGTCTGCAGTGTCCTGTGAGCAGAAACATTCCATCCTGGAGGAAGCCCCTAAGACTAAAGAAGCAGGTGGGGCAGTGGTGACATACACCTTTAACCCCAGCACTTGGGAGCCAGAGGCAGGTGGAGCTCTATGAGTTCAAGGCCAGACTGGTTTACGGAGTGAGTTCCAGGACAGCCAGAGATACACAGAGAAACCCTGTCTTGAAAAACAAAAAACAAAAAAAAAAAACAAAAACAAAAAAACTCAAGAAGCAAACAACTCACAAACCTTAGGAAGTCCCTGAAACATACCAGATTCACAAGTCCTCCATCTCCCTAATGTTATTATATAAGCAGTAAGGTTGCTGAGGAGGAGAGACTCTCAGACTTGTGAAACTGCCTGCAAGTTGTTCGGAGATTTCCAGCTGTCATGAGTCATCACCCATATTGGGGTGGGCCTTGGTGATGCAGCTGCCTGAGTCCCTCATGCAGCAAGTGATGCGGTAAACTCATTGGTTCACCAAGTTGGACTCTGGTGACATTACTGTGGTATGTCATTGGTTCCCTTTCTGGAGTGAGCAGTTTTTTGTTCACATCTCCCCAGGAATGGTGTCACAGAAGCACCCTGTGAGCTTCATTCCCTCCCAGGAAGAGAAGGCTTTAGCTGTGTAAGATCTGAATAACCCCACTGGGGTCTGCACTCCATAAAAGCTGTAGTCCCTCCCATCATAAGTCCCCATCACAAGACAAGATAGACGGAGATGGTGGGCTAGGCTCTCCCATCCCTGGCCCGGGGAGGTGGGTCGTTAGCCAAAACTTCCAAGTAATTATTGTTTGTTTCCACAAGCAGGCCCTTGGATCTGGACTGAAGACTCTAGGTGTGTGGGTGCATGGACTTCCTAGAGGACAGATGAGGGGCCTTCTTATAAAGCCATTCGTATTTATGCCTACACTGTGACTGCAGCCTTCCAGGGGCAGCCTCCAGCCTCCAGCAGCCTAAAGAGATGCTATAGCCTGCTCTTGATTAGCAACAGGCCTGGAATGAGAAATGCCAGGATGTTGGTAAGGCAAACATCTGGGTGTGTCAATGAGGACATTCCCATTGACTTGTCCTGAATGTGCACAGCACTGTCCAGTAGGGCCTAGGTAGAATAAAATGGAAGATGATGGGTGTGGTGTGTGCCTTTAGTCCCAGCACTTTGGAGATAGAGCCAGGTGGATCTCTATGTGTATGGGGCCATCCTGATCCACACAGGAGTTCTAGCCAGATAGGGCTACACAGAGAGGCCCTGTCTTGGGGGTGAGGAAGAGAAAGGAAAAAAGAAAAAAAAAAAAAAACATGGGAAAAAGCCAGCCAAGCATGTGCAAGTTCTACACTTCTGAGCCAGTGTCCCCATTGCTGCTACCACTGTTTCTTCAACAATCTGGTTTGCTTTGTTGTTTGGTTTTTGAGAAAGTCTCACATAGTAGCCCAGGCTGGTCTTTTGTTTGTTTGTTTTTTTAGAAAGGGTTTCTCTGTCTAACAGTATGGGCTGTCCTGGAACTCTCTTTGTAGACTCGAACTCACAGAGATCCGCCTGCCTCTGCCTCCCAAGTGCTAGAATTAGCCCAGACTGATTGATCTTAAACACATGATCTGATCCTCTTGCCTCAGTCTCTCTGAGTACTGGGATGACAACCATGTACTACTCTTTCTTCATGGCTCAGTGCCCATTCAACAGAGGAGGCCAGGAATTAGCAGGCCTTCACCCCTGGCTGTGGGAATGCTTTGCCTTGCGGAGACTGTTCTCTGACTCTCCAGGATGCAGATGGCAGTGCTCAGCCTACTCTGCCTTCAACCCTGTCAATCTAGTGGGTCCCCTTTTATAATTATATATGTAATATACAACTATATAATGTATAATAATATAGATATAATATACAATTGTACATATTAGATATGACACGCTTTATTGGTCCTGTTCCTCTAGAGACCCCCCTAATATACCTGCCACAACCAAAGTTAGACGTGACCCCTTTTTTTCTCCACTGTCTCCACCCCACTTCCGTAGAATCTTTGGGCTTTAGGTCCTTTACACGTGCCATTCCCTCTGCCCCAGAAGTGAGCATAGCTTCACTTCTGGAGTAGCCTGGCAAAAGGAGTACACCTACCTCCACCCCACCCCAATTCCAAGTACCCAACTTAGGAGGTGGCAGTTCCTTTGGATCAGCCCAGAGGGTGGGGCCTGCTTGTCCAGCCAAGAGGGTAGAAATTGCCCCATAAATGAGGATGACTAAGTGGAGAAAGAGTTAATCATGGAGGAGGGTGGGGCTGACCTTGAGATCTTAGGATCAGTAGAAGGAACAAAGTAGGAACAGTAATGGCTAGGGAGTGTGAGAACAGGGCTGGAAGCAGGAAGTAGTGATTCCTCCCTCATCCGCCTTGTCAGATAGAAGGCACAGCCTGGCTTCTGGGAAAATAAACAGCAGTGGCCCAGCCCGGATCCTGACCTGGACCCAGACTTACCGGGTTCCTACCAGTGGGGACGCAAGCTCTGGCTGCCCTGGAGGCCAGGCTAGCTACCCTCTCTTGACCTTCCCAGCACCTGGCCCTGGATTCCGGCCGGGCTGTGTGACTTTGACAGCGTTTCTGGCTTAAGAGCTGAGCTGCTCTGAGGAATAAGTCTGGTCTGTGAACCGCAGGCGATGGTCAGAGCCCGTTTTGTACGAGCAGCCTCTGCTGTGCTACCTATCTTATTTATACATAGTGCCACTCCAGCTGCCAGCTCGAGGAGTAACGGAGCGGGCAGTGAAGTAAGGCAGAGGATAAACTGAGACCGCGGTGGGGACAGGCCTACCCCAGGTCACACAACTCAGACAAGTCCTAATGATACAGCAGCCCCTGCATGCACTGCTCTGCAGTCTCCCAAAACCCAGGTGGCCACATCCTTACGTCTTCACTTTCTCGAGTGATGCAAGGAGACATTGGGCAAGGGCTCGGGGGAGGGAGGGGCGTCCAGCGGGTCCGTCTGACCCGCTCATTGTCCCGCAGCTCGGCCCGGGAGGAGGGGCGAGGCGTGGCCTCGATATTCCCGTCGGCGGAGCGGCACCCAGCGCTGCCCCCTAGTGGTAGAGGAAGGGCCCTGCAGCCTCCAGGGCGCGGCACTTGGGAGGGTGCCAGGTCCCGGGCCAACAAGCTCCAGGACTCCGCCGAGTCCCTGAGTTCAAAACCCACCGCTGGCACTGCTCCCCACTCCTCCAGCCGCGCGCCCTCCGCAGGCCTCTTCCTACGCAAGTTTGCCGCCTGCACTCGAATCAGCTCCCGTCTTGGCCGTCCCACCCTGCGGCCACTCCGAGGACTCCTCCACTTCCTGCTAGGCGCTGGCCTTCCTGTCAGGCGCTGGCCTTCCTGTCCTCCACTACCCTCTCCTTGACAACCGATCCGTTTAGCCACTTCTCCTTGGAGTCCCCACAGGCTCCCATGCTTTAGGTTGTGCGACACCCAAGTTTACAGAGCTTCAAGGTGCAGACAAGGGTTGTGTGGACAGGGCGACATGCCATTTTCCCACTACCAATTGGGAAGCACTAAACCATGTCTGCACAGTGCCCTCTGCCTGCAGGCGAAGGTGGCCTAAGAGCGGCCCTCTGCACAGTTCCATCTTTCTGGTCACAGAGCCAGCCATGCTCTCCACCAGGAATGCTGTCCTCCCAGCCTTGCTTGCTTACCAAGTATGAAAACCATACCTCCGGGGAGCTTCCTTGGTGCCCTCGGGCCTTGGCCTGGCCTTCCCCAGGTGCACATTTATGAGCGCTGCAGGGCTGAGAGCTGAACACATGAGGGCGCTGAAGCCAGATCAAGAGGGTGCAGGTAGCAGGGTCACAATGGAAGAGAACCCCAATGACACACCAATACAGCACATAGGGTTTCCACCACTGTCTAGATAAGACACCAAGGTTCTTCCGGAAGCTACCTCCCAGAGGGGCCGGTTCAGAAAGAAACAGTCAGGCCTTCAGGCCTTTCATCCCAGCCCTGGGAGGCAGAGGCAGGCCTGGTCCACATAGAGAATCCTAGACCAGTCAGGGATATGTAGCAAAACCCTGTCTCAAAAATAAACAGAAAGGGCTGGACTGTGTCAGGTCTGGTGGCCCACATCTGTAATCCCCACACTGAAGAAACTGAATAGTTGAACTCCCGTGAGTTCAAGGTGAGCCTGGGCTACACAGTGAAACCCTGTCTCAAAAAACAATCACAACCAACCAAAGTACTGGATTGGGAGGGAAAGGGGGTTGGTGGGGAAAAGGTTTACACACCGGTAAACCGGTGACACAGAGAGGCAATGAGACTGCACGGTACCAGTTACTACTGCTTAAGAACTGGCCCTGCAGGGTGGCTGTACAACAGCAGAAACAGAAGTAACGGCAGTCTGTTATTTCTCACTGTTCTCCCATTGCCTGACGGTTCTTCTGCTTCCTGACTTACACAGCTGCAGGTGTCAGGAGCCTCAGTGGGTGACCTGTCCCTCGAGGCTTCCCCTGTTTGTCTGATTCAAGATAATGACTGGGGGCTCAGCTGGCTGTTTCATATGCTGCTGGGGCCCTTGTCCTAAGTAAGGCCCTTGGTTCTCCTCTGCATGGCTCCTCCCCATGGCTGACGTGGGCTTCCATACAGCAGGGCGGACAGGCTTTTCACTGATCACATACATGTTTGGGCGCCAGATGAGGCATGGAGGAGGGCAGATGTGTTAGGTGAGGGCTTCACAGAAACAGATGTGGGACACTTCAGGCTGCGCTGGAGGAGATGCACAAAGTGAATCCACGGCAGAGGGAGCGGCCACTGCAAACAGTTTGAAACCTGACAGAAAAGCCAAGTGAGAGGAGGGAGCAGGCAAGTAGGTTCGGTGGGCAGGGCCAGGTATGTAGGCCTTGGGGCCTAGACAGTAAAGCTGAACGCTTGCCAGGTGCTATGTGACTCACCAAGGTGCTGCTGCTGCATGTGGTAGGTGTGCCTCTTGGGTGTCAACAGGCTGTGTCCTTACGCTGCGGGCAGTCAAGACAAGCATTCTGCCCTCCTGGACTGTCAGATGACTTGGGAATTGAAGAAAAACATTACTATGCTATTAGAGTGTGGTGGCACAGACCTTTAATTCTAGCACACTTGGGAGACAGAAACAAGTGATCTCTACTAGTTCAAGGCCAGTCTGGTCTATATAGAGAGTTCTAGGCCTGCTAGGGCTACATAGTGAGACCCTGTCTCAAAAGAACAAAAAGTGTGGGGAGCGGGGACTGGAGAGATGGCTCGGTGGTTAAGAGGACTCTTGCTCTTGCAGAGGACCCCAGTTCAATTTCTAGTACCTTTATGGTGGATTATCTGTGACTCAGTTCCAGGGAATCTAACAGCCTTCTGGGCTCTGTGGGCACCAGGCTTGCACAATACATACACAAAGACAGAAGATCCATACATATAAAATAAAATAAATATAAAAATAAAAAGCAAAATCACTGAAAATAAAAATAAACCTTCAAGCCGGGCGTGGTGGCGCACGCCTTTAATCTCAGCACTTGGGAGGCAGAGGCAGGCGGATCTCTGTGAGTTCCAGGCCAGCCTGGTCTACAAAGCAAGTCCAGGACAGCCAGGGCTGTTACACAGAGAAACCCTGTCTCGAAAAACCAAAATAAATAAATAAATAAATAAACCTTAAAAAAATACATCACTAAGAACCAAACTCAGTGGCACAGCCTGTAATCCCAGCAGTTGTCAGGAGGGTAAGGAATTCCGGGTCATTCTCAGCTGCACAGTGAACCTGAGGCCAGCTTGAGCTACATGAGACCTTGTCTCAAAACAAAGCAAAAAGCTGGGCGGTGGTGGCACACGCCTTTAATCCCAGCACTTGGGAGGCAGAGGCAGGCGGATCTCTGTGAGTTCAAGGCCAGCCTGGTCTACATAGCTAGTCCAGGACAGCCAGAGCTGTTATACAGAGAAACCCTGTCTCGAAAAACCAAAAAAAAAAAAAAAAAAAAGAAAAAAGAAAACAAAGCAAAAAAAAAAAAAAAAAGCCAGATGGTGGCGACACAGGCATCTAATCTCAGCACTCTGGAGGCAGAGGCAGGCAGATCTCTGTGATTCAAGGCCAGCCTGGTCTACTGAGCTGGTCCCAGGACAGTCAGGGCTACACAGAGAAACCCTGTCTCAGAAGACAAAGCAGGAGAAGAAGGAAGAAGAGATATAAAAGTGAGGTAGGGGCTGGAGAGGTGGCTCAGCAGTGAAGACCACTTTCTGCATTACAGAGGTCTTCTGAGTTCCCAGCACCCACATCAAGTGGCTTTACACCCCATGTTAACTCCAGCCTCTGGCCTCAGATGCACCTGTTGAGACACAGACACAGGCATACACATACCTGACAATAAATTCTTTAAAAAGATACAAAGTCAGATAAAGACTGCCTGAGTATGAGGAAGGAAAATACTGATAAAGTAGAATTGCTAAGCCAAGGGAGAAGGGGATGACCGAAAAGGCTAAGTCAAGAATAAAGGTGATAGCCAGGCATGATCCAGAGTGAGACTCTGTCACAAAAATAAATTAATTTTTAAAAAGAAAAAAAGGTGGCTGGAGAGATGGCTCAGCAGTTAAGAGCACTGACTACTGTTCTAGAGGACCTGGGATTCCCAGCACCCATGTGGCAATTCACACCTATCTATAACTCCAGTTCCAGGGGATCTGACGCCCTCACACAGACATGCAGGCAAAACACTAATGAACATAGAATAGAAATATATTATATATAGGGGTTGGAGAAAAGGCTCAGTGGTTAAGAATACTGTCTGCTCTTCCAGATGTCCTGAGTTCTATTCCCAGCAACCACATGGTGATTCACAACCATCTATAATGAGATCTGATGCCCTCTTCTGGTCTGCAGATGTACGTTCAGATAGAGCACTCATGTAAAATAAATCTTTTTAAAAAGTATAAATTATATATTTAAAGAATTATTTTTATTATTTAATAAAATAAAAGAAACAGCTGGGCACTGGGGATGCACACCTTTAATCCCAGCACTTGGGAGGCAGAGGCAGGCAGATCTCTGAGTTCAAGGCCAGCCTGGTCTACAGAGCAAGTTCCAGGATAGCAAGAGCTATACAGAGAAACCTTGTCTGGAAAAACTAACTAACTAAATAATAATAATAAATTAAATACCATCAACATAATGAAAAAAGAGGACACAGATTGAGGAAATATCTTTGCAAATCATATTCAAAATATAGCAAGGCCAGGCATGGTGGTACACTATTATCCCAGTACTCAGGAGGTAGCAGCAGGTGGATCTCTATGAGTTCAAGGCCAGTATGGTCTACAGAGCAAACTTCACACCATGAAATGTTACATAGTACATAGTAAGATTCTGTCTCAAAAACAAAATTTTTTAATTAAAAAGTATATATGTCAAGAATAGACATGTGGGGCTGGAGAGATGGCTCAGAGGGTAAGTTAAGAGCACTGATTGTTCTTCCACAGGTCCTGAGTTCAATTCCCAGCAACCACATAGTGGTTAATAACCATCTATAATGAGATCTGGTGCCCTCTTCTGGAGTGCAGGCATACATGCAGGTAGAACACTGTCGCGTCCCCCTCGACCAGCAAGGACGACGCAACTCGCAAAAGCTCTTCTCAAGCAGTTTATTCAGGTCCCTTGAAAACAGTCTTCCGAATGCCCGGGCAGACCCAACCCACAGGCTAAATACTATATGAACAGCCAATCAAGTAAAGCTACGTGGTGCTATCTTAGAGGCCCACGTATGTGGAAGCAAGCCAGATCAGCAGTCTTAGCCAAATATGGACTTGTTTATCATCGAGAGCGCTCACCATCGGGCTGGTGGAAGGCGGAAACTGGCGCCATCTTTAGGGCGCGGCACGTCGCAGCTCTCTACAGTTCCTCCTTTTTTATTTTTTCTAAAGTTGGTAGAAGTCCCTGGAAAGGCTTCGTAATCCCCATATCTGGGGATCTCACGGTGGGCCTGAGCCTGTAGGAGGGCGATGCTCAAACTCTTACCCGTCTCTGGGTCAGCCTCCCCACTCGGGGCTGCCCTGTCTTAGGTAGCCGAGACTTACCCGTCAACTCCGTCATTGACTTGCCAGACCCTAATATCCGTGGAACGAATACCTCAGTGGGCAGGGACTATGGTCAGTGAAGATTTAAGGCTTCATGGCAGCGAGCCATGCCTGAGGGGACTGGCCCGCCTCAATGGCGACAAGGGCCTGTATAATCATGGCTGCATTACGCTTTTGTGTGGCTCTCATTTTGTAGATGCACCATAGGCAAACCAGAGAGGCTAGTATCATCAGTATCGCCAAAGAGCCTACGCCCACCCACTCCTTAAGATGATCCATAGCCGTCTGTATCCAGGAAGTCAAACCAGTAGCCAGGCTCAAATCTACCCGAGTGGAGTTGATGTGGACAATTGTCGCTCTCAGCTCTCTCATCAAGTTTTCAAATTCAGCCAACCAATCCTGTAAGAGGAACTTTGACAATTGTCTAGACAGATTAGCAGCCTTTGTAAAATTTTGATACTGCACCAAAGTAACACACAAACCTTGCATTTTCCACTCACACCCAATTGTGCTAGTTGCCAAAGAGAATCAATCTGTTCTTGTATTAAATCTATGCGTTGATTAACTATCATAAGGCCTCCTTTGAGATGAGAATTCATAGAGGTCTGAGTATCCAATGCCTGTGCTACAGTGGCTGAGATGTTATTCAGGGCATTGGCAGTCTGTATAGAACTAGACAAGGCAATAGCTGAGGCAGTAGCTCCCACAGCAGCAATAGTGATGGCAGTAACAATAGCTGCAGTGATGCCAAAATCTCTTTTAAACCTGAATAGCATCATGGTATTAGGGGCCTCTACAGGAACTGGTACATATCGAGGCATTCTAGTCACCACAGCCACAGGAAAGGCTGTGGCATTCCAGCACAGGGCATAAAAGCATATGCCCGGAGTGCATACTAACTTTTCTTCACCTAAGGATGCACTCCCATTACTTACAATCCACAGAAAAGGAGGCCAGAGACATACTGGCGAGGCTGAAAAGGTCATATTGTGGTAAGAATGAAACGAAGAATTCCAAGTACCAGAGCCACTACCACTAGAAAGATTCAATTTGGTAGCGGACCCTAGGGAAAAATTACCTCTTTGATAAATTCCTCCCCCAAGCATAATGACAGGTCCCAAGTCCATGCAACTTCCATTTACCCCACACAAAAGCCACAAATCAAAAGGATTGGTGGCAGTCTGCTGAGGATCCCTAGTAGATATATCAAGCATTCCTGTACAAGACTTATTCACTATATTACTAATCATGGGGCTAAAGGAAAAATAATCTTGTTGAACCCAAACTGCTCTGCGCTCCTGACATCCAGTCCAGGGAAAAGGTCCTTCCTCTCCTGTGGATCCTCTACAAAAAGGTGCCCAGCGTGGCTGCCTGGGGGGGGTCCCGGTCAGAGACTCGTGTGGGCCACCACCCCACAAGACGAGAACCATTGCTCGAAAAGAAAACACCACCCCTACCCCCAAACCTCAGTTGTGGTAAAAAATCTGCTGACTGCTGAGACAATTTAATGCATTCTGTATCATCTGACCTATTGAAGCTCATTAAAAAGCACAGACTACCCTTCAAGCTGACATTTCTATTACCCTCTATAGGGCTTTTCTGATCATCAAAGGGAAGGTAGGGTAAGCCTAAGCTTCTATTACTGCTAAATAAGCGTGGAAACACAGTTGCATCATGTCTGACCGGCATCGGCTTTGGGAATATCGACAGGATCCCCCATCTCGGCTCGGTCATTCCTGACATACTCACTGCTACTATCACCAGGATCCCTAGGAAGGTCTTCATGACGAATCTTCCTCACAAGGCGTTCAGGCACCCACACTGGATCTTGTTGATCCTGAGGAAAAACACAAACAGACCCTCTCGCCCATGTTACCACGGGGTCAGGCCCCCGCCAAGAGCCTGTCAAAATATCCTTCCACTTCACCATGCTTTTAGGTGGACCATGGGAATCCTGATGTCTGTCCGCTGCTGAGCGGCCTTGAGCATCCAAATTGCAAAAGTTTAAAGTAAATAAGGCTAAAGACATTCTCTGCTTGGGGGTACGGCCTTGGCCTATTCCCCCTTTCTGTTTTTGCAAACATTCTTTCAAGGTGCGATGAGCACGCTCCACAATTCTTTGTCCTTGAGGATTATATGGTAATCCATGATTAAGCTGTACCTCCATCTGGTTGCAGAAGGAGACAAAGGACTGAGCTGTATAGGCTGGTCCATTGTCCGTTTTCAGCTGCTATGGTTTTCCCCATGCAGCCCAGGCTTCTAAGCAATGCCCTATGACATTGCGAGCCTTTTCTCCACTCATAGGTGTAGCATGTATGATACCTGAGCAGGTATCCACAGATACATGAACATATTTTAAGGTTCCAAACTCTGAAATGTGGGTAACATCCATTTGCCAGATTTTGAGTGGCATCAACCCTCTAGGGTTCACTCCCACACTGGGAGGATGATGATGAATCACACACTGAGGACAGTCCAAAACCACTTGTCTAGCATCTGCTCTAGACAAATGGAATTTCTGCTGTAGAGTTTTTGCATTTACATGGAATAATTGGTGAAACTGTCTGGCTTGGTCCAGGAATGAGCTCCAAAAAATGCATTCCATCCTAGTCCATTGATCAACTTTATCATTACCCTCACTTAATAGTCCAGGTAATCCTGTATGTGCTCTGATATGTTGAATATAAAAACACCTTTTTCTTTGCCAGATTAAAACTTGTAACTCTTGTAATAAGGCACATACAGTACTACTATTCTTAATAGGACCTGCTAATTCTAATACTTTCACTGCGTTGACCACATAGACTGAATCTGAGATCAAATTGAATGCAAATTAACATCTTTTAAACACCTCAATTACTATTTTCAACTCTACTATTTGGGGGGAGCCCGATTGAAATTGACATAACACGGGCTCTTGTCTTTCTATCAAATAGGCTCCGCAGCCTGTCTTTGAGCCATCAGTAAACACATTTGGTGACCCTTGAAGTGGTACTGCTGAAGTAACCTTAGGGAATATCACTGGATGCTCCTTAAAAAATGATAGCAATGGATGCTTAGGATAATGGTTATCAATCACTCCTTCAAAGCTACATTGCAATATTGCCCAATCATCTACAGTGCCACACAAAATCTTAATTTGATGACTGGAATAGGGCACTATTATACTGGCAGGAGCAACTCCAAAAGACTGCAAACATTGTTGGATACCATTCAAGGCTAAAGCAGCAACTGCAGTGGGATAATGTTCTATGGATTTTTTTGGAGAAATCTTTGAATAAGTCCATAATAATGGTCCGTCCTGCCATAACAATCCTGTAGGTTGACCATAGGTGGCAAATATGCACAATGCAATGGGCTGTCCTTCCTGCCATCTCTTTAGGAAGGCACTCTGCAACCTTTCTTCCACTTTACATAAAGCTTTTCTTGCTTCTCCTGTTAATTGCCTAGGAGAATTAAGTGCTGAATCACCTTTCAAAATATCATATAGGGGTCTTATTTCATAATTTGGTAGCTTTAAATAGCCTCTTACCCAATTGATATCTCCTAACAACCTTTGAAAATCATTTAGAGTCTTTGAATTATCTTTTCTTATCTCAATCTTTTGAGGTATTATCTTTTCAGGTCCAACCTTTGCTCCTAAATAATTAACCACATTTTCCTTTTGAACCTTATCAGGAGCAATAAACAACCTTTTCTTTTTTAATAATTGAACTAATTCTTCATAGGCCTGATCTAACATTTGTTCACTTTTAGCTGCCAGTAAGATATCATCCATATAATGAACACATCTTAAATCTGGAAAATTCTTTCTCAAGGGAGCAATGGCTTCCCCCACATACAGTTGGCACATAGTGGGGCTGTTTGCCATGCCCTGAGGTAACACTACCCATTCAAACCGCTGATCAGGTTCCTCATGGTTACAGGATGGAACAGTAAATGCAAATCTCTCACTATCTTTGGCACACAATGGGATGGAGAAAAAACAATCTCTTATATCTATAACTATTATGGGCCATGAGGCTGGCAAAGATGATGAAAGCGAAGCACTGGGCCCATGATCTGCATTTGCTGATTTATGGCACGCAGGTCATGCAACAATCTCCATTTTCCAGATTTCTTTTTAATGACAAAGATAGGTGTATTCCAGGGAGATACAGATGGTTTTATATGCTTTAAAAGACATCTGTTTGCCGGGCGGTGGTGGCGCACGCCTTTAATCCCAGCACTTGGGAGGCAGAGGCAGGCGGATCTTTGTGAGTTCGAGGCCAGCCTGGTCTACAAAGTGAGTCCAGGACAGCCAAGGATACACAGAGAAACCCTGTCTCGAAAAAACCAAAAAAATAAAAAAATAAAAGACATCTGTTCATCCACCAACTCTTTGGCTGCATTCAATTTTACAGAGGAAAGTGGCCACTGAGGAACCCATACTGGGTCCTCCGTCTTCCAAGTTATGGGAATGCCCTCCTCAGTGGCCCCTAGGAAAAACCGAGGCCCTGTCTCTTTTGTCTTTGCTTCATAGATATGGGACTCTTACGCCCCTGCAAATATTTTCCTATTCCAAAGCCTGGAGCATATCCCATATCTTGCATCACACGTTGGGCTGAATCAGAATAGTCATTACTCAATTTAAATCCCATATCCTTTAAAAGGTCTCTTGCCCAAAGGGAGATAGGGAGCTCAAGTACATATGGCTGCATTTCTCCTGAGTGGCCTTCTTGGTCCTGCCACTTTAATAATCTTGAACTCATATCTGGAGTCTTAGCATAACCCAGGCCTTGAAGTGTTTGAGAAGAGGCTTGTACGGGCCAACCTGAAGGCCAGTCTTTCTTTGCTATGATACTCCTATCAGCCCCAGTATCCAAAAGGCCCAGGATCTTTTTACCATCAACTTTTAACTCCAAGACGGGGCGTTGGTCCAAATCCAAGGAGAGAAAAGTCAGATTCATGCCCGTGGACCCACAACCATCCTTTCCTCTCTCTCGATCCTTTGCCGCATAGCGATCATGTAAGCTTGGCAACATGATCAACTGAGCAATTCTATCTCCAGGAGAGATAGCTGTTATACCACGGGGGGAGGCTACCATGACCTTAACCACTCCTGTATAATCTGGATCTATAACCCCAGGATGGACAATAAGTCCTCTCAAGGCTCATGATGACCTCCCTAACAGCAAACCAACTGTACCAGGTTCAAGGGGTCCTTTAAAATCTGTTTCAATTAACTGGACCCCCATTTGGGGCATTAATACGAGTCTGGTGGTGGAGCAGAGGTCCAATCCTGCTGAGCCTGTAGTGGCTCTCCGCGGTCTCTCGGATGGGGGAGGGTTGGCCATCTCTCTTGATTCTGTTCTTTGTCCTGATTCTCTACTGCCCCATATATTTGTGGGCCCTGGGGTCGTGGGCCCCGCTGTCCGTTTTTTGGACTAGCGCCACCATAACCTTGAGTCAAAGGCTGGCCATGGATGTCTGTCACTGAACGGCATTCATTAGCCCAATGGTTCCCTTTTTTGCATTTTGGGCATAACCCCGGCCGCCTGGGGCGTTGTACACTTCCTGTACTTTCTGTACTCCTTCCCCCGGGGCATTGTCTTTTAAAGTGTCCCAGCTTGCCACACTTAAAACAAACTCCTGAACTTCCTCCACCTTTTCTGGTCAACTGTACTACTGCAGCAGCAAGACCAGCATTAGTTAATGGCCCTCCAAGTTCTCTACACACTTTCATCCAGGCTTCTAGCCCTTTACTCTTGTAAGGGGTGATAGCGGCTCTACACTCTTTAGTACATTGCTCATAGACCAACTGTTTTATTAGTGGCATGGCAGCATCCGAGTCACCAAAAATCTTTCCTGCCGCTTCCACCAATCGTGCCACAAAGTCTGAAAAGGGCTCCATGGGGCCCTGTAGAATCTTAGTTAAGTTCCCACTTACCTCCCCTTTGTTAGGAAGGGATTTCCAAGCCTTGATAGCTGTCTGGTTTATTTGTTCATAAACCTGATTGGGATATCCTGTCTGCTGGTTGGCAAATCTCCCCTGCCCAAGCAGCATATCTCTATCCCAGGCTGGATTTCCATCTCTCTGATTAATGGCTGCTTGCTCAGTGGCATACTCAATCAAGAAAGCTTTCCAGTCTAAATATTGCCCTGGACTTAAGCAGGTGCGGGCCAGGCCACTCCAATCACTCGGAGTCATACAATGTCTGCTTAATGCTTCTACTTGAGCCAATGTAAAAGAAGCGGTAATGCCATAGGTACGAACCAACTCTGTAAGGAATTTAACTACTTTAAAATCAAGCGGTTCCTCATACCTGTTCCCTTGTGGGTCTTGATATACCGGATAGGCAAACTGTAATTCTGTTCTTACTTGTGTCCACATCCCCAGGCAGAAAGATCTCCCTACTTTCAGGGACTGAACAGGCTGATCTATCTGAACGGCTTCTGGGTATGGAGGGGGAGTTGAAGGCACCACGGCAACGGCTTTCCTTACACCGACCGCCGCCAACGTGACTGAAGGCGCCGCGGCAACAGCTTCACTTACACTGACTGCCGCCAACATGTCTTTCTCTTTTACCTTTTTCTTTTCCCTTTTTCTAATAGCAGTCCTCTCCAACTGTTCTATTAGAGCGTGTAGCTCCCCTTCAGAATCCATGCCCTCTGAATCCTCAAAATCTCTAAAATCTCTAAGATCGGGATAGAGAGGGACCTTCCTTTTGCTTCCCTTTTCACTGTCTGCCTGCTCAGATCTTTCACCTTTTTTACTTCCCTTTTCACTGTCTGCCTGCTCAGGTCTTTCGCCTTTTTTACTTCCCTTTTCACTGTCTGCCTGCTCAGAACTTTCCCCTTGCAGCAGTTCCAAGGCTGATTTTCCCTCCTTGATTGCGTTACAGCATCTCTGATCTTCTAAACAACTCCTCACCATCTTCCAAATCGGTCTTACTCCATGCTTCAGAGTCCCTTGCTCCCAAGCAAAATCCAAGTCCCTCCCTAATTTGTCCCAGCAGGATACCGTAAGATTCCCGGACACCGCAAACCACGGAGCCACGGAGTCGCATTCATTCAAAAATCTTTCTAGGGTTGACTTTTTAAGTTTCAAATTCCTAGCTAAAAGTAGCTCCTGAAGAGCCAGAAAAATTGGATGTGACTGAGACAATCCCATGATTAAAAATTTACTTTCGGTTCGCAGCTTCCCCGCGAAACTTTACCTTTTGTTCGCTATCTCCACGAAACTTTACCCTTTTTGTTCGCTATTTCCACGAAACTTTACCCTTTTTGTTCGCTATTTCCGTGAAACTTTACCTTTTGTTCACTATTTCCGCGAAACTTTACCTTTTGTTCGCAATCTCCGCGAAACTTTATTGTCCCAATTTATCCCGGGAACTTACCAGTGCACTGCCCCTGACTGCAGGAGTTCTGAGTCTTTTATGGTTCCCCGTACGGGCCACCACTTGTCACGTCCCCCTCGACCAGCAAGGACGACGCAACTCGCAAAAGCTCTTCTCAAGTAGTTTATTCAGGTCCCTTGAAAACAGTCTTCCGAATGCCCGGGCAGACCCAACCCACAGGCTAAATACTATATGAACATCAATCAAGTAAAGCCACGTGGTGCTATCTTAGAGGCCCACGTATGCGGAAGCAAGCCAGATCAGCGGTCTTAGCCAAATATGGACTTGTTTACCACCAAGAGCGCTCACCATCGGGCTGGTGGAAGGCGGAAACCGGCGCCATCTTTAGGGCGTGGCACATGGCAGCTCTCTACAGAACACTGTATACATAAATAAATAAATCTTTTTTGTTTGTTTTTTGGGGTGTGTGTGTGTGTGTGTGTGTGTGTGTGTGTGTTTGAGACAGGGGTTTCTCTGTATAATAGCCCTTGCTGTCCTGGACTCACTTTGTAGACCAGACTGGCCTCGGACTCACTTTGTAAACCAGGCTGGCCTCGAACTCACAGAGATCCACCTGCTTCTGCCTCCCAAGTGCTGAAATTAAAGGCGTGCGCCACCATGCCTGGCATTAATAGAGGTGCATGTTTGTATTTTACTGGATTGAATCCAGGGCCTTGAGCACCCTCCCATTGAGTTACATGTCCTATAGGAAGAATTCTTCAATTTTATTAATTTGTTCTTGTGTACAAATGTTTTTCCTGTGTGTATATATGTACACCATGTACCTACCCATCTGGTGCCTACAGAGGTCAAAAGAGGGCATTGGATGCCCTGGAACTGAGTTACAGATGGTTATGAACTGTCAGATGGGTGTTGGGAATTGAAAACTGGTCTTCTGCAAGAGCAACAAGTGCTCTAAAGAGCTGAGCCCTTTTTCCAGCCCTAAGATTTTTTTTGTCTTTGTTTTTGTTTTTCTCTGTGTAGCCCTGGTTGTCCTAGAACTCACTCTGTAGACCAGGACAGTCTTGAACTCAGAGATCTGCCTGCCTCTCCCTCCCAAGTGTTGGGCTTAAAGGTGTGCACCACCACATCTAGCCTTAAAGAGTCATTTTTTTAAAAGATGTATTTATTTTTATTGTATGTTTATGGTTATTTTACCTTCACTGTGTGTTTGTGTGTGCAGTGACTATAAGGACAGAAGAGTGTTGGACCCTCTGGAAATGGAGTTACAGACAGTTGTAGCCTCCATATGAGTGCATATGAACCTGGGTCCACTGGAAGAGCAGCCAGCACCTTTAATGACTGATCCATCTCTTCTGCCCCAGTGTGTCCATTTTTAAAGGGCCAAAAGGTTGAATACACTTTACTAAAGAAGATATACAGATTCCAGTAAGTTCCTGAAAGCATGTTCAACATACCATTAGATACAAATTAAAGTCATTGAGATACTGGAAGACAGGCATCAGAATATCTAACATTAAGTCTGGGAAGCAATTCATATGCCTTTAATCCCAGCAATGGGAGGCAGAAGCAGGAGGATCTCTGTGAATTCAAGGCCAGCATGGTCTACGAAGGAAGTTCCAGAACAACCAGGGCCACACAGACAGATAAGAGCCTGTCTCAAAACAAAACAAAACAAACAAAAACAAAAAAATCCAAACAAACAAACAAAAACCGGGGCTGGAGAGATGGCTCAGAGGTTCAGAACACTAGCTGTTCTTCCGAAGGTCCTGTGTTCAATTCCCTGGTGCTCTCTTCTGGAGTTCAGGCATACATGCAGTCAGAATACTGTACACACACACACACACACACACACACACACACACACACACAAACACACACACACACACACACACACACCCCAAACAAACAAACAAAAAAGAGTATCTAAAATTAAATAAATTGAATATTGAACCACCGGACATGAAGCAACCAGAGCTCTCATTCATTACTAGTTGGAATGTAGGCTGAAGTAAGGACCTCAGAAAACAATTTGACAGTGTTTTACAGAAGCCATATAACCCGGGAATTCTACCCCTAGCTGCTATTGCTCAAGAGAAATGAAAACAATTTCTCCACAAAGCATGAACATTTGTAGCAGCACTTTTCATAATACCCTAAACACGAAAACACATGTGTGGCTGCATGTCCTTTAATTGGTTAATAGATAAAGAAATTGTGATATTCCTCTACAGTGGAAAGAGTTTGCCATGGCAGAGATGAACTTCAAAACTTGAAACCTGGATTTCTCTGTGTGGCCTTGGCTGTCCTGAAACTCAGTCTGTAGACCAGGCTGGCCTCCAGCTCAGAGATCCACCTGCCTCTGCCTCCCAAATTCTGGGATTAAAGGTGTGCTCCACCACCACCCAACTCAATTGTATACTCTTTAATCCCAGCACCTGAGGGGCTAAAACAAGAAGATTGTGAGTTAAAGGACAGCCTGGACTAGCTAATGAGACCCTTTCTCAAAAAACAAAAAGAGATCCTTGGCAGTCTCTAGGGCCCACAAGATCTCTCTAGATGTCCGGTGGTCCCGTGGTCCCATGGCTTCTTGTGGCAACCAATGTCATCTGCAGCCTGCTCAGTTTCTTAGCCATGCCCATTCAACAAGGCATTTTGTGTTGGCCTCAAGTGGACTTTGTCTATTTCAGCAAGTTAAAGGTTCGCCAAGGTTCGCCAAGCTCCTCTTCACGTGCTGTCAGATGCTAAGTTGAACTGATTCACTACAGAGGCCTAACTTCCACTACACATCACAACCACCTGTAACAACTCCAGGGATTCCACTGTCTTCTTCTGGCCTCCTTGGACACACACCCACAAGTGGACCTGCACTCACGTGCACACATGCACACACCTGCACCCACACACATAAAAACTAAAAATTAAAAATATTCTAAGGGGGAAATATAAATGGGCAAGCCAGGCTCATCCCTGTAATCCCTCCATACAAAAGCCTGAGGCAGGAGGATCATAAGTTAGGGGGCAGCCTGATCAGCCACACGGTGAGACCATGAAATCAGTGATAGAATGAGGGTGCTTTCTTATCTTAGCTGCATGAGCTATTGAGGAGCAGCAATTGACAGACAGAGGAAGCTAACCAGTGCAGAGGCTGGCTGTAAGCAAACTTAAGGTACTGTGATGAGGTGACAGAAATGATGTAAGAATGAAGACAAATGTTAGTTTGCACAACTCTAAATGTACCAAAAACGTAAATGTAAAATTTGAATTTTACAGTATCTAAATATACATCAATAAAATTCTTAAAAGAAAAAAGCCAAGTCCCAGACAGCCCTGAGCCTTCCCAGTGCCCCAGTATGGGTGTCAGCGTTTCTGGAAGGTCAGGACCTCAAGCTAGGCTGGGCAAAGCCTGATAAGTTGCTGAGGAATTGAGGCCTGTTTTGAGTAAATACTCTAAGCAACAAGTGCATCCCCCCAAGTTGAATTCTTACAAGCTGGGGAATTCAGTTAACATCTAACAACAAGCTCTTTCTCCTGGGAGCTAGGCCCAGCTGCACAGGTTAGTCAAGCAATTAGCACAGGGCAATTAGGGGCTCTCCTCGTTTGGTGGGACCCCTGAGGGGCATATCTGGTGGGAAGAGCACAAGGAGTTACCCACAAATAGTTGAGAGCATCTCAGCTTCTCCCTCTCCTTCCACCCAGCAACCAGAGAAGAGGTGGGGAATGAGGGGGTTTGCAGAAGGCCACCTAGGACCAGAGGCAAGGTTAGGGATCAAATGGGAGTGATAAAAAAGGGGACTGGCGAGGGGACCCCTGATGCTTAGGGGTGCAGAGAAGAGTGGTGAGGCTTCCCTATCCCACACCAACCAAGGGCCAAGCCCCAGGTGCCATGTTAGAAGGTTCTGGGGTTCCCATTCTTGGTTTTCCTCAAGCTTGCAGTTCAAGGAGTGGGGAGTCAAGCCATCTTCAGCCCTTACTGTCACCTTTCAGGCTACCTGGAGTCCCATCAGAGTCGGACCAGTCATGGAGGGGAGCCCATCCTTAGACTGACCACAGTCTATTGAGGGTGGCCTGGTAATAGCATAGCCAATCAGATGCCTCCCTGGACCGTAGTAGATGATGGGTCTCAATGGGCTGGTAAGCAGGACCTGGCCTCTTGAGGACCTTAGTCCAAGTCAGCTGCATGGAGAGATGAAGTCATGAAGAGAGGACTGGGGTCAGGGCTGCCCTCTGACACTTGGCTACCAGGGTTAAATTTCTGTTTAAGCCATCTGCCTCACTTTAGACACATCCAGAGCATTCAAGCTTCACTATGTATCGAAGAGAACTCAGAATCATGTAAATGCTACCCCTCTGTTCATGAGCATATAGCCTCACTATTCACAATGGCCAGAAGGCAGAAGCCACCCACTCTTCTATGGAAGAATACTTGGATAAACATGGAATGCTGATCAGTCTTAAAAGGGAAGTCAGTTCTACTATATGCTTTGATAAGGATAAACTTTGAGGACATGCAGGGTGAGATCGGTTGGTGACAGCAGGCCATGGTGGAACAGGAATGTTTTCTCAGCTCTTGAAAGGTGGACCCAGAGGGATAAAGAATTCAAGGAGGCCTGGGCAGGCTCTGGTGCACACCTTTTTTTTTTTTTTTTTGGTTTTTCGAGACAGGGTTTCTCTGTGTATCCTTGGCTGTCCTGGACTCACTTTGTAGACCAGGCTGGCCTCGAACTCACAAAGATCCGCCTGCCTCTGCCTCCCAAGTGCTGGGATTAAAGGCGTGCGCCACCACCGCCCGGCTTCTGGTGCACACCTTTAATCCCAGCACTTCTTGATGCAAAAGTAGGTGGATTTCTGAGTTTGAGTCCTGCCTGGTCTACAGAGTGAGCTTCAAGCCAGCCAGGGCTTCATTCTCTTCCTCTCAGATTGCTTGGGATTCTGAGACTGCCTCCTGGGAGAAACTGAAGCCCAAAGGGATGTAGGCCCCAGGTTCATACTAGAGAGGTATGCTTCTGTGAGGTCTGGGTCCACCTTCTTCAACTGAGCAAGGAGGTTTCTAGACCTGGAGCCATAGCTGGGCAAGGTCCTGATGGAAAGCCCTTCCTGTGTAGACTCCTCTTCAGGCTGCCCAGCCTCTATCCCTAGTCCATACCTTGGCTCTCCAAGCAGGATGCTCCTCACTGTAGTCCTAGGTGCTTGTCAGGATTGTGTGTGTGCCACTGGCCACCACATACTTCATTCAGGTCACACCTCTCCAAGCAGGATGCTCCTCACTGTAGTCCCAGGTGCTTGTCAGGACTGTGTGTG
The DNA here is from genome assembly GCA_907164525.1 of Lophiomys imhausi. Lineage (NCBI taxonomy): Eukaryota > Metazoa > Chordata > Mammalia > Rodentia > Muridae > Lophiomys > Lophiomys imhausi. The sequence continues at coordinate 17,172,696 of CAJQZJ010001511.1, forward strand.
TGCCACTGGCCACCACATACTTCAGGTCACAGCTAGAGGAGGCCGGTCTCGTGAGACAGGTAACCACTGCCCTACCATTCTATCTCTTCACAAGGGAGCAAGGTTCTTCTACCTGAGTCCAAAGAAAGGAAGCTGAAACACAAGGAGAAGCATTTCTTGTTCTGCCTGCTGTAGACTTATGAGCGGGTTGTGTATGTTACCACACAATGTCTAAATGTATACCTGTGCCTTGGGCAAGTGCATTGGGGTGACCAGTCATACTTCATACCAGGGCATCAGGGGAATGGGCTGGGGACATGCCTTAAGATTATAACTCTATCATGCACACACAAATACTTGGACACACAAGTACACACACACATACACACACACACACAAGCATTGGTCTGTCTGATGCTTTACCCCCTCAGGTACATATTCCCTAAGGTTGAGGGGCTGCAGCCAAGCATGTGCTGGAGGCTAAAACACAATCTTATGCAAAGACATGGGGCAGTGTGAAGGATGATCCTGTGTGTCCTAGAACCCTCCTGCCTTCGTGGCAGGTACCACAGAGTCTGTGCCCGCGTGTAATACGCGGGTGCTCAACAAGGCCTTAGCCACCCTTGGGTGAGCCAGGATAACCCATGGCTGCTGGAGGGAAGAGGCCTATCTTCTGCTGCTCTTCCAGAGGGTGCCCTCTCCAGCAGGGGACAGTGAAGAGGGACTACCACAGCTCCTCCATCCAACTACCTCAAGATATCCAGCCATCCTCTGCTCAGGGGGAGGATGAAGGACCACAGGGCCAACAGCCAACCATGTCACTTCACCAAGCTAGGATAAGCCATGTATCTATCCACTGAACCCTCTGTAGAGGGAGAAGTTAAGGCTCAGCCCTGCTGGAGCCCAGAGGGTATACTGCCTCTCATGAAACCCATGGTTTTTGCTTCCTTTGCCTGTCCCTCTAAAAAGTATAATCATCTTATTTAGATGCAGTGGTATGAAGGTGAATATACTGATGTTATAACATTTACTTCTCCCCCAAAATTCACTTTTTTTATCTGACTTTACACAAAATTAAACTATTTTGGTGGCTTACACTCTGAGCTAGAGAGGAAGATCAGACAGAAGGGATACTGGGAGGGAGACAAAGACACCCAGAAAAGAGAAGGTGACATTGCATTGTGGCACCTGCCTATAACCCTAGCACTGGAGAGTTAGGGCAGGAGGCTTTCTGGGAGCTCAGAGCCACACTGGGCTAATGAGTTCCAGGCCAGGCTGGGGTAATGAAAAGTATAACGGTAGAGACATGGTGGCTGATGGGACAGAGGCATGGGGAGAGGAGTTTCACAGGTAGAGCTTCACAGAGAAGCTTTCCAAGGTCCCAGAAGCTGGCTAGACAGTCACACCTGCAGGAGTTAAACATGGCGCCACTTTCTTAACCTGTTCAACTCACCAAGGCAATCCACAATATCTGTAAAGCACACAGGCTTTAAAAAGCTACATTCCAAAAGGCACTGTGCCCCTTCAGAGTTATAATATAGGGCCGCTTTCCAGGAGCTCCTGGGACCTCTAGGCCCATCCTGCCACCCCTAATTAAAAATTCTTGAATAAAAACCAAAACAAACACCCAGGCATGGTGGCATGTCTTTAATCCCAGCACTTGGGAGGTAGAGGCAGGTGGATCTCTGTGAGTTCAAGGCCAGCCTGGTCTACAAAGTGAGTCCAGGACAGTCAGGGCTACACAGAGAAACCCTGTCTCAAAAAAACAAAACAAAACCAAAAACCTTGATTGGGTGGGCATGATGGCTCATGCCTTTAATCCCAGCTCTCAAAAAGCAGAGGCAGGTAGAACTCCAAGTTCAAGGTCAGCCCGGTGCACATAGCAAATTGCAAAGCAGGCAGGGATAGGTTTTATTTTATTTTGTGTGTATGAATATTTGGCCTGCATGTATGTATGTGCACCACATGCATGCCTGGTGGCAGAGGTTAGAAAAGGACCTTAGATGTGCTGGAATCAGAATTATGGGTGGTTATGAGCCACCGTGGAGGTGCTGGGATTTGAACCCCGGGTCCTTTGGAAGAGCAGTCAGTGCTCTTAACCGCTGAGCCAACTCTCCAGCCCCAACAACATCCGATTAGGACTGCATCCAGTCTGCCTCGTACCTCTGCTCAGCCACCACCTGAGAGCCACATGCGTTGCTCTCGACCTCTGTACACCTGTTA
>CAJQZJ010001511.1:17175634-17189598 GCA_907164525.1 Lophiomys imhausi
AGAGATCTGCCTGCCTCTGCCTCCCCAGTGCTGGAATTAAAGGTGTGGGCCACCATGCCCAGCTCCTATTTTAATTTTCTTGAAAGGACATTAAAATTCTCTCGCACAGGTCTACGAAGGCATCTTAACTAGCGGTCTGCCTCTGGTAGTCATGACAAACTTATCTTCAGCTTAGCTCAACTTCCTCCAGGCCTAGTGTTGCCAGTCAGCCCGTGTGGTCAGTTCCATGGTCTCCTCAGCCCATGTGTACTTCAAGGTCTAATATTTGGCTTCTAGACGTTGCCAGGCTTTAAGGCCTATAGCAATTCCCTGGCTTCCTCAACAGGGATTCATCTCTAAAATAGTCTCTTCAGAGATGTAGCCTGTCTCTGAGGGTTCCTCACAGTTGCTTTGCTCCTGCCGCTCTGGTGTCAGCTAGTACCAAGTTTCTGTGGTCTCCTCAGCCGGATCTAGATTCATGCTTTGTTCATTCGTTAACGTACCTGAGGCCATTTTGCTCTGCGACTTAGAGTTACTCTCTGAGACTTTTGTTCGCCTACTGCCTTTAGCGTCAGGGTTCGTGCTACGTTAGCATGGCCTCAGGGCAGATGGCATACGTTGCTTAACATTTCCTAGTCTTCCGAGTGCTTCCTCTCTCCTGTCTATGGAGGCAAGAGGGGAGCCATGTGGAGCTCTGTGGCTTGAAAAGGGCGTGGTCTCGAGGTCTCTGGCAGTCTCAAGGGCTCATGAGCTCTCTGGAGGCATATGGCATCCCTAGAAGGCTTCTGTGGTTCCATAGCTCCGCCCCCTCACCAGGCGCCTTCAGCTGGCCTCAGTCCAATCTGGGCTCCGCCCACTTTGGCCCAGATCCCTGCACCGTTCAAACAATACCAAGCTACAAGCCCTTTTCAGATTCCCAGGCCTTCAGAGTACCCTCTCAGGAGGCCCAGAACTTTGTGCTGCCAGGCGCCAGGCTGATCTGCATGCATGCCCTTGGAGAGTCCTTACTAATAATTCTAACCCATTGCACACGGTCACCCAAGGGTGGCGGTTTGCAATGATATTTGGAGTAATTTAACCTTCAGCTGGCTGTGGATTCAGGTATGAGATCACTGTGAAGAGGGACTGGGGAATGTCTGAAGGCAGGTTGCCTCCTTTTGTGTCTCCGGAGTTCTGTTTTGACAGAAGTGGCAATGGCCCCCCTACCCCAGACGTGGCCAAAGTCACAAAGGTCCAACAGTTCTGGAATGTGGGTGCATGTGCAGGGGGCTCCTACACATCCAGAAGTTGCCAGGGAACATGCATGTGAAAAAATCGAGGTGAGCCCTTCACTTGCTAGCTTCCAAGTGTTATTTTTTCTTTTGTTTTGAGACAATGCTTCACTATGCATCCTAGGCTGGCTTCAAACTCACAGTACTCTTGCCTTCTGAGTGCTGGGATTGCAGGGGCGAACCACCATAACTCTAAGTGACATTTTGTTTTGTTGTTCTTGCTGTTGTTGTTTTGAGACAGGAGGCTACTCTTCAACTCACTAAGTAGCAGAGGATAGCTTTGAATTCTTCATCCTCCTGTTTTCATGTCTCAAGTGCTGGTTGTGTGTACAGGTGTGTACCACTACATTAAACTTTTTTTGGAAGGGGGGCTTTGAGTCAGGGTTTCTTTCTGTAACCCTGGCTGTCCTGGAACTCAGAGATCCACCCAAGTGAATCCCAGGTGATGGAATTAAAGGTGTATGCCACCACACCCGGCTTACACTAAACTTCTAATCGATATCTGACATTCTCTGTCTCAAAGTTCAGGCAGGTCAGGACCCAGAAGTGACTCAGTCCACTCAACTCAGGGTATGGTGGGCAAAAGGCATCTGCTGGTAGTTTTTGGCTCTGGCCACGTGGATATCCCCCAGGGCTGCTTAGTGCTGTGGCCTCTGATACCCTGTAACCTCCTAAGCAAGCGGTTAAAAGCAAGTTCCCAAAATAGAAGTCACGTTCAACCTACTTGTAGAGTGACACCATCCTCCGGACTATTTTATTTGCTTGTCAACCCTTCCCAGAATCCAGGGGTCAACTTGAGGGGACAGGATCCAGGGCCTCTCACAATACCCCATTGACAGTCGTGGTTGGGCAAACGTGTACTGCCAAGGAATGGGGCCAGGCACTTCCTCTCAGCCATTCCAGGAACTTGGTGTCTAGAGGGCAGCTGACCTAGGGACAGGCCACAGCACTGGAAGCTGGAGCTGGCCAGGATTCCCAGGTCATGTGTTAGACCCTGTGCAGGAAGCTGAGTGAGCAAGTCGTGCCTGAGGGGCCTACAGGACAGATGGGGCAGTGCTTGACATAGGAGCCTGCTGTCCATGTGTCTGAGGCTGGGAAGATTTGAGGTGCCTTAAGTTATGATTAGGGGAAGAAGGGGGAAATGAGAGGGTAGAACTCATCCCCCATTACTGAGCTTTGTAGACTACAGCAGACAGCTGAGGACATGGTGGGGAGCAGGGGAGAAGGAGGTGAAGAAAGTCCCACAGAAGTGTCAATGTCCTGTGGGCCTGCACAGGGTGAGGTGGCTGTTGACAATGGGGTCAAGGGCTAAAGCTGGTAAAGGTTTCTGTTTGGGATGGGTAGGTGGGAGCTAGGCTGCCTGGTTCTGGCTCAGTGGGTCACTACTGCCCCAGGCCCCACCCAGGCTCCACCAAGCTGAGCATAGCCAGAGATTCCCTCCCAGATGGAAGTAAGTCAAGTGTCCCACCCAGAGGTAGGGCTCCTGCCCCAGCAGGTCCAACCTGTTTGCCCTGCTATCTGGCTAGTACAGTACCACTGCAATCAGTCCCCGCTGCTTGGGAACTGCCATCCTTCACAGCGCTCTTAGGCCAGGCTGGCACACTGACTGGCATTTCCTCCTCCAGGGAGCCCACAGGCCTCTGGACTACTCCCAGATCTCATGAGTGTGTGTGTGAAGCTGTGAGAGGGATGTGAGAAGCCAGCTGCTCCCCAAGGATAGAAGGTTGGTTTCTCTGCAGAATGAACTTCCAACACTCTCAACGTGTCACAAGTCTGGAAAGTCCCATCCTTCCACCTTCTCTGGCACATCCCACCTCTGCTATAGAACATCTGCAGCAGCCACGCTGGGCTGGGACTGGGATGAGGCTGGGGCTGGATGGGGCCAGGCTGGGGATGGGATGGGTGGTAGAGCCCTTGCTGAGAACACACAAGTCCGTTGTTCAGTCCCCAGCAATACAATCAAACAAGAGACTCTGTCTAGGAAACACAGGACACCTCCTCCTGGTCCTCTGATCGTCTCTGAGCAGTGGCCTAACCACTGAACCTGTACAGTGGCTCTGGTAGGCTAAGCCCTAACCACCAGCCTTTCCTCAGGTTCTACGTCCAGACCTATCTACCTGCCTTTGCCTAAGATGTTCCTCGTCTAACCTGCCTTCCTGCCCCTTCTCAAGATGACTACATCTTCCCAGTCCTTCAAGTCCTCTCAAGCTCAAAGCCTGCCTGCTGAGCCTGAGAAAGTGACCTCTCTCTGGCCTCATTTCCTTGACTGTTAACCAAAGGCAAAAGGAATCCCAGTTGGGGCAGGAATGGTCCTACTCTGTCCTGGGGTGAAGGCTCTTGTGCCTTGGGCAGGCAGGCAGACCTTGCCAAAGGACACTTCTATTTGTTGCTAACACCAGCTGGGAAAAGCACCCAGACTACTGAACCCCAAGAGGACTGCAGTCCCACAGGAGCCCTGGAGGGTCAGGCAGGATTCCTGAGCTTTGAATCTAGACCCAGCTAGATGGTCTGCACGTAGTACCACCCTTCGGGGGCTCCAAACTCCTCAGCAGGTCACTAAGGTTACCTCCTAGGTCCCTTTGGCCCAGGTTTGGACATCCCGGCTTGGGTTCCCAGTGTCGGTGTGGAGCCCTGGACACACAGTCTCTACCCTGGTGAAGCTCTGCTTGCTACCCACTGTTTGGTCCTGCAGCTCAAGATTATGAGGAGACTTTGAACTGTCACAGCCCTGGTGTGGAAGGTAAATCTGGTGGCTTCTCAAACTCCAGCCTCTCCCCTGCAGCCAACACCCTCCCTAACCCTCTATCCCTTGGCCTCACGAGGAGGAGTCTGGTAACCCATTTTACAAGTGGCTTGTAAGTTCGGACAATGTTTTAGCCCAGAACCTAACTTCCGGTGTTTGTTCCTGTTTAAGCCCCTGCACGAAAACCGGCCCCCCTCACCCTGGAAACCCTATCTCCATTTAGTGACTCATTGCAAGTCTGGATGAAGTTCTTTGTTAGTGCCCTGGAGCTACTGGGGAGGACACATGCACACGCGTGTACATACATGCAGGCACACATGCACACATGCACACTGCTGCCTGTCTCAACCTCCCCAGCCTACCTAGGTTGGACCTCCTCCATGAGGCCTGAGACAAGGCCCATGAGTCACTGTTTCCCCACCGCTGTCTTGAGCCTGAGAGCTCTATGAAGGTGGTCCTCCTGAGGCCTGAGGACTGTTCCCACTCTTCTAGGTTCACCCTCAGGGGTCCTTTGCCTATGTCCACTGTTCACTTCTTCCCTGAAAGCCATCTTGGTTTTCCAGGAACACATCACTGTTCACCTGCAGGTGGCAAACCACAGTCCCCCATGTCTCTCAGTACTGGGCCTAGTAACTAGCAAAACCTCATTAGTTTATAGCCAGTCTCTAGGCCCTACAGGCAGCAAGTACTGACTCATCCCCACTGAGGGCAATCCAGACAGGCAGCTTCTCCAGAGGTTGGGAGATAGAACAGTAAGGATCCTGGTGTTGGTCAAAAGACACCAAGGTTTAGCCAAGGCTAAGGCTGCAGAAGCATGGCCTTGGCCCTTCAGTCTTAGGCTCCAGCTTGTTTAGTCTTTAAGTGGCCCAAGCCGAGTAGCACAGTCACCCCAAGGTCCCTGTTTTCTGTGTCCATTCTTTTTTTTTTTTTTTTTTTTTTGGTTTTTCGAGACAGGGTTTCTCTGAATATCTCTGGCTGTCCTGGACTCGCTTTGTAGACCAGGCTGGCCTCGAACTCACAAAGATCCGCCTGCCTCTGCCTCCCAAGTGCTGGGATTAAAGGCGTGCGCCATCTGTGTCCATTCTTAACAGATGTTGTCTGAAATAGCCTTTGTCATGTCTCCAGTGGCATAGATGAAGCCCCCTTGGTGCTTTATTGGCAGGTGGGAGGTTGGAGTAGGGAAGGCTACAGGCTGGGACCACACCCTGTCAATTACAAGAGTGATCTGTGTCACACAACCAGAATGATAAGGGAGGGGCAGAGAAAGCAGGAAGAGCTGTAGGTGAATTTCTACTGGTGAGTGGAGGGGTGGGAGGTGAGGGAAGAGAAAGCTAGGAGAACTGGGCTCTGAGACAAGGACTCCCCAGCTCTCTGGGGGGAAGGGAGCAGAGGCTGGTCCCTAGGAGGATTGTGGCCATATGCAGAAGCTCCAAGGAGCCTAGCCAGAGTTTTGCCAGACTGTGCTTACTGTATCCCTCTGGCCTGTGTCTTCCCAGGCTCTTCCTGGTTGAGAAGAAAAGTCTTGCTTCATTGTTCAGCATGATACTCGTGCCTCCTCACTGTGTGTGGCAGGGTGGAGACAAGAAGGGAGGGCACACTAGGCCCCAGTTTGGTTTGCAGATGTTTGTAAAATCCAGTTAGATGTTTGGCCAGCCAAGAAAAAGGGCCAAGTTCTGTCTGCACCATATAGGGAAGTTTCCGGAAGGGTACCTGAGGGAGAATGAGTGCAGTTAGAAGGGAGAGGTGCCAAGGGGCAGGCAGGGTTGGCAGGAGGGGTCCAGAGGGGAGATGGCACAGAGGCAGGAAAGAACCCCACATGATCTGCCTGTGTGTCTGTCTCCCTGCTCAAGGCTTCGAAGGAGTACCCACAGTTCTGCTCAGGGAGCTAAGAGGTCAAAGTATGTGTGTGGATCAATCAGATCCTGAACAGAGGTGGGGCAGAAAAGTCCACATCAAAACTAAGGCCTAAAACAAAAACAAAACCAAGACCTATCTGATTGGAGAGGTTTAGTCATAGACAGGGGAGGAGTTTGGCTAAACCTGGAGAATAAACTTTGTTCATTTGAAACCTGTTTCCTCTAGAAGGTCACTGAAAACAATAGCGGGGGGGGGGGGAGTTAAAGGAAAAAATATGAAAGGAGATGAGATGTCTGATGTGGGAGTCACTGTAGGAAATAGAAAACTAATGGGACACAACAGAAAAGCAGCAGAAGCCACCATGTCCCTGGGGGCCCAGCATACCAGGGAGGGCTGCTGGGCCCTGGGAGCTGAGGGAGGCAGGGGTGGGACAGCATGACAGCCTGCTGACAGAATGTAGTAGACTGGTGGGCTCTGTGGCTGATATCTCCAAGGTGCACTATGGCTCCGGACTTCTGGTTTCTGTAGCTTGGACTGATTTCTCCTGGAGTCCAAACAGGGCCTGAATGTCACTTCTAAGCAATAGAACATGGCCCTGGTGACAGGGGACCTCTTGTGGTCTCATTACATCATGCCTGGCATGCCTAAGCAGGATAGAAAGCCAGCTTCTGAGCTTTATCTCTCTGAAGGAGGAAGCCTTGCTGAGGAGCCCATTACCTGTAGCCTCCAGACAGCCAGGGCCAGGGCCATACACTCTAAGGAAATCAAGCCTGCTGATGGCCCAGCATCCAGGAGGCTGAGGCAGAAGGACTGCTGTAAGTTTGAGGTCAATCTTGGTTACATAAAGACTACAAGGCTTTGCCCTAATGGAGTTGCTATGTAGGCCCCCAGTGCAAGAGGAAGCTCTTAGCCCTCATATGACTGTTGAACTGAGGGGGACTGATATGTAGGGGCAACCCACTCCAGAGGAGTAGGATAGGTGGGAGAGAGTGGGAGGATGGGACCGGGAGGGGTGGAGAGAGGAGACTGTGATGGAGATGTAACTTGAAGTAATGAATAAACATTAAAAATTTAAAAAATAAAGTTCAAGACGGGTGTGGTGGCGCACGCCTTTAATCCCAGCACTTGGGAGGCAGAGGCAGGCGGATCATTGTGAGTTCGAGGCCAGCCTAGTCTACAAAGCGAGTCCAGGACAGCCAGAACTGTTACACAGAGAAACCCTGTCTCGAAAAACCAAAAAAAAAAAGTAAAGTTCTATACCAAATTGAGAGAGAGAGAGAGAGAGAGAGAGAGAGAGAGCAAGGACAGTCATTATTATTTGGGGGGTGGTTCGAGACAGGGTTTTTCTGTGTATCAGTATGGGTGCTAGGATTTGAACCCAGGTCATTTGGAAGAACAGCCAATTCTCTTGACTGCTGAGCCATCTCTCCAGCCCAGGACAGTCATCATTAAATAAAGAGACCCTGTCTCAGAGAAAGGACAGAGGCTGTAGAAGTGGCCCAGCTGCTAAATGCCCTCTGTGTAAGAGTGAGGACATAATGTAGTCTCCAGCACCCATGTAAGAGGCTGCATATGAGCGGGCGTGGAGGCGCACACCTTGGATCCCAGCACTCAGGAGGCTGAAGCAGGCGGATCTCTGTGAGTTCAATCAACCTGGTCTACATAGCAAGTTCTAGACCAGCCAAAGCCACATACTGACATAGTGAGCTCTTGTCTCAAGAGATTTGGGGGGGGGGGGGAAGGATGCTAGTAATCCCAGTGAAGAGACAGTAAGATCCTTGGGATCTGTTGGCCAGCCATCCTAGTCTAATTAAGGAGACCCAAGGTCTCAGGGAGTGATTCCTTTTCTTCAAAAAGCAAGGTGGATCGCTTCAATGACACCCACAGGTGATCTCCAGACTCTATATGCATGTATGTAGGGAGTTAGATTAATATAAATTAGATTTAGTAAATATCTAGGTTTCTGATACAGTCTCTTAATCTGGGGCATGAAGATCAACTTGGCTGCGGGCAATTAGCTTATCAGTTTATGGACTAAAAACAAGGATGAAGTCAGATGAAATGAGGGGAGCCTATGGACTAAAAACAAGGAGGAAGCCAGGTGAAATAAGAAAAGACTTTATGACCTGGCATTGTTTCCAGCTGCTAAGTGGGCGGAGCCCAAATTAAGCTGAAGCAGGTGGAACAAGGAGCCATCCTATTTAAGGACAAGTGGACGGAGCCAAGGGGGCCCCATGCTAGAGAGCCACATGCTAGCAAGCTTCGATGCTAGAAAGGACAACTAGTAGTTTGTATCCTCTGATGGAGAAAGTGCTGGTGAACTGATTGATGGCCAGATCTCCCTGAGGCAGAAGGAAGCTGGTGAGCAGAAAAAGCCTCAGCAAGACAGCAAAGGCCAAGAACTAAACCCTGTGGCTCAGCTTTTGCCTAGAGGGGTTTGACCTGTCCGAACAGTGGCCTGAATGGAACTGTCTGGCTTTAAAGACTGAGGCACAACAGCAGAGTTGCTGATGCAAAGGAAATAAGTTGGCCTACAGACGGCTGAGGTCTCCCAGAGAGAAGAAAGCCTCAAGCCTTATTTAAGGTGAAACCACCATAGCCAATTTACCCTGACGGATCTACGTCTGAGATATTCCAAAGACTGCTAAGTGCATTAAAGGGTCTACCCCAGAGACTGTGTTCCTGACGACTGAGGACCTGCCCCAGAGACTGTATTCTTCTAAAAGGTTATGAAAATAGTTGTAATAGTTATCAATAGGTTTAGTGGTTAGGTCATAGGGGTTGTAGGCATTCGTATGGCTAGTAGTTAAGTGTTTATATTTGCTATAAGTGAATATAGTTACCAATAAATAAGTGTTGAATAATTAAAAAGGTTAGGTTTCACATGTACACATACATATATGTACATCAACACATAAATAACTGCATACACACATGTGCACCTACAAACACAAACACACACAAATAGGCTTATGCACAAAGCCTGGCATGGAGGCCCATGCTTATGACCCTAGCACCTGGAAAACTGAGGCAGCTCTGCTGCCTGGGCGACATAGTGAGTTACTGGCCAGTCTGGCCTGTAGAATGGGACTCAAAATAAACTAAAATAAAAAAATAAATGAAATCTAAATGAGAAGAAATAAATGACAAGGAAGCGGGAAATAGGAAAAGACAAACAATAAGCGTAAGTAGGGAACGGGCATAGAAATGGTGGAATCCAGCTAGCAGGGCTCAGAGACGGAGTGACTGGAGGACAGGTCTCCAGGGAACGGGCTCACTGTACTGCGCAAGTCTCAAACAGCCCTACATCAAGGCACATCTGTGAGCTGCAGGGAGCACCAGAGATACGTTAACGTCCCCAAATACCTTTACAGAGGTAGAAAACTGAAAGGCCCTAGCCCTATCAGTGGTAGCAAGGAGCCAGGCATGAGGGTCAAAGCCTGTAATCCTGCCACTTGGGTGCAGGGGATGTAGAACGAGGTCAAAGTAATGGAATTGATGTTATAAAGGATTTGCCAATAGATTCCCTTAGGACACATTAAACCACACAAAGTAGAATAGAGTTCCCCTACACCCCAAAGACAAGTGCTATGCTAACCAGGCCTGTTGGAGGCAAGCAGGATTCACACCACTAGGATGTAAATGTCTGCTCATCAGAACTGACCAGCCATTCGGACCATTCCCAAATAACATGCCTCTTAGCAGTCAGCTCAAGGGTAGTGCAGACTCACAACCAAAGCTAAGTCCTGGCCTGTCGGGAAGCCTCCAGTTCTATTGAGAAAAGCATAATTCTCACAAGTTGGGCAGGATGACTCCAGGTAACAACTCTTTGAAAAAAGGACAAGCCTGGTGTACTTAACTCTGGCACTATGCAATGTCATTGCTCTGTAATTCTCCCATCTGCCTAAGTGGCCAGACTTGTTTAGATTGTTCAAAGTCTAAGCTGGGGCCAGGACCTGAAAGGGATTTAAGGATGGCAGAATATCTGGAATGTATAAGCCTAAAGTGTATCTAGTTAGTAAAATCTTCTTCATGGCTGTTCTCTTTGAACATCACTCAGAGCAGACATGTACTACATTAAAGATATTTTCCCGTATTAATCTCTAAGTGTATGGGGTGACTTCTCTCTGGGAAGGCATATTAATTTCATAACCAAGGCAAAGAGAACCAGGAGTTAGCCACATAGGGTATTCCAGGCCAACCTGGGGTACATTAGACTCTGCCTCAAAACAAACAAACGAATGGCAGCCCTGGAAGCTGGAAGGGAATGGGGAAATGTCTTTAAAATGCTAAGGGGGAAGGATTGTTTTGGTTTTTTGTCCAAACAGGGTTTCTCTGTGTAGCTCTGGCTGTCCTGGATCTCTAGGCTGTTCTTGAATTCAAAGATTCTCCTGTCTCTGCCTCCCAAGTGCAGGGATTAAAGTTATGTGCCACCACTGCTAACCCTGAGAAAGGACTTTTCAATTTGAGTTTCCATACCTAGCCGAACTGCTGCCAAGCAAAAGTTGGTACAAAGAGTTCTCAGAGCCGGGCGTGGTGGCGCGCGCCTTTAATCCCAGCGCTTGGGAGGAAGAACTCCCTGGGAGTTCAAGGCCAGCCTGGTCTACAGAGTGAGTCCAGGACAGCCACGGCTACACAGAGAAAATCTGTCTCAAAAAGACAAAAAAAAAATAGTTCTAATACATAGTAAGAATAATCAAACCAACCTGTTATGTATGTTTTATTGGGGATGACAAAAGGATACTCTTCAATGAAGGAGGAAAACAAGAAAAAGAAAGATAGATGACCCAAGAAACAGATTCAAGAGAGACAAGCCAGAAAACCCAGGTCAGCAGTAACAGCTGTTGGCCCAGAGAACAGTGGGAGTGATTGTAGGAAGTGGGGTTCTGTGAGGACAGAGGTGAGAGCACGTTCGCTCTATGGTGTGAGGACAGTTGCTCTGTGGTGTGAGGACAGAGGTGAGAACGTGTTTGCTCGCTCTGTGGTGTGAGGACAGTGGTGAAAGTGTGTTTGCTCTGTGGTGTGGAGGGATACTAGTAGCACTGAGAGGATTAGAGAGAAATATAAAAAAGGCATGTTATTAGTCATCTCTTGCTCCACAAAGATGTCCACATATTTTGTCAGCTCAGGGCATCAGGGGTCTGGGCATGACTGACTACATCCTCTGCTTCACAAGCTGCTGCCACGTCAATCTAATTGGAGCCATGGCTGCAGAAGAAGCTACTTCTGAGCTTTCTTAAGTCATGAGCAGAATTTAGTTACTTGCGCTGTAAGAGTGGAACAGTATTGTTTCTAGTTGACTACAGACTAGAAGTTTCCTGTAACCACCCATGGCTCCTTGCAGCCTGGTCTACACACTACAACATGGCCGCTTCCTCCTAAGTTAGTAAGGAAGAGGTTCAGGCAAGACGATACTGCAGTTTATGTCACATAACCACATATGTTTGACATGTTCTGTTGGCTATGGTAGGTCACATTTCACTCCCACATTCTAGGAGTATGGACCACAAAAGGGTGTGAACACCAGGAGGCAAGGCTCTTTGGGAGCCATTTTGAAGCAGTTATCCACACAATGCAATCAAGACCAAAGGCAATTATCCTTTAAAAAAAAAAAAGATTTATTTTAGGGGGGCATAGTGGCACATACCTTTGATCCCAGCACTCAAAAGGCAGAAGCAGGCAGAGCTCTGTGAGTTCGAGGCCAGCCTGGTCTACAGAGTGAATTCCAGGACAGCCAGGGCTACACAGAGAAGCCTTGTCCTGAAAAACAAAACAAACAAAAAGAATTATTTTTAAATTACGTGTGTATGTGTGTATCTGTGTGTGGCTATCATGGTTGGTTTTAAATTTGCTACAAATTATAATCACCTGAGTGGGAAGCCTCACCTGAAGAGCTGTCCTGATTGCTTTGATTGGCATGGGAAGATCCGCCTGATTGTGGGTGGCACCTTCCAGTCGCAGCCCACTAAAGATAAAAGGACATTTCAGAAGGAAGACCATCTTGCCTTCTTTCTCTTGGTCTTCCCTGTTGCTGCCGAGTTGACAGAGCCAGTTTTTCATCCTGCCATAGGATAAAGTAGTTTCCATACTGGATCCAGCGGCTCCCCGAGACCTTTCCAGACCCCTGGCACCAAATTGGGGTTACTGAGGTACCTCATCTTGTGGAATGAGTAACTACTGGTTTTTGTCCTGCAGTAACAGACAAGGGGTCTGTGTGCATGAGTGCAGGTGCCATGGGGTCCAGAAGAGGCTGTTGGATCCCCTTGACCTACCAGTAAGTATGAGATGCCCAACATGGGTGCTGGAGCTGAATTTTGGTCCTCTGCTAGGACTGGAAACACTCCTTAAGATTGAGGCATCTCGAAGAAATAAAAAATAAATTATAGAAAAAAAAGATTGAGGCATCTCTCCAGATCCCATTGTTTTCCAAGAAGCTAATAGGGGGTTGGAGAGGCTCTGTGGTTGAGAGCACTGGCTGCTTTTCCAGAGGACCAGGGTTTAATTCCCAGCACCACATGGTGGCTCACAACTCTAGTTCCAGGGACTCAGATACATCTTCTGAACTCTACAGCACCAGGCATATAAGTGTGCACAAAGCATACAGGCAGGCAAATCATAATATAAATGTTTATATTTACATTGCACATGATATAAAATTTAAAAAAAAATTTTTTTTGGGTTTTTTGAGACAGGGTTTCTCTGTGTAATAGCCCTGGCTGTCCTGGACTTGCTTTGTAGACCAGGCTGGCCTTGAACTCACAGAGATCTGCCTGCCTCCCGAGTGCTGGGATTAAAGGCATGCACCACCACACCCAGCTTTAAAATATTTAAAAATAAAATATTTAAAATAAACTATATATATACATATACACACATACATATATGCAAACTATATATATATATCTCCTGAAATGTGGGATTGCTGGGAGCTGGAGAGCAAGGCAGAAAGTCTGGTATGTGTGGGGGGAGCATTGTTTTATTGTTTTGCATTCTAGGCCATTCTGTGCATGTCATGTCGTGTGTGTGTGTGTGTGTGTGTGTGTGTGTGTGTGTGTGTGTGTGTGTATGTGTGTGTGTGTATTTTTTTTAAGTCAGGGTCTCTCTATTATGCTTGTTCTGGAACTCACTTTGTAGACCAGGCTGACCTTGAACTCACAGAAATTTGCCTATCTCTGCCTCCCAAGTGCTGGAACTAAAGGTGTGTGCCACGGTTCCTGACTGAAATAAACAAATTATTCAAAATGAGATTTATGCTATCCTTTAGAAAATAAAACATAAGTATGCCTTTAATCCCAGCACTCAGGAGGCAGAAGAAGGAGGATCTCTGTGAGTTTGAAGCCAGCCTGGTCTACAGAGTGAGTCCAGGACAGGGGTCTGTTACACAGAGAAACCCTGTGTTGAGAAACAAAAACAAAAGAAAGAACTTATGGCAAAAAGGAAATCTGAATGTAGCATTGTTTGGTAACAAACAAGTTTATGTAATCAAAGTGACTACAAGTGAGTATCAGCTTAGCTGAAAATCGTTATATATTGATAACAAATGGCTACTTGGAGCAAGGTATCTATCTGTAAGTAGACAGGAAGAAAGAGTTCTGAGAAAGCTAAACTCATCTTCTAGAAGATTCCCAACTTGCTTTTGAAATGGAGAGGCAGCCCAGAGCCTGGACTGGGTCACCTCTGGGAGCAACAGCCGGCAGGGTGGGCCCTAGGGGTGGAGGGGAATTGCTTTTCATTCTACACTATTTGCCTTTTAAAATTCGGTTTGTGTCACACGTGTGTTCTGGAAACCATGGAGTTACTGGGATAAAAATACACATTGATGAACACAGAAAGAGGTAGGAGGAGGGGGACATCCCTGAAGAGTGATCAGTGAAGATAGATCCCCAAGGACCCTGAACAGCACCAGTCACTTCTTCCCTGGAGGGGGAGGGGCTTCTGTTCCCAAAAGCAGATCCAGGGGAAAGCAGATGCCCCAGGGAACACAAACTGCTGCTTGGAGGAGGAGTGGGAAGCCGGCATTTCTACCTGGAAACACATAACCGCTTGGGTGTGAGCAGTGTGAAGCAAAGAGCTCCTGGGGCAGTTAGCTTGGGATCCTCCCAAGGAATATGGAA
>CAJQZJ010001511.1:17189608-17208712 GCA_907164525.1 Lophiomys imhausi
GCAGGGCAGCAGCAGCATCTGTGTAGCTATGGGGGAGGTGTCGTCTATGCTGGAGTGGACTTTTTAGTGACATGGCTGCTTTATGGCCATCCCACGCTCTGTAAGTGACCCCTCACCTGTCCTTTCTAAGTAAACCCAAATGAACTCGTTAGTTCCACAAGTTGAACTTTGGGGTTTGTTATTGGTGCCCTGTCTGGGGTGAGTAAACATTGGTTTTTGTCTCCCTAGGAAAATTTCACACAACACTGAGTCATCAAGTCACAGGTCCTAGGGGATCATGCATAAGTCCTGACAGAGAAGGAAGCCTTTACCTAAGAGCTGGGGATTCTGGAGGAAGGGCTAGCTGGCACAGAGGTTTCCCCTCACTCTGAAAGGTCTGTGCCATCAAAGAGAGGCCAGGGAGCAGTAGCAGGATGGTGTCCACAGCAGATCACAAATTGTGGAGCATGAACATCTCCCCACTCCTGTTGGAGCCCAGAGCAAGGCCTGCAGAGTCCCACTGCATAGCCCATACTGCAGGGTCCAGTGACACAGGGCCCTGCGGCCTCCTGAGCTTGCTTTCCACGAGCTTGCTTTCCTATGGTGGCCACAGGAAATTGTGAACTAGTGTGAATGTATTCAGTGCCCAACTGCAGACTTAAGAACTATTTAAGTGGCCAATTTTATCTCTATTTTTACTGTAGGTTTGTTTGTTTGTTTTGTTTTTTCAAGACAAGGTTTCTCTGTGTAGCTCTGACTGTCCTAGACTCTCTTTGTAGACCAGACTGGTCTTGAACTCACAGAGATCCACCTACCTCTGCCTCCTGAGTGTTGGATTAAAGGTGTGTGCCACCATGCCCGGCAGGTTTCTTAGTTTTTTGTTTCATTTTTAAATTACAGCCAGTGTGAATATACAGACCTGTAATTCCTGGAGACCAAATCAGAGGGTAGCTGTGAATTTAAGGCCATCCTGGGACACACAGAGTTCGAAGTCAGCTTGGGATACGTAGAGAGTGAAACCCCATCTAAAATATAAAGAAAAGGGCTGTAGAGATGGCTCAGGGGTTATTACACAGACTGCTCTTTCAGAGGACACAAGTTAATGTCAAGTGGCTCACAATTGCCAGATCCAACTTCCTGGCCTCTCTGAGCACTTCATTCCTATGAACCCGCACACAGACATATGCACACCCACATAATTAAAAAATTAAAAATCAATCTTTTTAGCTGGGCATAGTAATACATGGCTTTAATCTCAGCACTTGGAAGGAAGAGTCAGAGGATCTCTCTGAATTTTAGGCCAGCCTGGTCTAATATTGAGCTCCAGGAGAGCCAGAGTCACATAATAGAGAGACCCTGTCTCACACAAATAGTAATAATAAAATAAAAATGAAAAAAATCAGGGGATGTAGCTCAGTTGCTAGAGTGCTTGCCTAATATGCACAAAACTCTAAATTCAATCCCAAGCACCAGTTAAAAGTGAGCGAGGTAATCCTTGGCTGTAATCTGGGCAAGTTTCTTCACAGGTTCGCCTGCAAGGTGCAGAGAAGCCATTACAGATCTGGTCCAAGCGAATCAGACTGGTTTTGAGTTTGGTAACATGGTGCTAGTTCTGCAGGCATGCAAGGTCCGAGGGCCATGGACACATGCACCAAAGTTCAGGAAGTTCCGAAAGCTGGGTGATATGTGGCAAGGTTGGATTCCCTGAAAGGAAGCTCTAAGAGGTTACTGTATAAATGTGAAGCCTATGTTGCAATGGGGACTCCGGGACGTTAGAGATACCAGGACCCTGGGACATCTGCCAAGGAAGGCAGGCAGGGTGAAAGTAACCTATGGAAAAGGCTGCTTCTGCGGACAACAGAGCTGGAGGGGTGGGCATACCCCAGGCTCTTAGAGCCCAGGTTACACTGTTAAGTTTCAAACTTGGGACACACAGCTGAGGTGCCCTGCCCACAAGGTTCTCCCAGCATTCTTCAGCCCCTACCTGTTTCAGGGTATGGCTAGCATACCTCATCCTCTACCCTGAACTCTCCAGCCTAGAGGTTAGAGGTTAGGGTAACCTTCCACAAGAGGCTCTTCCCTGTATAAACCAGACATTTTGGTTACCCTCCCTTTTGAACTTTTGGTCTCCCGGGCTGCTGCACCTGGTTCCCCTTTCTCCTGTCTCCCTTTCCACCTTCTCCCTACATAGCCCAGCTGTCTGGTCATGTCTGCTCTGGGCTCTCCCACATTTCTACAATAAACCTTCTTCCCCACCACACCTAGGAGCAGTCATGTCCTTTCCTTTCCTTTTTATTTTTTTTTCTTTCAACACCATCACAAGAGCCCCACATGTCAGACATGGTACTTCAGGGTTTGATGTCTTCCTAGCTGGGTTCTGGTCTTGCTTTGATCCAGTCTTTTTTTGCTGTGCCCCCTTTGGAATGGGAAGTATGCTGTATGCCATTGTATGCTGGAAGTTTAGAACTTGCTTTTTTTTATTTTACAGGGACTCACAGTCCTGAGTCTTAGAAGAAATTTGGACTTGGGACTTTTGAACAGTTAGAGCAGTTAAGACTTTGAGTCCTAGGCTGGAGAGATGTCTCAGCAGTTAAGGGCACTGGCTGCTCTTCCAAAGGACCCGGGTTCAATTCCCAGCACCCACATGGCAGTTCAGAGCTGTCTCTGAACTGTAATTGCTGGGTGTGGTGGCACATGCCTTTAATCCCAGCACTTGGGAGGCAGAGGCAGGTGGATCTCTGTGAGCTCAACGCTAGCCTGGTCTACAAAGTGAGTGCAGGACAGCCAGGGCTGCACAGAGAAACAAAAACAAAAAACAAAACAAAACAAATCCCTCTGGAACTACTAGGTGTGTCTTCTAGGTGGTTCTACTATTATTATTTATTATATTTTGGGGGGGGGGTTCAAGACAGGGTTTCTCTTCTGGAACTCGCTCTGTAGACCAGGCTGGACTTGAACCCACAGAGATCTGCCTGCCTCTGCCTCCCAAGTACTGGGATTAAAGGCCAGCAATTACAGACAGCTGTGAACTGCCATGTGAGTGCTAGGAATTGAACCCAGGTCCTTTAGGATAGCAGTCAGTGCTTTTAACCACTGAGCCATCTCTCCAGCCCTGGTTCCAGAGAGATTTAAAGGAGAAGGAAAGATCTACTCTGAATGTCACCAGAACTGAGAACAGTAGCTGATGTGGTGTGGACAAGATGCAGAAGCTAAAACACTAACCAAAGCAGACGTTAGGTCCTGGGCTAAGGGGCTTTGCTTTTGCTTTCTGAGGGTGGCAGGGAGTGACAGGAGGTTTGTAGCAGTGCTGGGCTAGAGAGCCTAAAGGAAGGGAGACTTGTGGCCAAGTGTCAAGTTCAGTCTTTGCCTAGGTGGGAGGTGCAGGGGCCTTCAGGGCTGACAGAGCATGGGCCCCATGCTGTGAGTAGGTACCTACTGGACAGATGGATGGATAGATGAATGGGGAGAGGACTTTACTGGGGTCTGAGTCCTGTGTGCTGCCTCCAGAAAAGGTCCACAAGAAGCTGTGATTTGGGGCTGGAGAGATGGCTCAGAGGTTAAGAGCACTGTTGCTCTTCCAGAGGCCCTGAGTTCAATTCCCAGCAACCACATGGTGGTTCATAACCATCTATATTGAGATCTGGTGCCATACATAATAAATAAATGGTAGTAGTAGTAGTAGGAGGAGGAGGAGGAGGAGGAGGAGGAGGAGGAGGAGGAGGAGGAGGAGAAGTGATTCCCTCAACTCCAGACCAGGGCCTTAAAGTCAGGGGTTGAGAAACTGGGAAGTTCTCATTGGGTTGATGTGGACTTTATTTGGGGACTCAGCTGTCCACTGCACAGCTGCTGCCAGCAGGGAGTCAGTCTAGGGAACCACAGCTGTCCTCCTGGGTGAGGCAGGTGTGGGGGAGGGAGATGCTTGCCTTCACATGGCCTCTCTCAGACCACTCCATGAACTGCATACAGCTAAGGAGGGGCCCTGGGTTAGACTAACCAGGGCCAGAGTCCCTAGTCCACAGCACACAGATGGGGGTCAGTCCTTTCTGCCTGGACAAGTCATTAATAACCCTCCTTAGGTACCACACTGGACAAGCTAGGAGCAGTGGGGCTAGCAGCCTCAAACCCAAAACCAGGGAAGCCCATGGTACGACTGTCAGGGGATGGATTCTAAAAGCCAGAGACCTGGAATTCTGACATCTAAGAGTCCACCAAGCTGTGGAAAGGAGAGGAAAGACTTTGCCTTTCTTCTACCTTTGTTTCATTTGGACTTGCTGATTGAATGGTGCAACCCAGTGGTCAGCTGGAGCTACATGAAACCCTGTTTAAAAAAAAAAAAGGTGCAAGCCGGGCGGTGGTGGCGCACGCCTTTAATCCCAGCACTTGGGAAGCAGAGGCAGGTGGATCTTTGCGAGTTCGAGGCCAGCCTGGTCTACAAAGCGAGTCCAGGACAGCCAGAGCTACACAGAGAAACCCTGTCTCGAAAAACCAAAAAAAAAAAAGGTGCTTGCTTCGGCAGCACATATACTAAAATTGGAATGATACAGAGAAGATTAGCAAAGCCCCTGTGCAAGGATGACACGCAAATTCGTTAAGCGTTCCATATTAAAAAAAAAAAAAAAAGCCGGGTGTGGTGGTGCACACCTTTAATCCCAGCCTCTGGGAGGCAGAGGCAGATGGATTTCTGTGAGTTCAAGGCCAGCCTGGTCTACAGAGTGACTTCCAGGATAACCATGGCTACATAGAGAAACCCTGGCTTGAAAAAACAAAAACAAAAACAAAAAACCAAGAACTAGACAGTGCTAGTGCACGCCTTCAATCTCAGCACTTGGGAGGCCATGGCAGGTGGATCTCTGTGAGTTTGAGGCTAGTCTGATGTACAAAGTGAATTCTAGGATAACCAGGGCTACACAGAGAAACCCTGTCTCGAAAAACAAACAAAAAAAAATAAAAAGAGAGAAAGAACAGGCTAGGTGTGGTAACACACATCTCACATCTTTAGTCCCATTACTTGGGAGTCATTCTTTTTTTTTTGTTTTGTTTTGTTTTAAAGATTTTATTTATTATGTATACAATGTTCTGTCTGCAGGTATACCTACAGGCCAGAAGAGGGCACCAGATTTCATTATGGATGGTTGTGAGCCACCATGTGGTTGCTGAGAATTGAACTCAGGACCTCTGGAAAAGCAGTCGGTGCTCTTCACCTCTGAGCCATCTCTCCAGCCCTGTTTTTTGGTTTTTTTTTTTTTGAGACAGGGTTTCTCTGTGTAACATCCCTGGCTGTCCTGGACTCACAGAGATCCGCTTGCCTCTGCCTCCCAGATGCTGGGATTAAAGGTGTGGGCCACCACGCCCAGCATTGAGAGTCATTTTTGCAACATAATGTTTTCAAGAGTTATCCATACTATTCATTATTGTTGTTTTAACAGCCCTGGCTGTCCTGGACTCACTCTGTAGACCAGGCTGGCCTCAAACTCACAGAGATCTGCCTGCCTCTGCCTCCCGAGTGCTGGGATTAAGGGTACCACCATCCGACTACTTTTTTTTTTTAAACAGGTCATGTTCCATTGTTTGACTACTCTGTTTTGTTTAAGCATCCAAGCGATGGATGTCAAGTTCTCCAGCTTTTTGACTATTACGAAGAAAGCTACAAATATGTGTATAGAAGCATTTTAGTGTGCACTTGCTTCCATTCCTTCGGGGAGTGACCTCCATGTGAAATTGCTGGCAGCTTTCCACAGTAGCCCCACGATTTCTCAACACCACTTCCAGAATGGCTCTCATCCTCACCCAGGCATGATAGATACTGTTTTTCTTTTGGGATCTGTTTGTGGCTGTAACGAGGATGACCCCAGGACCATGTTCATGCCAAGCTCAAGCCCCGCCCCACCTCTGCCATCTTTGATTTCAGCCTTCCCCCAGGTGTGAGATATAGTATCTCTCTCTCTCTCTCTCTCTCTCTCTCTCTCTCTCTCTCTCTCTCTATAGATGCATTAGTTTTTTTTTTGTGTGTGTGTCTTTTGCCTGCATGCATGTATGTGTGCCATGTGTATGTCTGGTGCCTATGGAGGTCAGGAGAGGGCACTGAGTCTCCTCAAACTGCAGTTATGTATGGTTGTGGAGCCACCATGTGGGTGTCTCAAACTGAACTCAGGTTTTCTGCAAGAGCAGCTGATGCTCTTTTTTTTTTTAAACACTTTATTTTTTTTCTTCAAGTTACATCTCAGTCACAAACCCCTCCCTATTCCCCCTTCCTATCCCGCCCTTCCACCCTCTTCCCCCCAGAAGTTTCCCCTTTCAGTCCAACAGATGGTTCCTTCTCTCTTTTTTTTTTTTTTTTTAAAGATTTATCATGTATACAGTGTTCTGTCTGCAGGTATATCTGCAGGCCAGAAGAGGGCACCAGATCTCATTATGGATGGTTGTGAGCCACCATGTGGTTGCTGGGAATTGAACTCATGACCTCTGGAAGAGCAGCCAGTGCTCTTAACCGCTGAGCCATCTCTCCAGCCCGGTTCCTTCTCTTATAACAGTAAGTATTATACAAAACAACAGATATAAGTATGCCACATTTATGAGAGTTAAATGGCCCAGTATACCTTCCCAATGTCCAGTTTATACATATTTGGCCCCTGACTTTAACATTCTACTATCTAACCATCTCCATGAGTTTAAAGGTCTATATCTGACTCAACATTCATACTAACTTGCAACACACTTTTTTTTTTTTTTTTTTTTTTGGTTTTTCGAGACAGGGTTTCTCTGTGTAGCCCTGACTGTCCTGGACTCACTTGGTAGACCAGGCTGGCCTCGAACTCGCAAAGATCCGCCTGCCTCTGCCTCCCAAGTGCTGGGATTAAAGGCGTGCGCCACCACCGCCCGGCGCAACACACTTTTAAGAGTATCTTCTTAGATCTATAACACCCTCTTGATTCCTAAACAACTCAGAATTTAACTATGAGACTCTAGCTGTCTATTCTTCAACCACCTCAGAGACCTGAGAGGGATAAATATATCTGATTATATAGGAAGTGCAGGGCCTGCAGCTTCCAAAACTAAGAAAGGACATACCAATGACTGCCTGGACAGTTCCCATTTTCTCTCCATACATTCCTGCATCAGTCTTCAGCCTTTGGGTCCTGTTTCTCTGACAGACATTTGTTGTAGAGCTGGGATTATGAAGGACTTACCTACCCTGTCTTGGCAGAGTTAGGCTGTCGACTTCCCTGCTACCAAGTTTTGTCCTTTTTGGACAGCAGTCTGTCTGCAGTTGGTGCAAGGGGTTTTTTCATGCCAAGAGATAGGCTTGCCACTAGCAGCTGATGCTCTTAACCACTGAGCCATTTCTCCATCCCTCTCCCTGGTCCCTTTCCTAGCATTCAAGAGGCAGCGGCAGACAGATCTCTAAAGTTGAGGTCTACAGATCAAGTTCCAGGACAGCCAGGACTATACAGAGAAACTCTGTCTGGAAAACCAAACAAACAATCTTTGTTCAGTTCTAGAGAAACTCGGCAGTTAAGAAAGAACATTTCAGCCGGACGTGGTGGCGCACGCCTTTAATCCCAGCACTTGGGAGGCAGAGGCAGGCGGATCTCTGTGAGTTCGAGGCCAGCCTGGTCTACAAAGCAAGTCCAGGACAGCCAGGGCTGTTACACAGAGAAACCCTGTCTCGAAAAACCAAAACAAAACAAAACAAAAAAAAAAAAAAAAACAAAACAAAAGAAAGAACATTTCTGTACTTCCAGAGGACCTGAGAACAGTTCCCAGTGCCTATGTTGGGTGACTCACAATTTTTTATAATTCCAGCTTTAGAGCATCCAATATCCTTTCTGGCAGGTACCCATACACAAAACACATGATACACACACACATAAGCATACACACACAGAAAGAGAGAGATTTTATTTTTAGATTTATTTTAATGTGTGTTTGTGTGTGTGTGTATGTGTTTCTGTAGGTGAGTGTGGCTTGTGTGTCCTATGCACAAGTAGAGGTCAGTGAACAACATCTGGAGTAGTCCTCACCTTCCACCTTGTTCGAGACAAGGTCTCCATTTGCTTCTGTGAACCTCAGGGCAGCTGCTCAGCGGGCTTCCAGGGGTCATCTCTCCATCTCCCATCTCAGCACTGGAGGCTGATGTTAGTTACCTGCCAACTTTATGTGGGTTCTGGGGATCTGAACTCAGGGCCTTACGCTTGTGGTACAAACACTGTCCCTGCTCAGCCATTTCCCCTCCTGCTGAAGTGCTATCTCCCCAGGGTTTATTTGTGTTTCCCTGATGACTGGTGATGGTGGGCATTGTTTGATTCTCTTCTTTGGAGAAATATCCGCAGGCCCTATGGAGCTTTTTTTTTTTAAGATTGCCATAATTTTCCATGTTTGTATCTTTTAATTTTTTACAATTATGAGGGAAAAAGATTTTATTTTTTATTTTCACAGCAAAACTGGTGGAAAGTGGAGAGGTTTGCCACCCAGCATCCCTGGAGGGTTTCTGAGCAGCCCAGCAAAGGTCAGTTCCTCTGGCTTTCTGTCCACCACATGTAGGCAGCATTTCTTGGTTTGTTTGTTGTTGTTGTTTAAGAATGTCATACATATTCACATAAGATATGTTTTGATCAAATCCACCCCGTTTTCTCTACTTCAATTATTTTTCCCTTCCTTCCTTCTTTTCTTTCCTTCCTTCTTACCCTCTCCCCACTCCCTTTCTTCTGTGTTCCCTTGAGCTACCACCCCTGCCCCCCAGCCCAGCATTTTGTGTTCTCCCATGATCCTTGGAGTCTCAAGCTGAGAGAGCTTCTTCAGGGTAGGAGGAAGTGCAAGGGAATGATTGATTACCCACTTCTGCCTTAAAGCTTTCGCTCTTAGGTGCCCCCGCCTGGCACCTCCTGGGTCTTGAAGCTCTCACTCTAAACTCATGCCACTCACATGTCCACAGCAAAGTAATCAGTCAGCCACATCTAAGTTCAAGATACAATGCAATTTCCTCCTGAGCCTCAAAGAAGAGGCTCTGACCGTCTGTGAGCGTTTGTAGTGATTCACAGGTTAAACACAGTTCTTCCTCGCAGGACTTGTCAACACCTTTCCTGAGCCCTCGTTCACCCGTCCTTCTCTAGAGAAAGTGGGCCCCGGGAGTGGAGCACCCCCAAGCTTGGCAAAGGAAACCATTTCTCAAACAGTGTCTCCTGGTACAGTGTTTCCTAGGATCCTTTGGGGAATCTGCTGTCTGCTTGTGACTATTTCCTAGAGGAAAGGTAGGCAAACCTTTTGGAAAGGACCAGAAAATAAATATTTTAGGCTTTTGGAGCCATATGGGCTAGCTACTTGACTCTTCCGTTGTAATGCGAAAGCAGCTGTATGTGATATGTAAATGAACAGGGATGGATGTGGGCCAATAAAATTGTATTTATAGACTCTGAAATTTGAATTATATAATTTTGTACCACCACACCCAGCTTCCTGTGTCACAAAGTATTATTTTTTCAACCATTTAAAAAGTGTAAGGTCAGGTATAGGTTCATACCTATGATT
This sequence comes from Lophiomys imhausi, assembly GCA_907164525.1. NCBI lineage: Eukaryota > Metazoa > Chordata > Mammalia > Rodentia > Muridae > Lophiomys > Lophiomys imhausi. The sequence continues at coordinate 17,199,113 of CAJQZJ010001511.1, forward strand.
CCAGAACTCAGGAGGGTAACAGGGTTATTGCCTGGAGTTCAAAGTCAGCCTGAGCTATATAGCAAGACTTTGTATGAAGAAAAAAAAAAAAAAGACCAAATAGGGCTGGAGAGAGGGCTCAGTTGTTAAGAGCCCCTGGCTGCTCTTCCAGAGGCCTGGGTTCAAATCCCAGCACCCACATGACAGCTCACAACTGTCTGTAACTCCAATTTCAGGGGATCTAACAGTCTCACACAGACATAATATGCAGGCAAAACACCAATGCACATGAAATAAAAATTTAAAAATAATAATAATAAAGAGGGAAAAAGCAAATAAATAAACAAAATGGAAAGACTATGGCTGACAAGCTCAGTGGGTAAAGTGCCTGACTTGCAACCTTGACCCTATGAGTTCAAATCCCTAACACCTGTATTAAAGCTGGGCACAGCAGCAGGCCTCTGTAACCCTAGCATTGGATCATTTTTGTTTGTTTGTTTTTTGAGACAGGGTTTCTTTGTACAGCCCTGGCTGTCCTGGGCTCACTTTGTAGACCAAGCTGGCCTTGAACTTACAGAGATCTGCCTGCCTCTGCCTCCTGAATGCTGAGATTGAAGGGATGTGCCACCATACCCTTGTAACCCCAGCATTGTGGGCATGGAGACAAGCCAATCCCTGAAGCTTGCTGTCCAGCTAGACTAGCCAAATGGTAAACCCCATTGAGACTCTGTCTCAAAAATATAAGGTAGACAGCAATGATGATGCCTATCCATTCTGGTCTCCACACATGCACCCCTGCACATAAGCATGTACTACACACATGCACATACACATACAAAAAGAGGAAAAGGAAAAGCCATTCTTAACTTGTGGTTGTACAGACACAGGTGATGAGCTGACTTGACCCGTGGGCTGTGACCTCAGTACCTTTGCCTAATATCCATGTCCCTCCCAGTTCCAAGCCCTGTCTGCCCTGTGCCAAACTCACACCAGCATGATGCTTCTCCAGGAACAAGTCACATTCTTTTGTCTCCCCCCCAACCCCCCACCCCCCGCCAGCCCTCAGCACAGGCTGTTCTGTCTCTGGGAATGTCCTTCCTTTCCCACTTCATTCCTTGCCCTGGGTAGAATCCTGGGTACAATGTGGTAGCTCTACACGCTCTCCACTCACACTCTCGTCAAGGTATACCCAGGTTTATAGATGTCTTTGCCTCTTTTGCAGGACCGAGAGCTGCTGCTGGAGGGGCTGGGACCTTACCCTCCTGTGATCTCACCCCAAGCTGCTATGGTTTGAGTGTGGGAAACTCAGTACCCAAGCCAGCTTCTTGGGAGCTGCTCTGGGGCAGTTGTGTTGGTACTGCTACTGCGAGTGGAATCTCATTTTGGAAATGGGCTGGTTATCAAGCTGAGTTCAGTCCCATTCTTTCCCTCCCCGTCCCTTGCCCATCTGTCCTTACTTGATGGAATGACACAGCAAGCCAGTCCTGGCCAGATGCAGGACCCTTGACCTTGGACTTCCTCAGACTTCCCAGCTTCCAGAATCAATTTGTGTGTGTGTGTGTGTGTGTGTGTGTGTATTGTATAGGGCAGAGGTCAAACAATAGTGGGGTCCCCTGCATAGGGTAGCTGGGAGTATGAGAACCTCATGGCCAGGCTCTGAGCACAGCGTCTGGCGTCTGCTGAGTCCTGAGCACTCAGTGGTCATTGTACTCTCGTAACCACAAGCATGATTGCCCCTTGGTCCTCTCCACTACAGGCCACACCCTCCTAGGATTGTAGCCTATGAATCCATTGTTTGCCCTTTTGAGAAGGCTCTAGGTGGGATGCTGGAGATGGAGTTCGGCTGAATAGCTGTGCTAGACTGTTCTCTCTTGTCCCTATCCAGGTGAACCTGAGTGAATAGGCTGGTGGTCATGTGGGTAGGCCCTGGCATTGAATTAAAGGTGTATCCTTTACTTCTCTGTGTGTAAAATACACATAGCATATATTTATCATTGTAAGGTAGGCCCTAGCTAGGCTAGTGGCACATCTGTAATCATGGCTGTCAGAGGCATTGCAAGTCAAGGCCCACCTGGCTACATGGTGAGTTCAAGGCCAACTAGGGCAACTTGGTGAGATCCTTTCTTAAAATAAAGATTTGTAAAAGGGCTGTAGGCATAGCTCAGTGGTAAACCACTCACCTAGCAAGAGAGAAGTCTGGGGTCAACCCCCCCCCCAGTAACATAAAACCTCCAAACAACAACAATAACAACAACAACAAAAAAAAACAAACAAAACCCCTTAGTAATCCTTCTAAACATATGGTTCAGTGGCCTGAAGCATGCTGTCGAGAGCCATCTTCACTCTGTCCCAGCACTCTTCCTGCCCCACCAGGAAACCTGTGAACAACAGAGGCCAGCAACCACCCAGCTACTTTCTGTGGATTTTATGGACATCATATAGAACCTTCTGAGGTTAGTCTATGTGGTATAATGATTTAAGGCTCACTCACCCGATGGCCTGTGTCAGTGTTAGGGCTCAAACCAGGGCTTTGAGCATGCTAGGTGCTCTACAACTAGCTACTCCTGCTTTATTCATTCATTTAAAATAAAAAAATTAAGCCGGATGTGGTGGTGGTGGCACATGCCTTTCATCCCAGGACTTGGAAGACAGAGGCAGGAGGATCTCTGTGAGTTCAAAGCCAACTTGGTCTACAGAGTGAGTCCAGGACAGCCAGGGCTACACAGAGAAACCCTGTCTCAAAAAAAACAAAAATAAACAAACAAAAAAGAAAGAAAAGAAAAAAACCCAAAATATATATGTAGCATGTATATATATATGTATATACATGCTACATACATATTAATTAACATTTTGTTTTGTTTAATCTTTTTTATATTTGTTTTTATTCTAGGTGTGTGGATGTTTTGTGTACATGTATGCCTGTGTACTATGTATGTGCAGTGCCTTAGGAGACCAGAAGAGGGCATCAGACCCCCCCCCCCCGAACTGGAGTGATAGACGGTTGGTTACCATGGGGAGCTGGGAATAGAACTCAGGTCCTTTGTCAGAGCAGCAGGTACTCTTAACCCCTGAGTCAGCCTTTCTAGTCACCAATTCTTTTTAATTTTTGTTGTACAGGATTTTTTTTTTTTTTTTTTGGTTTTTCAAGACAGGGTTTCTTTGTGTAGCCCTGACTGTCCTGGACTCACTTTGTAGACGAGGCTGGCCTCGAACTCGCAAAGATCCACCTGCCTCTGCCTCCCAAGTGCTGGGATTAAAGGCGTGCGCCACCACCGCCCGGCTGTTGTACAGGATTTTGTTGCATAGCTGGGGCTGGCCTGGAACTCCCGATCTACCTGGCCTCAGTGCTTAGATTACAGGGGAGAACCCACCACACCTGTCTGTTCCTTCATTCTTTTTGCTGTCTTGGTTTTGGAGCCAGGGTTTCTCTGTGTCACTCTGGCTATTCTAGAACTCAATCTGTACACCAGGCTGGCCTTCAACTCAGAGATCTGCCTGCTTCTTTCTGCCTCTTGAGTGCTGGGGTGAAAGGCTTGTGCCACCACCCCTGGCTAGGTTTTTAATGTCTATTTATTTATTTTAGGAAGGGTCTTATGCATCCCAGGCTTACCTCAAATTCACCATATAACTAAAGATGACCGTGAACTTCTGATCCGCCTTCCTTTATCTACTAGCAAGTGCTGAGACCACAGGTGTGCACCGCTATGCCTGGCCTATGCATGCTGGGGATCAACTGGCAGCTTTGTGCCCATTGGGCAGGCACTCCACCAACTGGGCTACATATGGCTCTAGCTCATCTCTTTTGCTGTGCTTTTGTTTCTATCTATCCAAGGCTAGACTGGACTCACTATGTAGCCCAGGCTTGCCTTGAACTCACACTAGTCCTGCTGCTCAGCTTCCTGGGTACTCCGATTAGCTGTGTGAGCCATCACACCTGGCTTGTCTCCTTGTTCTTCATCAGCCCCATGGCCCTGAACAAGTAGTTGTTCTGAGATGGGCAATCTCTGATTCCTCAAGGTACCCAAGCAAGGGGTGGCCTTGGCATGTCCACCCTACACCTCTGCCAATGGAGTTGGTATTGTAGACACTGGGCTCTTCTCCTTAGCTCTCAAAATTACCTCTTATAATTTGGTTGTTTGTCTCCTCTTTATTCTCATTTTGTAGAGTTGGACTCAAATCTGAGGAAAATGAATTGACTCTCTCCCATTCTCCATTGCTTCCAAAGATTCTGTCTTTCTCCCTCTGCCTGTCCCCTCCACCCCCTTTTAAGGACAGGGTCTCATACAGCCTAAAGTGCTGGGACCAAACCTGGTTCTCTTCCAGGAATTTCTAAGATTTCCTAAGCTACTCCTTGGGACAGGCCCCACCCCTCCCTCCTCAGAGAAGCCTAAAGTCCAGGAAGCTAGGGGTAAATGGTAGGCTTGACCTGCCTGAGTCCTGCCCTGGCTCTGTTAATGAGGGTGTTAGGTAAAGGAGCTTCTAGAAGGTATGTGGCCCCTCTCCTTCCATCCAGAGCCCCACATTGACTGGGACCTACTGTCAGTCAGACCTGGAAGAGATGGCACAGGGCACTGACAAACCAGATGCTAAGGGCTGGGGGAGAGGGGACTGCCGGGAGGCAGTCCCTCAGGCTTCGAACCCTCTTACATCACCGCCAGCACTCCAAGAGGTGCACCTTGCAGGGAGGACCCCAGACACATTATTCTCTGGTTCAGGATACACCTGGGAGTAAGAAAGACAGGCAGACAGATCAGCTCTGTGGGGGTGGGGTCTAATGAGGGAGAGATAACAAACCAGAGCCAAGAGTCACATAACTGTAACAGAGATAAGGCTGAGAATGGGGAAGTGACTGGGTGGCAGGGAAATGGAGAAGGGTCCAGGAGGAAGAGTACATGTGAGGTAAATGATGAGGTACAAGCAGCCTGGGAAGACTAGGGGTGAAGTGTTCTAGGCTGAGGAATAGCAGCACAGGCTGGATGCACAGGGCAGCTTAGGAAGAGGAGGTCAAGGATGGAGTAGGGGCCAGCTGTAGGGGGCTTGGGATTTTATCTCCAGTGCAGCCGGAAGCCCAGGGGGTTGGTAAGCAGAGGAGGATAAGATTCCAGCTTCCTTTCTTCCTTTGTTTGTTTGTTTGGTTGGTTTTTGTTGTTGTTGTTTGTTTTTAGGTTTTTTGAGACAGGGTTTCTCTGTGTATCCTTGATTGTCCTGGACTCATTCTGTAGACCAGGCTGGCTTTGAACTCATAGAGATATGCCTGCCTCTGCCTCCCGAGTGCTGGGATTAAAGGCTTTCTTCCTTTGTTATCCTCCTATCTTCTTTTTTCTTTTTTGAGACTGGGTCACACATAGCCCAGGTTGATCTTGAAGAATGATGCTGACTTTATTTTTATTATTTGTGTGAGACAGGGTTGGGGGAAAGGGAGAGAGGGAGTGAGAAAGGTGGGGAGGCATTTGTATGGAGGTCAGAGAACAACTTTGTGGGGCTGGTTCTCTCTGTCCACTTTTACATGGGTTTTGGGGACCAAGCTAGGTTGCCAGGACCTTGAACTTCTGATCCTCTTGCCTCCCTAGTGCTGGGATTCTAGGTATGTGCCACAGTTCCATGGAATCCAGGAACTTACATATTCCAGGAAAGCCCTCTCCCAACTCAGCTACGTCCTGTGTTCAGTGTCCACTCCCTAGTCTCCATTTCAGAAGTCGTCTCTGACTCTCCTATAAAGAAGAGATGGCTCCTAGGGAGGGTGGCCCTGGGGAAGGTCTCATTTGTCACTCCTAAAAGCAGGCACTTGGAGGCTGGAGAGGTGGCTCAGCAGTTAAGAGCACTGGCTGCTCTTCCAAAGGACCTGGGTTCAAATCCCATCACCCACATGGCAGTTCACAGCTGTCTGTAATTGCCGGGCGTGGTGGGGCATGCCTTTAATCCCAGTCCTCCGGAGGCAGAGGCAGGTGGATCTCTGTGAGTTCAAAGCCAGCCTGGTCTACAGAGCGAGTCCAGGACAGTCAAGCAGTCAATAATACACAGAGAAACCCTGTCTCCCTTAAAAAAAAAAAAAAAAAAAGCACTTGTAAGAAGGGGCAAAGGAGGAAAGCGAGGCTAACTGGACCTGCACATAGCCAGCAGTCCTGAGGAATGAGTGTGCAGAGCCTCACCATGTCCCAGACTGCACTGCAACCTTGTCTCCACTCGCACCTGTCTGTCTTAAGGGTGCTAGCTAGTTTGCCTTTCTAATACAGCAAACTCAAGGAGGGGAGGGAAGGAGAGGGAAGTTATCAATCTTGTGGACAAGGGGTGTGTCTTCAGACAGGAAACCACAAGTTGGAAGGCAGTTTCTAGATGGAAAAGGAATAGCCCTCTCAAATGATCTGAGAGCATACATCTCTCCACTGTGGACAGGCTCCTGTGAGGCCAGAGCTATGTTGTTCAGCATTGGTTTCCCTGGCAATAAATTTATACTCTGAACAAAGCCAGCAGGGGTGAGTTAATGAGCTCTTGGTGTGTGCTGGGCCTAGGGAACTTAGTTTCCGTGCAAGGGAGACCATTCAACCAGGCAGGATGTCACAGCTTTCACCATGATCATTCCAGAAGTGCTAAGCAGGGAGCTGAAGAGATCAACAGCAGAAAGGGCTCCTCACCCTTAGGAGGTAGCCTGTGAGCTGAGCCATGGGAGACACCATGTGAACATGTGAACTTGGAGAGGAACCCCACACAACTCTAGGAAAGTTGAGGCCCCAATCAAGTTAGACATGGAGTGGGAGACCCTCCTTTCCTGTGGGGACCACTCTGAGGCTTAGGCTTTCCTTCTTGGTCCTGGGGCCCTTTCAAGGAGTCTAGAGGTCCCAGAGGCTTGTATTCCAGGACCAGTTTTCTTGGAAGGCTTTTTAGAGATAGTCAGAAAAGTTCTGTGGCTAGATGCGGTGGCATAGGCTTGTAATGCCAGCACTCAGGAGGTTGAGGCAGTAGTAGGTCATGAGTTTGAGGCCACTCTGGGCTCTACACTGAAGTCCTATCTCAAACCAAAAAAGAAAAAAAGGTCCCTGGGAGTGACTGGACAGGAAAAGACATGAGCTCATCACTTCCCTCTGAAACTTTCTGCTGAGAGCCAACCCCCGCCACACACACTGTTTACTGTATAGTCAGTTTCAGAGCTCAGCTTGTGAGGATGGAAAATAGGAGTCTGGCTGAAGAGGAACCTTCAGTCCAAGCAAAGTGTGGAATCAATGGAAATCAAATCTGTGAACACTCAAAGCCTACATGTGACTGTATGTGTGAACTTCTATCTCCATTGTTCAGTCATGTGGTGTGTGTGTATGTGTGTGTTTGTGTGCACATGTAGGTCAGAGGACAAATTCCCACATTTTTTTATTTTTTATTTTTTTGTTTTTTTTTTTTTCAAGACATGGTTTCTTTGTGTATCCCTGGCTGTCCTGGAACTAGCTCTGTAGACCAGGCTAGCCTCGAACTCATGGAGACACACCTGCTTCTCCCTTCTGAGTGCTGGGATTGAAGGCAAGCACCATCACTGCCAGACGGTGATGGTGCCTGCCTTTCCACTCTTTTTTCCTTTCTTTCTTTTTTCTTTTCTTTCTTTCTCTCTCTATCTTTTTCCTTCCTTCCTTCCTTCCCCCTCTCTCTTTTTTCTTCTTTCTTTTTCTCTTTTCTTCTAGAGACAGTGTTTCTCTTTGTAATGCTGACTGTCCTCAAACCCAAACTCAGAGACCCACCTGATTCTGCCTCCCGAGAGCTGGCATTAAGGGTATGCCCAGTTGGTTTTTTTCCGACCTGGGCCGGTTCACCTCTCCTTAGGCAACCTGGTGGTCCCCCGCTCCCGGGAGGTCACCATATTGATGCCGAACTTAGTGTGGACACCCGATCAGCATAGCGCACTACAGCCCAGAACTCCTGGACTCAAGCTATCCTCCTGCCTCAGCCTCCCGAGTAACTGGGACTACAGGCGTGCGCCACCGCGCCCGGCCCAGTTGTTTTTTTTTTTTGAGACAGGATTTCTACATAGCTCTGAATGTCCTGGAACTCACTCTGACCAGGCTGGCCTGGAATTCAGAGAACCACCTGCCTCTGCCTCCTGAGCTCTGGGATGAAAGGTGTGAATTACCACACCTGGTGACCTTGAACTTCTCCTGAGGGTAAGATTGCAGGTGTTTGCCACCACACCTGGTTTATTCTGTGCTAGGAATCAAAGCCAGGGCTTTGTGTATGATGGGTATGCACTCTCCCAACTGAGCTATATCTCCAGCTTTATTCTGTTTCTTCTCTTTAGAGTTTATCTGTATGAGTATCTTGTCTGCATGTATGTCCCTGCACCACTGGCATGCCTTGTGCCCATGGAGGTCAGAAGAAGCCATCAGATCCCTGGAACTGGAGTTACATATGGTTGTGAGTCACTATGTGGGTGCTGGGAATTGAACCTGGTTCCTCTCTAAGAGTAGCAAGTGCTCTTTTTTTTTTTTTTTTTTTTTGGTTTTTCGAGACAGGGTTTCTCTGTGTAACAGCCTTGGCTGTCCTGGACTTGCTTTGTAGACCAGTAATAGCTGAGCCATCTCTCCAGGCCATTTATTATGAATATAGTATTTTGTCTGCATGTATGCCTATAATCCAGAAGAGGGCACCAGGTCTCATTATAATGGTTGTGAGCCACCATGTGGTTGCTGGGAATTGAACTCAGGACCTTTGGAAGAACAGCCAGTGCTCTTAACCTCTGAGCCATCTCTCCAGCCCCTCCAGGCTGTTTCTTAAACAGCTTTATTGACTCAAAATTCATCTACTCACAGTATATAGTTGATGCTTAGTAAATTCACAGAGGTAAGTAACCATCACCATAATCGATATTAGAATAGTCAGTTACCCAAAAAGAAAACCGAGGCTGGCAAGATGTTTCAGCACATGAAAGGTGCTGAAAATCTTGCCTTCAAAGTCTGATTACCTGAGATCAATCCTTGGAACTGGTTGTGGAAAGAGAACTGACTCCTGAAAGTTGTCCTCTGTCTTCTCCATGTACATCATGGCATGGACACACATGTACACACATACACAAGAGAGAGAGAGGAGAGAAGAAAGAGACAGGAGAGAGAGACAGAGAGAGAGGCCGGCCCTAGAAAGGGATGAGAGTTTGCCTAATGAGTGAGACCCTGGGTTTGGCCCCATTAGTATTATACCCTCCTCACCTCCTTCAGCCTGAGAGCCACCATACTTCCTGTGTACATGTTTGCCTGTATCATCACACCCCGTGTCTTTTGTGAACAGCTCCTTTTACTTACTGCAATGTTTTCAGGTCCTTCCCTAGCGAGGCGTCGGACGTCATCCCTCTCCACGGCTAAATCATATTCCAGCATGTGAACAGACCACTTTTTAACCACTCATCATATGACAGTCATTGTGCCTTTGACTCTGTGGCTATTATGAATGGTGCTTCATGAACATATGTGCAAATGCCTCCATATGGGCATGCTTTCCGCCCTCTGGGGCAGATATGTCAGAGTGGGATTTACGGGTCAATTGGCAGGTGTTTAACTCTCTGAGAACCTGCTGAGGTGGTTCCCAAGGCAGATGTGCCATTTCACATTTCCACCCACAGTGGGCTCCACTTTCTCCATGTTTTCATGG